>CM031238.1:288675515-289206252 GCA_018340775.1 Taxus wallichiana var. yunnanensis
TACTATATATTTGAGATATAAATTTTCTAATCCATTGATTGGTCGTCAAAAAATTATTAAACTATTGGTAGTGCTAATGGATAAATTATGATTAGCTATGTTAGGTAGAAATTAAGTAATAATTAAAAATAATAAGTTAGTCTTTAAAATAAATTGAAAACTATATTATCCCTTCTACAAACCCTTCTTTTATTTTTAAAATATTCATAAATCTAATGAATATTTTGTGCCTACAAAGGTGAATAAATGTTCAAATTATTTTATAAGCCTTCTTAGCTTATTTAATGTAGGTACAAAGCTAAGGTTTGAGTCCCCTAGCCATAATAGAAGGTTTTAAAGAGGGAAGAACAATAAAACATATTGAAAATAAAAAAGGGTATATGCCCTTTGAAAATTGTGTTCATCCATTAAAAATAGTGCACGTCCTTTGAAAAGGGTATGCACCCTTCAAAATGTTAGTTTGAATTAATTTAGCACTACAATGGGTATATGATCTTTGTAGTTGAAAGGGCATGTGCCCTTTGTAGGTAGTACTTTTCATTTCAAAATTTGTATACCCTTTTACTAAAAAGACATACACAATATAAAATTTGTGAAGGGATTTACAAAGGGTAGACACCCTTGCATAAGGGTATATGTCCTTTATGAAAAATGACCAAAATGGCAAAAAATTTGACCCCCAAATTTGTGCATTTAACCTTGCATGTATAAATTTTTCTTCACACAAGGCTTATTTTTCTTCTATATAATAATTTTTTGACACCATGTTTGTAACTTTGTGCCTTGATCTGCCTTTTTTATGATATCGTTTATGTTAGCTTGACTAAATATATCTTCAGTTATATGCATACTTTATTCTATATAAATGTACTATTACTTCTCTTTCTTGTTGTGTTGCATGTTGTTATATTTGTTTTCTATGATATTCACCATGTGCAATTCCTTTGTTAGGAATAGGTTCTCAATGCTGGCCACCATTATAACCTTTTATGTGATCCAACACAAACTATTAAACTTATGCAACATAAGTAAATTTTTTTTTTATCTAAGCATTCAACCAATCTCTCACACGTATCTAAAAAGAGGGATTTATTTATATGTATTCTACCTCCAGTAGAAATACAATAAAATTACAAGACACAAGTATAGTTATTTACAAGGTTCAAATACTCCAAAATAGGTACAAATACAAATAAGTCATAGAATTCCACACTAGATGGAATTGTACACTTTATTTCAATACTGTAATATGGTATAAGCCCTACTGGATATTCCCAAATATGGTCCATATTATCTAAAGTTTCCAACAATTTCAAATTCTTAGAGCTATGTAGAAAATTCTTGAACAAAGTTAGACACATATGACATAGTTTAAAGCATCATATATAATGGAAAAGAGTACATCATTCCTTCTTCATTAAAAACCTCAAATATAATTACAAGAACAAGGTTTTGGGGCATGATCCTTCTTCTAAGAATTATTTCAAATTTACATAATCATAATTAGTTTTACAACACATAGCGGGGAATGGTGTATCCATTCCATTTCGACTATGTGTTTTATTTACTAGATTGGTCCTAGATCCCTCTATTGTGGACATAATATGTAGGGTTATGGAAGGTATAAAATCAAATATGTTCCTTATATGATATATAAGTTTAAATCATCTTTCACATTCATAGGAGAATATATTAGAGTTATTGAATATTCTTATTAATATGGATATTAAATAAGTGGGCATAGTTTCCTTGAATCTTTGAGACTCATTATAGTATGGTAGAAGACTTTGAGATATTTATCTCACCTATTCAAACGTGAAAAAAAACTCCATTGGAGCAACTTACCATCCGCAGATGATTCTTGTTAAGGGAGAAAAAATATGAACTAGTGAATCACACTATGAAATGTGTCAAAATGGAAATGGAGAAAATGTAAAAGAAATTAGTTTTTTGAATCTTATCTTTTACACTTGATTTTAGATGATTTTTCTCTTCTATTTCATGGTTGGGGGCCCTTAGCCAAGGTTGACACATTTGTTTATGACAGGGATGTATTTTCCTCCATTACTTCATTACGCTATTGTCATAATATTTTATATATTTACCTTTGAGTGCATTTGTAGGATGAATGTGTGATATATTGCATGGAATTGTAATTCATGGTGATTGATTTGCATACAACTCATTGTGCTTTATTTTTGGGCGAACTCACTAGCTCAGAGAGTTTCTACCTCACTTCCCACATTACTCATCTCTATCTCCTCGGTCACCCATCATAGCCATCAAGCCCCAACTTAGCATCTCCACACAAGTGTCGGAGAGCCAACACATCCACATCGAGTTGTTTATTTAAAAACCTCCAAACATATCCCGAACAACACAACTCGTGTTTATAAATAGCCACCGGGACATATGTGGTATAACGAACAACTGACCCATCCATGTGGGAAGATAAAACAAGTAAAATATGGCCACAATGAGTGATAAAAAGAGAGGTAAAACTTAATTTTATCCACAAACTATCCTTATCTCCTATGCATGTGGGATTTTAATCCCAAAATGGGAAAAACCAAACGGAGGTGGAAGATAAGGTTTGATGTGAACCCTTGACCAACTTGGTACAAAATAGTATATTTCTCGTTAAGTGACACAGTGTTGACAAGCTATAAAAATAGATCACTTGTATTTGAAATTTCTAAGTAAGATGACTGTGGTAAAATCCATAACAAGGTAGTTTCAAAAATTAGTAATTTTTAAGCACTTAAGGATAAAACCATAACTCGAAGTGAACTAATAAGTTTCTCAAAATTTTGATATACTATTGATGGTATATTCATTTTCCTAATTTGTATTTTTCATGACTTCATTTTGATAAGAAAGAGTGACTAGAAGATAAGAAGATATAGGGATGTTCACCTAGCGAAGATGGGAATAAAAATGGAGAGTGAAACCTGAATGTTTTCAGATCTCATGGGTTCTCGGGTCTTCTTATATAGGTTTTGGAGTTTTATTAATGTTTCTAAGTTTCTTTTAAATTCTACTTGTAGGAAAAAATTAATAGAACAATTCATTTGAAACCATGGAGATAGGAACTCTGAACCCCATAAACAAGTTTTGTGACATTATTTCTATTTTACATTTTGTTCTCTCAAGATATTTACATTTTTTTAATTAGAATTCATTTTGGATGCAATATTAAATCACTTGAAAAATTTATGGGAAAATGATTAAATCAGGTAAAATGGAAATTTGTAAATGTTTGAATGTGAAACTAAGATGAATGTTTTAATTTAGTTTTAGATCAATTTTTCAACATTTGAATCATATCTTATTTATATTTTAATAAGTTTTGAAGTTGATAAGAGTTAAGAAACTTATGAATTACAAAAATCTTGGTAAACAGTTGAAAAAGTAGAGAATTTAATTGTGTTTATGGATCATGTTTTTGTTTTCAGAGCAGGCTGATTTGATAGTTTGATTGCTTCAAATGGTTCAGATGTGATTGGAAAGGTAGAGTTGCACTATGATAAATTTATCAAAAAGGAATCAATCGATGATTTTCAGGCATATATTAATGAAGTCTAGGAAGAAAACTCTCTCTTGAGATCAATTTATTACTCCTTAGAAGATGAGAATACTCATTTGAAATAAGAATTACAAATGAAGGATGATATCTTGGTAAGGTTGAAGTGTGGTGAGAATAAAAATGAATTAGCTTCAACTTCAGATGCATAAACTATGACTGATGAGTGCAATGTAAGTTATTCACCATGTGATTTTCCTTCCCATTTGAATTAAGATTCAGGTAAAGATGTTTTTAGTTCATTTGAAAAACACACTAAAGGGATTATATCTCGATTATTGTTGAGAATGGGAGTTGATGGAAGAGGTCCTAGTCAAAATGGCCAAGGTATGAATAACCCAATATAAGTCAAAGATCATCCTCATTTTGTAGGTTTGTGTTTTCCTAGTGCGGGAATTAATATTGGATATGTCTTAAACCATACTCCAATATTCTGAAAAGAAAGAGAATACCCCACTAGTATTATAGGATGGATTTGGTAAGAGAACACAGAGAAGAGGTAATGAAATACCACCTCTTTGTTATCATAATCACAAAATAAATTGTAATACTTTTTATCCTCTTTTTCAGTTTAAAGAATTTTGGTTATAATATTTAGAAAATGTGGAATGATTTGCCTTATACTTTATTTGGATTGCATAACCATTCAGTTTAAAGTTGTTTTAAGAGGATGACATTATTAAAGAAGTTGGTGTTGTTTGTGAAGAACAAGGAAAATGAAAAATACCAACCTCATCATTCAGACGTGATAAATGGAAAAATAATTCCTCTTGTCCTAGGATTTTTTGAACTCATTTTCATATGAGTGAACAATGAGTGGAAAATTATTGGAAACTTCATCAATCACACTATTAGATTAATGGTAAAATGAAAATAGAATACATACCTATTACAAAAGTTAATAAAATTCCTATACCACCGTCGTTTATAATATAACCCTGGATCGGGTAATAACTAAAAATGAAAATCTATTTAAATGGGTTGGAAAATAATTTTTTAATTACATATTGCATAGCTCTTGATTTTTGAATAATCATGTAATTAATTCATAGTTTTTGGTTATGGGGCTCCTTTTGTATTGTTGTAAGGAAATATTTTCCCTTTTTTAGCTTTGAATTTTTGGAGTTCAAATTTGTGAGAAAACAAAGAGAAACGTTTACAATACCTGATGAAGGAGAATCATCTTGGTAGTTTTGAGAGAACCATAAAGGTTGAATAAGCCTTTCTTAGGCACTGAGCATACAAAAGGAATTGTCAAAATATTCTCTCTCCATTATACCATTGTTCAAATTTAAATGTGTGTGTACATTGTTGTAGCAAAGGTGGAAAACCTTGTAGTAGGGGAAATATATAAAGTTTGACTAGGTATGAGTGGTTGAATAGGTAAGAATGAGTTTTCATGGGTTTGATAAGGTCTTGAAGACCATAAAAAGGAATATGTAATGCATGTGATTTTTCTTAGATAAATATTATCCACTCTTTCTATGTTTGGAAGCATGGTTGAGATTTGTTAGGATAGACTTTGTCATTTAGGGAGCAATTTGAGTTTCTTAAGGAGGTGGAATAGGTAAAAAAGAAAAATGAAGGGAATAATTCAATAGAGCAAGCTGGTAATAGGTCAAGGAATGATGAACAATGTATGTATGATTTTTGGAAAGATGAAATTGCTTTTGTTTCAATGAAATTGCATGTTGTTTATGGACTATGAATGAAGAACTCTGCGAGGTAGTGAGGTACAAACCCTCCATGACATTTATATGTTGAATTTATTTTCACTACTAATGTGGAGGGGTAGTGCAGGTGATATAGATTGAGAACATTATTTTAATAATTTTTTAAATTCTTGTCAAGAAATTATACTATAATTTGTTCCTTCTCAGCTCGATATAGGGCTTGATATAAATTTTGTTTTCATCATTGAAAAAAGCTATAGATTTCAATTATTATTTATTTCTACATGAACTACGTGACCTCAAAGTTTTGAGGTGATTTGTTGTGTAGTTGAATATCTAGATAACAATATTTTCGAGTAAAATTTTAATGTCATACTGTACAACGAAGGAGATAGTTTGAGAGAAATTTGAACAAATTTAGATGTTTCAAAGAAAATAACAACCTAAAGGAGATCTCAGAACCTTAAGAAGGAATTGGAATTAGTTTATTGATAATTTTATGAAGATATCATCACTTTTTTGGAGTAAATGTTCACTATACAAGGTATATGATTGTACCAGTCTCTACAAATTTGGGAACTCTTCAAACATAGTAAATGGAATCTATAACCATGGAACAATGCCAGGATGTATTTATAATTGTATTTTTGGCCTAGAATTGACAATTTAGAACCTTGAGAATCATGGGGCAGAGTATTAGGATGATTAGAGGAACACAAGTGTTTGACTATTTATAGGGAAGTATGATGATTACAAAGGATGTATATAACATGAAAAATAGACATATGAATTCCCAATGATCCTATGATCATATAACTTAACTTGTATACTCAAAGAAAGAAGGAGGCATAAATGATTATATATAGTAGTAAGAGACCTGTTTGAGTCAATGTTGTAAAGAAGAATATTTTATAGATCATAAAATGAAAAAATCCCAGGGAATTGAGCATGTAATGGGTTAGCTATGATCATATTGGACCTCACATATCCAGTGGTGAGCATCCCATAGTCTTGAATACACAATACTCATCTACAAAGAGTAAAGAAAAAAACTTGTATAGACGGATCTTAATGATTGGATTGCAACAATTTATATATATCGGGGATGATGTGTTATAGTTGGATTTTTCAAACACTCTAGGCTATGCAAAAATATTCATCTTATTGTTAAAGGAAAGGGTATCCTTCAAGTTTGGTATGGTGTTCACTCTTCAGGAACACATCTCATGAAGGTAAGTAACTTGATTCCCAAATGAGATAAGAGCATATGATGTTATAGTGGATGTATTCTTCACATTTTGTAGTAGGGTTATTATATAACTAAAATAAGGTATGCTAGGGTTCTTGATTTAATAAGAAGAGTTTTGTACATAAATTGACATGTAGGGGTAGACAAGTAATTTTGAAGGCATAATTTGAATACCTAATATCATGATTAATTGTGTGCCTACCAGTGACATGAAGGATTATTTCCAAAAGAAAACAAAGAAGAAGTCTTGAACATGTAGTGGGAAGTACTGAGGGCTCACTAAAGGATGAAGTTATGCTAAGATAGTTTGTACACCATGGAAGTGTTTGCCATTTCTTATATGCTTGGAAATAAGTCTTAAATCGACATGAAAACAGAGATAGGTGTATGGATAATATGAAGGGTATGAGGTAAGTTGGAAATTGAAGCATTGAACATTAGTATGAGTTGACAAGGACATAGTACCAAGGTGAGTGAATATAAACTTGGAGTATAATATGTAGAAGAAGGAACATATTGTTATACAAGGTTGAGATTGTGCTAAGATGGCTGCATCATTTTTCGTATTAGATTCGGTCTCTTATTTGATTAGTTAATAAGAATATAGACGTTTTTATGAGTGTCATTTTTGTTTGATTGTGCTAATTATTGGAGGACAAGGTGATGCAAGGTTATAGGTAGGTGAAGGATAAGAAAGACTCAAATAGCCAAGAGAGAAAAATGAAAATAAGCCTAAGAAACTATAGCTAGAAGAGAGGAAGATTGAGGAAAGAAGATTGGCATAGGTGCAACTAAAGCTTGCATAGGTAAGGAATTTTTCATGAAGAGGAAGAGGTAGTCAGATATCTAAGAAGAAAATTGGATAAGAGAGAGAAAGAAAGCTACAATCCAAGGTGATAGAGACTTGGATAAGAGAGACATATATCATGGAAGCTATACCATGGAGACAGTAATTAAAAGAAATTAAGAGGATGAGAGTGGTAGAAGAAAATAAGAGAAAATAAATGAAGAGAGAAAGGGAGATTACTGATATAAGGAGGTAGATTGAACTCATGGAGGATAAATTATTAGCAACAAGGATTGAGTATAAGGATGATGAATACCCTATAGAAGAGTATGAAGTGCAAGATGATGGAGGATATGAAGAGGATGATTGAAAATGTGATAAGATGATGGATACATAGGAAGGGTTAAGATTCATGAGTGAATCATGTGAAGAGTCTTGTAAATAAGACATAGAAGATGATTGTGAAGGTCAAATGGAAAATGATGATGAGTAGTCTCGAGAAGATAAAGAGGAGCCACAAAGAAAAGTGAAGAAGAATGATGTAAATTCCATTCAGAGGACATTTTTGGATGCCAATACTATGCTTAAGTCTTGTTCTACATGTATTAAGGGTATTTGTGCCAAGGAATCCATGATGAATGAAGGATCAAGAAAATATTCTAGGATAGAAGAAGAAAAAATGATGCATTTGAAATTATTCATGCATGAAGGTATGCAGTAATAAAAGGGGAAGGAAGATAAAAGGATGGGCATAGAAGATATTGTACGAATACATGGATACATATTACCCAAATGGCTCAAGAAAATAACGTCTAAGAAATCATGTGAAGATTAGGAAGATGTAAGAACATTCCAAGGTGATGTACATGAAGGTGAAGACACTAAAGAACCAATTATTGCTACAAGAAAATACTGGAAGAAGCATGATATTATTTCAAATGAGGTAAGGGAAATGAGAAAAAGAGGTAAACAAATTGCATTTGATACATCAGTTGATGACATTATAAACATAACTAGTGATAGTGATGAATGCATGATTGAATTTTGTAAAGAAAATATGGGATGGACTAATTTGGAAGTAGGTGAATGTTCTCATGAATGATAAAGGGATGAAATGAAGGAAAATGATGTGAATCCAGCTGCAAGAGGTTGAAATACCTCAAAAACACACATAAACAACTTTACAAATAAAACCAGGAGTTTCAAAATAGCTTACTTCTCATTCTGGAATTCACATTGATCTATTACATCATTACAATTCTCCTTTTATTTCAAGACTACTCTAAAACCCTAAAATGCCAAAACCCTAAAATGCCAAAAACCCTAAAATGTAAAACAACTCAGATTGACCCCAAAATTTTTGTGCCAAATATGCATTCATAAATTAGGGCTCACACAAAATTTGGACTTATTTTGACAAGCACAACAAAATTTATTAAAGTTCTAAGACCTAGTCAAAAGTGGAAAAAACATTCGGAGCCAATTTTAGACCACTAGATGAAGGAATCCGAGCCCAAAAACGTGCCAAAATGAGCACAACCTTGCAAGAAAAGTTGTCCCCAACATAGTACTAATGTATATATACCACCCTGTAAAATTTCAAGATGATCCAATGGTCGTATCAAAAGTTATGGCCTCTGCAAGTTATGCTCCCGCATCGTAAAATGTAGACTTATTTGAATAAGTAAAACAATGTCTAAATGATGGACCAAAGTTTGATGAATTTCAAGAAGATATTGATGATTTTCTATGGTATGAAGAATTAAAGGTGATAGAAATTTTGTATGTAGGCATAAGTCATCTTATGGGTGAAGAAGAGGTGGAAGCATGGAATAATGATAAGGAAAAATCACAAGTTGATGAGGATGAAGAGGTAAAACATGAAAATTTGAAATTAGGTTTTGTTTATTTTGATGATAGTATAATTGATACAAACCTTGCTCAAGAGATATTACATTTTGAACAAGAAGAAAATGAATTTGTTTATGACAACATGGAGAAATTACAAGATGAAGTAAGTGCATTAGAGAATGCTCTTCATAATGAAGAACTCAATGACTTTCCTAAACTAGCAGAGATGGAAGATTTTGGTGAATGGAAGAAGGAAAATGAGTCTCAAGAAGGGATAATTATGAAAGGAGAAGCAAGTGTAACAGTCATAGTTACATATTGGGATGAAAATCTCATTGACAAGCTTAGGAATGAAGAAAAGAAAGGAAAAAACAAATATGTGAAAACCAAATTTCAATTGTTCAATGAAAAAACAAAATAAAAAGAAGAAGAAAAACAACATGTAGTCAAGCAAGAAGTTTCATCTTTTTGTGTCTAAGTTTTCTTTAAGTGTTGTGTATGCAGCTAGAGCACCTGATAAGGTAAATGAAGCTCCTAATTACATGAGAGATATATTGAATACAAGAGAATAAGAAGACCTTGAAGACCCATATGAATATTAAGAAGCAATATGGATCCTAGCAAATGAGAAATAGACAAGAAGAGGAAAATACAAGAAGAGACAAAGGAGCAAGAAGATGAGATATAGAGAATACACCAGGAAGACTCCAAAACTAAAATGGCCAAGGATAACATGGGACCCAATTACAAGTCAAGGAGAATGAAAAATATGAAGTCTCATGAGTAGGAGCTCATGAAAACTTTCAATTCGAGATAGCCTGATGCATGAGCATCATCCTGGTAGTTTGGAGAGAACAATAAAGGTTAAATAAGCCTTTCGTAGGCACTAACCATATAAAAGAAATTGTCAAATTTTTCTCTCTCAATTATATAATTTTCTAATTCAAATTTGTGTGTACATTGTTGTAGTAAAGGTGGAAAACCATATAGCAGGGGTAATATGTCAAGTTTGACTAGGTATGAGTGGTTGAGTAGGTAAGAATGAGTTGTCATGAGTTTGATAAGGTCATAAAGACCACAAAAAGGAATATGTAATGATTATGAGGTTTTCTTAGATTAAGATCATCCACTTTTGTTATGTATGGTTGATCTTTCTTAGGATAGACTTAGTCAATTTGAGAGCAAGTGGAGTTTCTTAAGGAGGTGGAATAAGTAAAGAAATCCCAATGGAGGGAAGAATTCGATAGAGGAAGCTGGTAACAGGTCAAGGAATGATGAATAAAATATGTATGATGTTTGGAAAGAAGTAATTGCTTTTCTTTCAATGAAATTCCATGTTGTTTATGGATTGTGCATGAAGAACTCTGCCAAGCAGTGAGGTACAAATCCTACATGGAATTTATATGATGAATTTATTTTGATTGCTAATGTGGAAAGGTACTACATGTGATATGGCTTGAGAACATAATTTTTAATAAGTTTTAAAATGCTTGCAAAGAAATTATACTGTAATTTGTCCCTTCTCCGGCTCGATATAGTGCTTGATATAACTTTTGTTTTCATCAGTGAAATGAGCTATAAATTTCAATTATTCTCTATTTTGGCATGAACTAGGGAACTTCAAAATTTTGAGGTGATTTTTTTTGTGTAGATTAAGATCAATATAACATTATTTTGAAACCAAATTTGAATGTCACAGTGTAGAAAGCAAGAGACAATTTGAGAGCAATTTGAAGAAATTTAGATTTTTCAAAGACAAGAACGACTTGAAGGAGATCACAGAGCCTTGAGAAGGAATTAGAATGAGTTTTTAGATGAGTCTATGAATATATCATAGCTATTTTGGATTAATTGATGACTGCGCATGGTATATGACTGTATTAATTCATTAGTAAAGGTTACAAAGGATACTGAGATGGGAGAAATGTGTGAATGGCTAGTGCCTACAAGTTTGGGAACCCTTTAAACATATTAACCAAAACATATAAACCATGTAACAATGACATGAAGTATTTATAAATGCATTTTGGGCCTAGAATTAGCAATTTACCACCTTGAGAAGCCTGGGGAAGAGTATTATTACAATTAAAGGAACACAAGTGCTTGACTATTTATACGGAAGTTTGATGATTACAGAGGACATATATAACATGAAAAAGGGATGTATCAATTCCTAATGATTCTATGATCATATAACTTCACCTATAGATCCAAATCAAGGGGGAGGAATAAAGGAGTATATATAGTTGTAAAAGACATGTTTAAGTGAATGTTGTAAAGAAGAAGAGTTTATAGATCATAATGAAGAACTCCCAAGGCATTGAGCATGTAATAGGTTGGTTATGATCATATTGGACCTCACATATCAAGTGGTGAACATCCCATAGTCTTGAAGACACCATACTGATCTACAAAGAGTAAAGACAAGCACTTGTACAGATGGCTGTTAATGATTGGATTGTAGTAATTTATATATATCAGGGATGATGTGTTATAGTATGAGTTTTCAAACACTCTAGGCTATGGTCTACTATACATATTTTTGTTAAAGGAAAGGGTATCCTTCAAGTTTGGTATGGTATTCACTCTTTAAGAACACATCTGATGAAGTTAGGTAACTTGATTCCCATATGAGCTAAGAGCATATAAAGGTATAGTGGATGTTTTCTTCACATTTTGTAGTAGGTTGATTATATAACTCAAATAAGGTATGACAAGGTTCCTGATTACATAAGAAGAGTTGTGGACTAAAATTGACATGTAGGGGTAGACAAGTAATTTGAATGGCATCATTTGAAGACCTAGTATCATGATTAATGGTGTGCTTAACAGTGACATGAAGGATTATCTCTACAAGAGAAAAAAATGAAGTCTTGAACATGTAGTGGGAAGGAGTGAGGGCTGATTAAATGTTGAATCTATGCTAAGATAGTTGGTAGACTATGGAAGTTTTTTTCATTGCTTATATTCCTGGAAATTAGTCTTAAATTAGACATGAAAGTAGAGATAGGTGTATGTATAATATGAAGTGTATGAGGCAAGTTGGAAATTGAAGCATTGAACATGAGTGTGAGTTAACAAAAAAATAATACCAAGGTGAGTGAAGATAAACTTCGAGTATAATATGTAAAATAAGGAACATATTGTTATCCAAGGTTGAGGATGAGCTAAGAATGTTGCATCAATACTCAGTGAATGTTCTTAAATTGAATATTTTTGAAACACTGCATTTACATCTCCTTATTTAGCATTTGAGTTCCTGTTACAGTTTTGGTAGGGAATTAAAACTCATATTTCATCTTTGTAGATTTGACAACAATTTGTACACGTTGATGGGAACATTGGAAGTGTTCATTTTCTTATTGTTTTGCAGAATAATTGTTGTGGAAATGCATCTATTATTAGAATGTATATGTTAGGTATGTTTTTAATACCCATAATTTGGGCATGCTTGTATCTTTTCTCACAAAGTAATTTTTTTTTCTTACCATACTCGAAAATGAAACTTCCATGCGGGAAATAAATGTTATTTCTAAATATGGTAAAAATGTTAGAATACATTATGATTACACTAACAAAATACTCTACAAATTATGTCCAGTGATATTTTGTAGTGGATGGTAGTTCATCGTTTATATTATACATATAGTCTATTTCTATCCTATTTATAGTTCATAATATTTGGATAGATATTTCATTCATAGATTCACATTATTTATTTTTGAATCTCAACTATTTTTGTCATGTGAGTGGTTTAAAAATTATAAATCATTACATTTGCAGTAGTTGACATTTTATAGGGATAGTGGACATTAGCTATTTTTGGCATGTAGATGACTTTATACACTAATCTATTTTGGTGGAGTTTTTTTATAGTGATTGGTTGTATCTCAGAGTATCAGTTGGGGGGTTGCCTCTTTTGGTGAGAAATTGTCTATTTTTAGACTGATAGATTTTTTGTGATGGAAATTAAATATTATTGGGTTCACAACTATCACAGAGACTAGAATAATCATAGAGTATCAGTGAGACAATTTCCTCTTTTGGTGATCAATTATCTAAATTAAAATTAATGTTTTTTTGGGATAAGATATTCAACATTTTAAGTGATATAACCCACAATGATATTTCAATGGATCATGTATGTGTTTACGATATTCAAGAAGATTATTAGCAATATTAGTTTGTGAAAAAGAACATTTTTTGGAAAATCCTTCCCACTAGGGAGGAGTGATCCGTAGATCAAATCAATGGGCATATTTTCCCTAAATATCCTAGTACCATTACAGTACAGTAAAAGACTCTAAGAGGTTTTTGTCACATATTTGAACACAAAAGATAGACTTTGTTGGAACAAGTTCCATCAGTAGAGGATTCTAGTTGAGGAAGAAAAAAAGGAAAAAATGGAAAATCATGTTACGACATAAGGAAAAATGGAAATGGAGAAAAAAATTTAAAAATGGTTTTGTGACTTTGATATTCAATGCTCCTTTTCAAACGGGTGAGTCCTACTATTTGCTAGCTATCGGTCATCATCTAGGGTTAACACACTTTTTTATCAGAAGGGTGTCTTTTCCTTCATTACTTCATTATGTTATTATCACAATATTGTATACATTTATGTCTAAGTGTATTTTCAGGATGCATTTGGGATATATTATAGGGTATTGTAATGCATGGTGACAGAGTTACATACAACTCACTGAGTTTTTTTGTGTGCCAATTCACCAGCTCGTTGAGCTTCCACATCAATTCCCACATTTCTTGGCTCTAGATCCTTGTCTGACAATCCTAACCTTCGATCCCTATCTTAATACCTCCACGCAAGCCTCAACAACCCAAAACATCCACGGTGAGCCATATTTCAGAAAAATCCTCCATACATAGCATGACCAACACAACTCGGGCATACAAATAATCACCACCACATACATGACATAACAAACAACCGAACTGTCCATGTGGGAAACAAAAACCAGGAAAGTCTGGCCATAACCATAGATAAAAATGGCATGTAAACTTAATTTAAACAAAAACATATCATATCCCATATGCATGTGGGATTTTAATCCCAAAATGGGAAAAACCAATGAGAGGATGAAGATAAGGGATTCGAACCCTTGACTAACTTGGTACAAAATAATAGCTCGGCTATTGAGCCACATGGTTTTGACGAGATATAAAAGGATCTCATTTGGATTTGAAATGGATAACTAAGATGACTATGGTAGAACCCATAACTCGACATTTTCAAAAATAAGTAGTTTTGAAGTACTTAAGGAAAAAACTAGAGTTTAGAATGAACTAGGAAGTTACTCAAAATTCCAATATGCCAGGGAAAATTTTAATGGTGAATAATCGTAATATGGTGAATATTCCATTTTTGAAAATTTTGAAAAGGTGAATTTTTGTGCACGGTTCAGTGACCTGTTCACCTAAAAATTACACTTTAATTTTTTTTAGGGGTCGGCTTCACCTACCCTTGAAAAATATCCCCTATATAAACCTAGATTATTCACCAGGTAGAACACTTCTACTTCACATTTTTCAACAATATGATATATCCCGTATTATAGATGTGCAAAAGGGGGTAAGTTATTGACGTGCACAAAGGAGGGTTTGAAGACAAGGAGATACTACAGATATTGACACATAGTAGATGCATGACAAAGAGTTTGTTGACTAATGCGACATGGAGATTTTTTGATAAGCAGCAAGAAGAGGGCGAGAGGTCTGCAGACACGCAACAAGATATTTGTTGTCACGCGTGCGTTAAAAAAATGCATTGGCGTTCGCTTAGCAACAGACCTCATTAACGCACATCAGCAGACCTCATTGACGCGCCGCCAACAACCTTGGATGCGCGTCAAAAGAGGTCTGTGCCGCGCGCATCGATATTGAGGTTATTTGTTGACGTGCGACCTTGGCGGATAGTTTACGCACGCACAAGGAGGTACAACAGATATATTGACGCATATGCGACACACGACAAAGAGTTTGTT
This sequence comes from Taxus wallichiana var. yunnanensis, assembly GCA_018340775.1. NCBI lineage: Eukaryota > Viridiplantae > Streptophyta > Pinopsida > Cupressales > Taxaceae > Taxus > Taxus wallichiana. Next base: position 288,690,661 of record CM031238.1, read on the forward strand.
GATGCGCGACACAAATTTTTTGATGAGAAAGTAGAGGTCGAAGGTGCGAGCGCGCGATGGGATATTTTTCGTCGCGCGTAAAAAAATGCATTGACGCGCATCAATAGACCTCAGTGACGCGTCAACAACCGTAATGATGCGCGTCACTGAGGTCTATTGACGCGCATCAATGAATTTTTTTACGCGCGTGACAACAAAATCTCCCGTCGCATGTCTGCAACCTTCTGTCGCAACACTTGACAATCAGGTGAAATTTTTTCATACAACCCCCAAAAAATTCACCTTCCTGCGAAATTGGTTCCGGGGATATTTGCCAGGTATTCTCCACCTCCGATTTCCAAGAGGTCTCTTAAAATGAACCCTACAATATGCTCCTGATGGTATATTCATTTTTCCAATTTTGAGGTTTTTGATGTCACTTTGCATAAAATAATTTACTAGAAGATAACAATCTCAAGCGAAGTTCTCTTTACGGAGATGCAAACAAAAAAAGAGAGTGAAATATTTTTTTTTTTCAGATCTCACAGGTTGAAAAGGTCTTCTTACGTAGTTTTGGAGTTTCATTAATGGTTGTAAGTTTCTTTTGAACTATACTTGCAAGAAAAATTTAATGGAATTATTTATCGAACTAGGGGACGTAGGAATTCTTAACCCCGTAAACAATTTTTCTGTCATGTTTATAATTTTACATTCAATTTTCTCAGATATTTTCATATTTATAAATTATAATTTAGTTTGGATGGAATTTTAAATCAATTGACAAAATTTATGTGAAATCGATTAAATTGGTAAAATGAAAATCTATTATGTTTGAATGTGCAATTGAGAAGATTGTTTTAATTCATTTTTTGATCAGTTTTTCAACACATTCGAATAAAATTTTAATCAATTTTTAAGTTGATAAAAGTCTAGAAACCGATGAATTAAAAAAATCTTGGTAAATAGTTGAAAAATTAGAGAATTTACTCTTTTTATGGATCACTTATACAATTCTCCTCTCTCTAAGTTGGGTAGTTCAACTCTTCTTTCTCTCTGCCCCTCTTTAGTGTTGGGTTACATCTACTCAACACTATGGTTTCTCATTTGGAACAATTAGGGACTTATCACCCCAATTCTTTGGCATGTAAATAATAAATCCAACTATCTAAAGTAATAAAATAATGAGATTTCCTCCCTTCATAGCAAGAACAAGTGTAATCCTTCCATGAAATACATCTCTTTTCTTTGCTTTTAGAAATTTCAATTTTACAAAATTTAAAAACATTATTTACATAATTTAAGCTATAGTTTAGTTTATACTATAAGTATTGCTTATTGGTTATGTTGTAGGTATCACCCTATAACATGCAAAAACCAACACATTGGTTGACAACTATCGATCAAAGAAAAAGTGAGTATGCATAATCAGACATGATTTTCCAATAAGAATGTAATTTTTAGTTACAAACTTAAAGGCGGAAAATGTGGAAACTAGAATTTGGTAACTTATCTTTTGATGATGACAAGTATGGTTCTTCTCATTTTCTTAAACAAATTCTCACATTCTATGCTCAATCATCACATCTCTCTCTCTCTCTCTCTCTCTCTTGAATTTCATATCTCTACACTCTTCTCTACCATTCATCTAGGAAATATTAATATTAAAATTAGCAATTAAACCTCATACATCATTTTGAACTTCAACTTATATCTCACTATATGCATGGGTAAAATTCTAGAATTCTCATCCATAGTGGACTAGCATCTTGGCCAACTTATATGATCATGTCCCTTGTTTTCTAATGAGTATGTTTTAAATGTTAATATTGGTCATTTCATATTTCTAGGTTTGTCTTAACATGACATTTTACCTAAGGAATCCTCTATAAGCAAGTCAAAATCAGTTCATAACCTCATAACCCACCTAACAATTTTATAAGATCCTATTGTAAATATAGCTTAAGGTTCTCCTTAATCTTCCTAAACTAGTTAGACATCATGTAGAGTATATACTACTTAAAGTATGAAGAATACTCCCTTATCTTTGGAAAACTAACTTGCAATGTTAAAAACATCTCATTTCGGGATAACGAAACCCATTTGGAATGGGCACGAAAAAATAATTGCGCTCTATTTTGTGTAACCCAAGGTCTTGATTGTCTTTCTTATGGATTAAAATCATTATAATATAAGTTAGAAGAAAATTCATTGTGATTTTATTAAATTGAGCCTGTTTTCTAACCCATGTTATAAGAAAATTTGTAAAAGTGACTTTTAAACCTTGAAAATTCTTCTGGGGATAATTTGGCTTAAAAAAGTGAAAATATTTTTATCAACTCTTCTTAAATTTTCATGAAATTAATAAATGATATGGAGGTAATGGATTTGGTATCCACTTGGTGGGTGATTATATTTAGGGATTATTCTATACCCACTTTATTTATCCTAGAATTGAGAAATCCTTCAATTGTTAGAAGATATCTTTTGACTCCACAAGTAAAATTAACATCGAGATAATTGTTTTGACTCATGAGGATTATTTTGAGTATGTTGATGATGCTCATAGTTCTTTAGATTCCTCAAATTTATCAAGTTAGATTACGTATATGTACTCACATGTTAAACCTTATCATTTTGGTTTTCATAATACAACATGGTTGGACATTGTTTCTGATGCGCCAGAATTAGCAAGAACTTGACAAGGTCATAACTTGAGCTCCAGGTGTCCGCTTGAGTCCTTTTTTTTCTGAAACCACGTGTTTTGATGAGAGGAATGCAGCATAAATCTTTCCTAATTGTTGGGGCAAGTTGTTGACATGTTCTCGGGCCCTAAATACGCCATCTTGAGGCTGAAAATTAGGATTTAAGTTATAGTTCAGTTTTTTCCTATTTTTGGGCATTAGTTAATTGTAGTCTATTAGTTGCATTATGAGTTAGAAATTTGAAAATTCCTCTAATTTAGGGATGTAGAAGATGCATGGCAATTTCTGTGCTCGTAGGAATAAGCATGCAAACTTACTAAGAATAATAGGTTCTAGTAAACTGTTAAAAATAGTAATTTCCGCCACCTAGAGTAGATTTAGTCAGAGTTAGTTAGAGTTTACTTGGAAACGTGAGTTGGGAGTTGTTTTCCTATTTAGGAAACATTGTAATTAATTATTCAACAATGAATAAGTAGATCTATTTTCTTTGGAGTTCATATTATTTGCAGTAAATCAAGTTGGTTAGAATTTGGCTACATTAGTTTCTCTTTTTAATTTGATGTTGAAAATGTAATGAGCTGAACCTCTAAGAAAAATTTTAGGTAGTCATGTTTATCACTTATAAATTCTTAAATGAGAACATTATTGAACTATTTCCTAAATCTAACCTTAAATATTAGAGTGAAAAACAAAGATTATGTGAAAATAAAAAATTATTCTCCCACCCTCGCTCTTGATTCTCTTTAGAATTGAAATAATATAGTTCAGTTGCTCACATGGTGAGGAAAATTTTCATACATTGGTATTGGTCCATGATGTCAAAAATTTACAAGATGATCTGAACAAAATACTGCAATCACTAAAATCTACAGGAATTGTATTTATAATTATGCTTATAATTTGTGTCTCGTAACTTGTCAATAGAATTTATTAATTAGATGTCTTTGAGACCACGTAGAATGTATAAATAAAAAACCTCTATTATAGGAAAATGTTACTATTTATACCCATAAAATATAGAAGAAACGTGATCTAAAAATATTAAACTAATTGAAATGTTTATTTATCTTAACTCTTGATTGCCTTCTAAACTTTGAATATCAGTTACACACTAAATTTTTGCTAGGTAAATTTGGCTAATGCATTTATTTTATCTTCTCATGTTACAATAAGTAAAGGTAATGTTAATAATACGAGGATGTGTCTCTTTACACTTGGTATATTCCATTGGTTACTTGATTCTTGGGAGGTCCTTGTATAAGGTTTTAATGACTTTATAAACACCCGTTAACTTGTTATTAAATAAATTGTTTGACTCTACATTACAAAAAAGATGAAAGTGGAAATTATTTGATTCTCCCATCAGCCTTGGCTCATGGAATTCTTTGAATTGGTGTAGCATTTATCCAAAGAATGTGAATTTAGAGTTTGATTAAGAGTTTTGTTTGTTATATCAATGTAGCCCCATAGTTTTTACCACTCAGTAGGGTGGTAAAGCTGAGTTCCTTGTTCAAAATAGATTTATACCTCTATTTTAAGGAAAACAACCTTACTTGATGACTTAATGGGTAATTGGTGACCTAGGTTAAGTGATGAGTGTAAATAACATATGTTAATGATTTCGAGAAAAAATTACAATCTACCTTTCCATTTGGAGAAAACTATTCTTGTTGTCCTCTTGACCTTTTGGGGAAAGTGTGAAAGGACAAGTTATTTTGATCTTATCTAAAGAATAATTTTTGATTTTCCTAGGAACTTGATAGGTTTGAAACCCCTTTAGATATATAATTTTCACCTAGACCATTCATGCTTTCTTTTGGATAAAATGGTAAAGTTGGTGATCCTTGTAAGCTTCTTTGAGCCTTATTGAGTTCAAAACTAGTTAATTGTTTCTCGATAAAGGATGTTGGAATTTTTTGATATGTGATAATATGGATTTTGTATTATCATGGTAGAAAATTTGATAAAATCTTAGCCAAAAAAAAAAATATTTATCATTGATTGGGTTTATAAATCAAATTTCAAGTGTGAATTGTGATGAACAAAGGGTTCAAGCTATGTAACCCCAAGACAAAACTAGAAACTAATTTTCACTTCATGGTTGTATAAATGATACATACTTAAGTTATTAATACTTCTTTTGTGTGCACGTAAAGAGTATTTCCAAATCACGTCATCACCATTTTCATTATGGTTGGTGTTATGTGACCCTTCCTCCCCCTTAAATGAATAGTGTGAATGATAGGGAAAATTTGATGGCCTTATACAATTTTTTTCTATTATTAAAGAGAAGTGTGGGCTACGAAGTGAATCCTCACATAAATTTAGAAAATTACCCTCCTCTTAAATGATTTTAGTGATGCCCATGGGTGGTTTCGTACACATCATTTGTGCATAACTTATCAACCATTGTAATAAAAAAATTATAGCTCCCTTGAATCACCCATCAAAACTCTCCGTAATTGTGACCCATATATTTTACATCCACTTATGTTTGACCTTGTGGAGAACATGGATGATGATGCTAATATACATTTTTGGTAGCTTCAAATTTCTTGATTAATAGTCTCTTATTCATAGATACAGGTAATGTTCAACCGAGTGAAGGTTCAGTTGAACATGTTTGTTGATACAAACAACTACGTGGTAGGATGTGACCGCATTTGAGAGTTCATTATTATTACTCGTCTAGTGACTTACATGAGGAAGTCTATTTCTATGGTTGGGGGATGTAGTGCCCACCCATTTATCTCCCTTTCATGACATTGAATCCATGGGTTATTCATGATTGATAGATTGGAATTAATATTATTATCACTATTTTATTTGTATAATTATGATTTTATCACCATGTTAACGCGTAGTTTATAACTTGTATTTGGGGGAATGATGTGTGAGATATACAATTTCAATTCATTAACTATTAATTTAGATATGATGCTAGGGATATTTTCATCTAAGATTGACATGTAATATATTGTGAATATAGATTATTTTATTGTCATTTTATCATGTATATGCTATCTTGTATTGGTAAGTTATTGTATTTGGACCATAAGGCCAATTTATGGGAATTATTAGTATCATCTAACTATGAGGCTTAGAATTTAGACTTTGATGAATTTGTAGAGAAGCATGCATCTTGTAACAAATTGTGAAACTTTCCATGGCTGAATTTTAGTGATTTACAATATCTTGTATAATGGACAAATGAGTTTGTATCTATTTGGTTAGTTGCATATGTATGGTGTAATTATTTAATTTATAATAACTTATTGAGTAGGTATGATGTTTTCAATTGAGTGTGTAGGCAACATGTTCATGCCACATGAGAACATGGGACTAAGGCATTGCACCCGAGAATGCAAAATAGACCATATGGGGAAAATTGTCCTTCCTTGATTGTTTGGTCTTACCTTGCATGTTAATGAATATGATTGAAATAATAAATCAATCATCTTCATATGTTTTTTTTTCATTTTTCCTTATCACCTTGGGTTGTTTTCTCCATTTGAATAAATTTAGCATTTATTATTTTAATAGTGTTTAGATTAATTTTATTGGTTGAATTGTCCCTACTTGGATTAGGGATGAGTTTAGTAGTGTTATCTTTGTTTATGGATCATGAAATAGGTGGGCCCTACCACCTCTCTAAGTGTGCCACATTTCCCAATTCCCGAATTTGGGCAAAAAGTGAAAATTTTAAAGGGGCACTTTGCTTGTTGGGGGTCAATCTTACACAAAAATGGACCCGTTGGAACCTACCTATGGGTAGGGGAAGCCTTCCAATGTTAAAAAGTATTTTTCATCCCATTTTACCCTCGTCCCCATCATCAATATAACTTTGATATTGGGAACTAATTGTAATTTGGGAGGGTATTTTCTTTTGTTTTATTTTAATTTTATTTAGATTCTCCCCCTTAAGAATTTTGTCTTGTTCATAAAAGTGACTTGGGTTGGCATGGATTTAATAAAGGGGTGGGTGAAACATGTGACCATCCCATAGGTTAGAATCTACTAACTTCTTGTTACTTAACCCTCCATTTTGGAGGGGGTGGTGACTTCTGGAATCATTTTTACTTAGAGATTTTGGAGATCTTAGAGGATCAAGGAGCTTCAAGGGCTGGTTTAAAAATGGGAATTGGTTGTCACTAGTTTGTGAGGTAGGCCTTAAAACATCTTAGTTCTACTTAATGTTTCAATGAACCTTGTTGTTTTGTTTTCTTGAGTTTTGGTATATAAATGCATGTTGTATTTGTATAAGGTCTGAATTTTTTCATATTTTCCTCCATCCATCCAATTTGGGGATGGATTTTGGTGGATTAGGGATGAGGGAAGAATCTCTCATTCTCCCACATGGATTTATGGGCAAGAGATGTTGAGATTTCTATTATCCTCCCTTCATTTGGTTAATGTGGGAGATGGATTCCATATGATTTGGAACCCATCTCATTTCCTTTAAAGGAGGAGACATTGAGTGATATGGTCTATTGGAGAAATAACTAGTTTGGGATGCTTATGGTATTTTTCACAAAGTTGAAATTTTATTTTGTATATGAAAATGAGATTAATATGGGTATTTCCCCCCTCTTCCCCTCTTGAGAAGCATGTAGCTTCATTTTGTGAATTATTTTTGATTAATTGGTGTTAGATTGTGTGCTAACAGGTCATTTCCCTTTTGATAAGAATTGAGATTCTTGTGCATGGTATTGAATTTAAACTTGTTTTCCTAAGAGAAAGTTTTGAGTATCTTACTTATCTTTTCCCTTCTTCATCTTTAAGGTATGCTTCCTCTCTCTCCCATGGGAAAATTTGAGATGTTTTGATATTTCCTACTCCTCTTATCTTCAGAAAATGGAAACATAAAGGTGGAATGTTAGAGAAAATACTAGTGTTAGTGTAATTATTCATTGTTTCCATCGGTAAATATCTATTACTTGGGTAATTAGTTAATTACACAGTTTTATGGATATATTGTTATAACCATTATTATTGTTTTATTAGTACGTATGTAATTTGGTTACATGTGCGTAATTATTAATATTATTTATGTTACTATGTAATAATTATATATTGCAGCCCCACCATTTCTCTATACTATGAGTTTTTCACGTCAATAATATTGTCAACCATCCGCTCTATTTTATCATCAACATTTGGTATGATATTAAGTAAAATATCATATACAAGAAGCCAGGGAATGTGTAGGAAGAGACAATAAGAGATTAAGGATTTTGGATAACAATTCACAAGACAATGAGATTCAAAAGCTACCTCTTGTAAGTTCTAAACCCCATCCCTACATCTCCATACCGTGGAAAGATCTATAAGAGATTTTTTAATCATATTACATATAAAATATAGTTTTTTTGTGCAATGGGAAAGAAGGATTCATCTAGGCACTGAATCCTACACCAGTACACCATTCAACAACAATCCAACAACTAAAACATTTAGGAATTTTTTTCCTAATCTAGGGTTTTATTACCATCTAGAGATAAAAATTATCACCTACATCTCTACAAGATCATAATTTGAGTCATTGAGGACCAAGCCATATTTTCGGAGCTCCTCTTAGAGCCAGGTGAGTTAAGCCCACAAAGGGAAAGCTAGAAATGAGGTGGTGATTTGGACAAGATCGATCCATGTATTGGGGTGTAGATTGAGTTGTGTAAGGATAAAAATGAGATGTTAGAGAGATCTTGAAGGTGAGCAGGTTTAATGTTTGGAGTAATTTAGTCCTATTTCTTTGACTAAGCCCGTTCCACCACCAAATTGATCCTTTGTATTGGAGGCATCAGAGTTGAAGGGTGAGCTAAGCATGAGATCATTGAGCACACCAAATGAGTATCCAACCCTGCATCCCTACACGTCTGACCCCTTTTCTCATCGATCCACTACCACATTGTGTGAATCAAAATACACAAGTCTCTCTATAGAATCCGTCTCTCGGCATTCAAAGAAAATAACAAAAAATCAAATTATTTGGGAAAGTTACTAATACAACCGATATCAAAGAAAAATTTGGTCAAACGCTAACAATGTAGAAGATATGTGGGGTATAGAAGTGGTAAACTTTCTTCACATATGATATTAAGTGCATTGTGTTCTCTAGTGGCTAGAGAGTGTTTGTAAAGGAAATAGAATCCATTAAGATAAGGGGTCAAACCCCCTGCTCCTCCTTAATTACATTTTTTATTTGATTCCATATATATATAGAAAGAGAGAGAGAGAGTGAATAATCAAATTTGGAGTCTGCTAAACTATATTTAGTTGACTAGCAAAAAAACCTTATTTTTGGGTAAATTATTTTTCTCCCAATTTCTTTGAAAAGTTATATTGAGTCACTTTTGTATAGGGTTCTTCCCTAATAAGTAAAATTTTAACTCTTTTTCAGGTGGAAATATTCAATCATGAGTCATATAGTGTTATAGAGGCCTCACGAGTGAGAATTTTTTTTCTTGCCTATTAATTTTTCGCCACAAGTGGTTGTTTCATTTTTTCAGTGTATTGTATTGATTTTTTATGCTAATGGTCCATTTTATCAAAAAATTATAATCACCCACAATGGATAACAATTCTCCTAAATTGTTCTTACTTGACTCATGGATACTCTATAGTTACCATTATTCCATCTGGAACACAAAATTTCAAACTCAACTTGATTTTGAAGATACTTGGCATGTTGTAAATGGTTTCGTAATCATATTAGAGGCAAATGCAACACATTTTCTTAAATATGACAAGACCAATCAAAATTCCAAGTTGATTATCTTGTTTGAAGTTGTGATGACATGAAACCACACATTTAAGATAGTAAAATGGCAAAAAAATTATACAATAAGTTGAGCACAGTACAAGAGGCCAAGAAAAATAACACAATATTGAATTTTAAGATTCAACTATAAATACTAAAATCCAATCCTAATGAGAAAGTTGTGGCTTTATTGAGAATATTTGCAACATTGAGGGCTTCATTTCTAGCCTTGTGAGAAGATATATCATACGACTCTCTCATTCCCATTATTTTGAGATCACTTCCTACCTCATATAGGATCTTTGAGACAAAAAAAATTCAGATCGCACCATCATGTTTTGAAAAGATGGTCAACTTGTTGCAGCAAGAAGATTCAATGTACAACAAATATGAATAAGAAGAGTTGGCACTTTCTTTTCATCGGGAAGGGAAGAAAAAATATCATTCTACCAGTAAGTCCTAGATTTAGAATCAACAAGGGGATATAAAAATAAAAAATGGCCTAGTTGCAGTAGAGGACATGATATGAAATATTACTAGTATAACATGTAAAAGAAGGAATTATCTTGCAATTCAAGACCTAAAAATCAACAATATTAATAGGGACAATCATGCTATAAGAAAGGGTAGAAATGGTAAACTATAGGAAGAAACCCCTTCAACAAGAAAATGTTATTTAATAAGTGGAAAACTTGGATGATGAAGAATTCTTGTACACCATCCACTCTAAGTGAAGAAACCACATCTTCAAGTGTTATACTAGTTTGTTGATTTTGGAGCCACTCAACACATGACCAAATGTAGATTCTGGTTCTTTACAATATGAGACACACCCTTGAAAAATAATTTCCTATTGGGTGATGACTCATCCTACAGTGTTCAAGGTATTGAAAAAATTTCTTTACCTCTTGGTAGATGCGATTATAGGTTATATAATGTATTCAATGTCCCTTGTTTGACAAAGAATTTTCTATCAATCAGTAAACTTCTAGATCATAATATGAAGATTGATTTTTATTGTAAATCCAGTAAGAAGGTTTGTTTGGTTTGAGATAATTACAAAATCTATAAAATTATTACAATATTTTCAAATTTTTGATGTTTTCTTCAGCTTGATTATGTTAAGATAGATGATAAGGAACTTGTGGATCAATACACCTCATCTGTATAGTTGTGGCTTAATAAAATTGGTCACATCAGTTTTAGATATATAGACTCACTTTATCTGTATGACATGCTACGAGGTTTTCCATTTCTTAAGAAAGAAATGTTATCACTACAAAGATCACCCTATATGAAGAAGTGGAAGAAACTCTTCTCATCTGTTGATAAAATGGGATCTTTTTTTGAGATATGGGTGACTCTAGTTGAGAAGAACCTCTAGACTTCAGAGAGGGGTGGTTCCCTAGATTTCTAACCTAAACTAATTGTCTTTCAGATTTAAGGGAGAGAAAAAAACACAAACCTAATGAAATTTGTATAGAAATGTGATACATGAATGTTTTGGAAACTTATAGCTGCACATGACACACTATTTGACAATTTGAGATATCCAAAATTCACTTCAATTGATGTTCGATTTACTCTCACACTCACAAAAGGCATGCACAAGTTTTCAATATAGAATGAGAGGGGATAGTTGACTCTTTCCACTTCCATCATGATTACCAAACTAAATTGGTACTTAATATGATCTGTAAGAGCTTCACAATAACTTAATGAAGGTGTTTGAATAGTTTACTATCATGCAAAGGAAATAAAGCATTCACTAACACATACCATAACCTTCTGTGATACACTTGGATTTAACTGTAAAAGGAGGAGAACAATATTTATTGCTTCAAGTAGGTGTTACAGTCCAAATCGACATAGCTTAAATATGACTACAAATAAGCCTCCCCTTACCTGCAAAGTAAGGGTACATATAGTAAATGAAAGGAGGATTTAATTAAACTCACTGTCTAAAAATAACACATCTACATTAGTTTTGACTAAAATTACCTAGTTGGGAATAAATCCAATCCATAGCTATATTTAATCCTATATGCACAATCTAACCCCTTCTTCAATACAATAAATATGATAATAATAAGGTAAACATTATGTGCATGAGGCTTACAAAATCCAAAAATAGGTTTGCATGGTCTATTTTTGTTATTTTTGACTCATTGACTCCACTAAAAATCAGTCTTTAGAGAAACTAAGGGAAAAAAATCCAAAATTAGCAAAAATTAAGGTAATGTATGGGCACTTTGCAAAATCAATGTAAACTTGGATTTTTGTTCTTGGGCATATGAATGGCTAAGGTGATTATTGGTTTCTCTTGAATTTTTAGCACATGATTTGTCCCACCTCCACATGAAAATTTTAATAAAACACAAAGCATTTTTAAAATCCCACCCCACGGAAAGGCAAGGTAACTTATGAGTTTCAAAAGGCAATTTAAACCATAGTAAAATTAACCAATGGTTAAAATTACCTTAGTCATACTCATCAAAATTAGGGTTGAAACCCAAATTGCTTCTTATTTTTTCCTTTGTATTTGTTCTGGAGGAGGATGCGTGTTTAAGAAACTCTACAATTATTTTATGGCTACCATTGATCTACTTTTGAGCTGGTTTTCACTATTTAGCCACCACTGTTCAACTTTTGCGCTCTATGTGGTGATGATGGCTCAATCTATACATGATTTTTTTATAGCTTATATCTTTCCACAATTTCAAGCTCAAGCTCTTGTTGTTATGGCTTTGGATCGTTGTCCTTCCATAGCTCAAGATATATATGATTTTATTTACATTCGAGTTGGCCGCTTCATGGATTTGGGTGATTTTAAATTTATCTTCATGTGGATGCCAGTATTCTTTTCCATATTCCCAATTTCATGGTTGAGGTTTGGTTTCATTTTACTCACCATTGGAGCTATCTCTGCCACTATGTTTGACAGACCAACTCGGCCATGACCTATTCCACATTCAGCTAGCTACGTAATGTCTCACAGTTTTTCATTTTTAATCTTCAGTCACTGGGCGAGCTGTACTTTCTCTGCTTCATTCAAGCTCATCCTTCTCAATTTTGAGCCCTATAGCTTGGTATTGTCCTCTACTCAATTTGGGATCTTGATGTATTGGCAATAATAGGGGTTCAAATCCATGGATATTTGTTTTTTTATTCTCATATCTCGGCCTTGACTTGATTTACCTTAGCATGGTTTCTCATAGCTCAAATGTTTTGTGCATTGTGTAGAGATTAGGTTAGGGTTTTATTTTGTCTTTGCACCTATTTTATTCATTTTCCATCTATTTTGATTACCCTATTCGCCACTTTTGGAAGACTGAAATTTACTCAAGCTAGGGTTTTATGCTCAACTCACTTTTTTCTTTACACAACTCTCCTTGGATTTCGAGAGCTTTCCATTTTTCAGATTTGTCTGTGGCATTGGGATAAACTTGACACTTTGTATGTATCTGGGAGCTCTGTTTTGGGAGTGTTGGCATATAGTTACATAGGTGTTGTAATTGATGCAAAATAAAAATTAATGAAAAATTGAATGATGGAGTAATGTTAAATGATTTTGTGTATGATGTTTTCATGATGGTTCGGTTGTGTACTTGATGATACAAGGACATTCTGTGAGGATTGCTTTCTCTTATGAGCCCATTTAGGTGCCTAGCTAATGGTACATGATGGTTTGAGATTCTTGGGTTCTTGAGAATCATGTTGTCATGATGGATATCAGGTTTGGAGAGTTCTTGTTCACTCACATTAGTTTCAAATGTAGATACATGTGACTGGCCATGTTAGAAGTGCTCATTTGGAGTAGATATAGATGTTATGAGGTTTGAGTTTTAGTTTTGGATCTATATGAGCTCATTGATGTATGTATTAAGATTAATTATGGTATAACATGTATGGTTGGGTCATTTTCAATGAATTCATGACGAGTTATAGCATTCTTTCAATTGACTCGAGCTTCTATAGTGTGAAACCCTAAGGGATAGCTATACAAGTCTCAGTTGTTGAGATTTTGAGGTATGGTGATAAAATTATTATAATTTTATATGTTATTTTGATGTTTCATGGTGATTTTATCAAAATTTCAGGTTTATAAGATGTGAATTTTGCAAGATATGTCGAGTTTTTGTGAGACAGGGTTAAGACCTAGTGCATTTCCAGCTTGAATTTGATTTTCTGATGCTCTTCCTAATTGTGTGCTTTGCATGGGACCTTGAGGATTTCAGGTATGTTTCTAAATTGATTCTAAAAGGTTTAATTAAAATAATGAGTTCATTTCATCATCAGGTTTTTATTAACGAATGTTAAGAAGGTAAACAACTACTTATGGGTTTGAAAACATAGATTGAGAGTGGCATGCAAGAAATGCTTCTTAAGTGTCCATTTATATTTCCTAGTATATGGATTATGATTGGAACATGTATATGACTCCTTATTATTTCCAAAAAGGTATTGTAGAGGTCATTATGATGAGTTTGTCCCACTCAAATAGGTGAGTATATGAAGAAGTGTGTTTTAGGACAAGGTTGTCCAAAGGAGTTGCATACTAAATTGACATTGTGGAATGTATGTGAGTTTCTATTTAATTAAAAAGAGGTTTTAGGAAAATTTGATGTATTTACATTGTAAAATGAGCTCCATTAAGGTTGAATGGTCAAAGGGCACTTCTAAGGCCATAAAAAGTAGTGTTCAGGAAAGTGAGTATATCTAGAGCTACAGGTAGAGTTTAGTGAAACACAAACTTCGCAAGGAGCACCAACCCCACAAGGAGCACCAAACCCTAGTTTAGTAGAGTACGTTCCAAGTTTGGAGACAAATTGAAAGCTCTTGAATCAAATTTATAGAATGATTCTAAGAGGTTGAAAATATATGTCAAGCTCGAGAAGATGTTGAAAGCTCTTGATGAGGTCTTAGAGGATGAAAAATCCACAAATGATGTAAAAGGCCTATGGTTTGAAGGAAATAATGATCAAGAAGCTGGTACAATTTTAAAATCAGTTGAAAAGTGATAAATAAGGCTGAATTGAGAAGTTCTAACTCAGTTAGACAACCTAATGCTATGAGGTATGGATCATCATTTCATGGATATTGCTTTGTTTGTCATGTTTTTGTCATAGAGATAGAAATTGCAAGAGAAGGTATTTTGAGAATGATATAGGTGTCTTTAAGTGTGAATTCTACTCATGTTGTGAGTATGGGCATAGAGCAAAGGATTGTAGATGGAGTATTAGTGTGTTTGAGCCTAGAAGAAAGAGAAATGTTGTTTGTTTCAATTTTCAACAATTAGGTCACATTGCAAACCTGTGTCTAAGAAAAAATAGGTTCATTCAAAGGTCTAACTCTAAAGGTTTAGTAAAAATATCTAATCATGGAGTTCAAGCTAGGAAAATTCTACAAAAACAAAGGTGCATAGTTTAAATTATCCCAAGGAATAAAACAAGGTCATAATGACCAAGTCAGGTCAAAGAAACATGTTTTCCTTAGTTGAGGGGTTCATATCTGAAGAAGAACAGTTGTGTTTAAATGTAATCCATTCACCTCTTCATGAGAATCTGAAAGACTTGGGAGTATGGGATACTTCTAAAGTCATAAGGTATGTTAAATAACATCTCCATGATTCCTTGTTTCATGTATCTAGTATAAGTGTCTGAATTTGTTATTCTCATATGTCATATTATCATGAAAAATTGTATTATTTTGTGTCAAAGGGTGTTTGAGAAGGTGTCATGATAATAAAATTAAGTCTTGGTTTGAAAAATCAAGTTCTATGTCTTTCATGAAGTCTGACATGCTTAATTTGAGAAAGTATATGTCATTAAGTTTTTTGCAAATCAACAACCTGTATGTCATTGTCAAGATGTGTTTTAATGAATTTCCTTAGTCTGAGTCTACATGGTCATAGTTTGAAGTGTATATTTAGTCTCAATGAAAGTCTCTTAAGGTATGAAAAGTGTCTTAAATAATTTAGTTTCAATCAATCTGTGAATATTGTTCAAGGGAATTAGTCTATGTCTCAAATAATTAGGCCTTTGAGTCAAAGTTGGTGAAATGTCTTATAGCTTAAATTGAAGATGAGTGGTGTCCATAAAATGTGTAAATTATGCTATGGGTCTATATCATATTTCCTGAAATTGAGTTCTCATTTCATCTCCATCAAGTCAAAAAAATGTAAGAAGTTCATGATTTCATCTTTGTCATGAAGGTCTTATAAGTTGTGGTAATCCAGAAATGTAGGAGGTATTTAGTCAAAAGAAGTATAAAAGGTCATGAAAAAGTGATTATTTCTCCAAATCATAATTAGTTCAAAAGGTGTATCTTTTGGGCTGCAAGAAGAATTGAGTGCAAAGTGACAAGCATATCCTCATGAGAGGTTTGATACAATCATAAAAGTGACAGAAGAATGTTGTAATGGTGTTTCTTGAGGTGATGAGAATATTCTCCCAAGGGGATTTACTATTGATGGAAAGCAAAGGTCATCATGTCTAGATCAGTCTCATGTTGATAGTCATGCTGTGCTTCAAAGGGTAGAAAGAGGCTTGAATTGTCATCAAATATTTATTATTTCTATTGACCTTAAGGTTTGTGCAAAAGGTCAAATGTTTCAAAATATGTATAGGATGCTCCATATCTTGTGTCAATATGAATTTATCTTTGTGTAGGTCTGAAAAGGCAGCTAAATCTTGCTAGTGAAAATAAATTTATATAAGGTCTTGAAACATCAAATATCATTGAAAGTGCATTTGGAAGTTTATGAAGACCTTATTAAGTATTAAGAGGTGTGTAAAAATGTTCACAAATTCTGTTCAAGGATGAAGTAAAAAGGTTATGTATATAGCATGGAAATCTATGTTTAAACTATGTCTCCCTGTCACAGTATGGAAGATGGATTTAATAACACTAAAATATTAATCATTGTTTCTTTAGAGATATCTCTATTGGCATGAGTTGTGTTATTTCATATGGATATGAGAAATGAAATGTATAGCACATTATTTCTTTTGAAGTTAATTGGGATGATCATACCCTTCCTCCCGAGTAACACTATTTCTAACAATGAGTATTTTTTATCTGAAGAATGTTTTTCAATCTTAATTTTCAACTTGTGCACTTGAAATAAATGAAATCAGACACAAAGGGAAAGTATCAGGTCTTAAATAAGTTCTAGTTGCATTTTAAAGATATCTAAACCTTATTGGGTAGTATAAAAACCCTCACTAGGGTATAGATTCAATTAACCAGTTATAGACCTTAGGTCTTATTCCCTAGAGATATACTTTGGTAAAACCATGTGTAAGTGGTATACTCTCATACTTAAAAGGATTTGAATTTAACTTTGGTATTGATTGCCAATTCCTTTAAAAAATATTCTTCTTGAAAGTCTGCTACAATAGTTAGAATTTGTTGGAGAGCTAGATTAGAAAGAGTAGGAGAGTAACAGTTAGAGTAGAGACATAAATTTGTGGAAATCAACTTGTGTTATCATTCATTAAAATTTTGAAGCTTAAATGGTTGAGGTAAGAGAATAACCTTTGAATTCTTGATAGTAGTATGAAAATTTGTATGCACAACTAGGTGACCTAATTGAAAGGTCAAATTTTCAAAGGAAGGAGAATTGCGAGTTAATATTATGCTTGGAATGGTGGATCTAATTGAGGTATGAAACTGAGTATTCATAAGAGGTTGTGTGTATTTTGAACCCTTCCACAACACAAACTATGTCTTTAAATTTGGGTCAATAAGGCTACAATGATGCAAGAGGTGTTCTTAGGTCCATACAGAACATATGTTATACTACAAGGTTATGAAGATCTTTTTAGGACAATATGCTTTGAGTAAAATCAAAGTGATATTAAGGAGAGAAATTTATTGTAACATGTATTCTTATTTAGTATCACAAGTATGGTACAATGTTCAAAGGTATATCTCCATTATATATCAAACTATGTAGGAATTCTATCAAAATGTCAATCCCAGTTCATATTGAGTCTTAACTTGAGGTGTCAATAGATAATTGATCTAGTGAGTATGTTTTTCAGTCTCATTTGAGTCCATGCCATAAAAGAAATTTTGTTCACATAACTTGTGTGATAAGAAATGAATTGACAAGAAGAATAGAGGATTGTTTCCACATTGGCTCAAATGCATACTATAGGTAAGGATTCTCAATTTTGAGGGATATGTTGACCTACAATACTTAAAAGATGAAAAAGTGTTTTGTAACAGAGTTCATCAAGGATATTTGAGAATTTGAATGCCATGAAAGTGAAATTGTTCAAGGATTGTCAAGACTCAGGTAAGTTGATAAAGAACTCAAGTCTATGTGTGTGGATTAAAATTTTATGCTACAAGTTTGTTAAGGATTCTTAAATTTGTGTGAGCTATGTTTGTCTCATATAGGGCAGTATCACAGTCAAAAACAAAGTATGACTATGAGAGCTATCAGAAAGATCTTAAGGTTTGTATGTTGAGTATGGGTTTTAGTTTCATGAGATAACATTAGAAGATGTTGCAACTCTTATTGATTAGTGTACAAACAGTGTCGAAAAGTGTTTCTATAGGCATAGATTGTGTATGTGGTCTCTTTATGAAAGGGGATTTGTTTTGTGAACTTATATAGATTGCATCAATGAATATCAAGGGATTAGTTATGTGTATTGTGTGCCTACACAATTGATTGGAAAATTTTATTCTTTGTTTGCATGATCGTAATCACATATGACTGTCAAGGACTCAAAATGAGCCTTAGGACTGAGCATAAGTGTTTGAAGTGCTCCCAAGCCAAGATAGAAAGCTAAGATGCTTGAAATTTTGATTTTCTACTTGAAAAATTAGTCTTGAGTCCAGAGGGACTTATGGATTGCATGGTCAAGGTATGCATATTGATCTATGAATTTTCAATAGTGATGTAAAATCTACTGAAATGTCATTTCAACGAAGTCAATATATGTGAGGAGAAGAGATAGAAAGTGCATTTTTATCCTTGACCTATGCCTAAACAAGATAGTATTTAGTTATAAATGAAGGTATGATGATCTTTACACCTCATTGATGACATTTTTGGCATTATCTCAAAGTGTAGGGTTCAAGAGAGTACTCTACTACAATTGATTCATGAAGGATAAAACAAGGTTGAGTTGAAAAAATTCTCATTTTTGCATGCTTGGAAGGTGGATAATGGTGTTTTGATTCCATAAAGGTAAAATTATTCTCTTTTCATGATTTATTGATGTAATTAGATGATGTAGATGCTTAGCCCAGGGGCAACATGGTGATTGCATGTTTTCAAAGAAGGAAAAATCATTTTTAGTGAAAATTTAAAGGTCTTGTGCTTGAATGAGATATTTGGTTGATGTTTCTAACCAAAGCATAATGATAAGAAGTTGTGGGATATGAATATAGTACAAGTACAATATGCCTTTTTCATTAATGTAAAAATGGGGAGAATTTGAGGTAGTTTTCCATCAATGAAAAATGGGGAGATTGTTGGCACGTGGTCCTATAGGTGTTTTCATTGATGAAAACCCACATTAATGATAAACTAGATGATGGAGTAGGTTCGTATGATGCTTTGTATGATTTTCCCATGATGATTCAGATGTGTTCTTGATGATACAAGGAGAGTCGGTGAGGATTGTTTGCTCTTGTAAGTCCATTCAGGTTTCTAGGTGATGTTGCATGATTGTTTGAGATTCTTGTTTTATTGAGAATCATGTTGGCATGATGGATAGCTGGATAGGATAGTGATTTTGAACTCACATTAGTTGTGTGATGTAGATACAGGTGATTGGCCATGTTACAGGTGTTCATTTGGAGAAGGTATTGATGTTAGGAGGTGTGAGTTTGAGTTTAGAGCTATATGAGATCATTGATGCATGTATCAGGTGTATTATGGTATACTACATATTTTTCGATCATTTTCATTTATTTCATGATGAGTAATAACATTGTTTTCATTGACTCTAGCTTCTACAGTGTGAAACCCTAAGGGGATGTTATAAATGTCGCATTATATTGAGAGTTTGAGGTATGGTGATAAAATTATGATGATTGGAGATGTTATTGTGATGTGTTATGGAAATTTTAGAAAACTTTCAGGTTTCTAGGATGTGAATGTTTCAAGATATGTCAATTTTGGTGAGACATGGTAAAGAACAAGTGCATTTCCAACTTGAATTTGTTCTTCTGATGCTTTCCCTAAATTGTGTGATTTGCATGGGACCTTGAGGATTTAAGGGATGTTTATAAATTGATTCTATAAGGTTTCAAAAACATAATTAGGTCATTTCATCATCATGTTTTTATGAACAAATTTTAAGAAGGTAAATAACTAGTTATGGGTTTGAAAACCAAGCTTGAGAGCAGTATGCAAGAAATGCTTCATAAGTGGCAAGTTTTTTTCCTAGTGTATGGATGATGATATTAAAATGTAGAAGAATATTTATTATTTCCATAACTTTATTTTAGAGGTCATGGTGATGAGTGGGCCCCACTCAAACAAGTATGTTTTTGAAGAAGAGTTTTTTCGACAAGGTTATACAAAGGAGTTGCATGCTAAATTTAAATTGTGGAATGTATGTGATTTTATCTTGATGTAAAAAAAGGTTTAAGGAAAATTTTATGTAGGTACATGGTAAAATGAGCTCCATTCAGGTTGACTAGTCAAAGGGAAATTTTGAGGCCATAAAAAGCAGTGTTCATTAAAATGAGCATAATTGGAGCTACATGTAGATTTTGAAGGTGATTAAAGTTGTGTTGGAAAGAGGATTCAGATATAATTCTATTTATATTTTATTTATCTCATGTTGATGATATTTTATATGTTTTCTAGGTAAATATTTTGACAAGAATATTTTTCCAGTGCAGGACATGACACATTTTACTGAAGTTTTTGAGTTGATTGAAGAATTATATGTATTAGGTGATGCTTTGTATCACATGTAATGTGAACAGGGATGAATTTGGAATATAATTAATCCATTTATAGGTCTTTAATATTCCTATAAAAGTTTTATCATTTGATATTTGAAAACATATATTTGTGTAGGTTGATTTCGTGAAGACAAACGTGAATGTGGTTTGAGTAGGTGAGTGTTTAAAGGATTATAACTTTATTAGATTTTTATAAAGGTTATGGATTTCCATTAAGTGGTTACATGGAATGGTTTTGTTGATTTGAAGTGATTTTGTGGCATAATCAAGTTTCTAGGGTCCTGAAGGGTGTAGGAAACAACATTGTTTAGAATTACAAAGAGAATTGGGCCATTTAAATGAAATAATTTGATTGGTTTAGTTAAATTGTTACCTGTATGAATAATAAATGTTGTTTGTAAGAATGTTTAATGTTTTATGGATCATGAATAATTATTGTTTTGATGTTAGGGGATTTTTATCTTTGTGCCCATGTAGATTTGAGTCATTTTTGGAGCATGTAATGAGATTTTTAGCAAGGCCAACCTTCTTAGGTCAATTTTGACTCTTATGATTTGAATTTGGGGTATTTTCATGATGTATGGGTCGAGAAAAAGGAGGGAAAACTTTGTGTTTGAAATTGAAATGAAGAGGAGCTTATAAAAGCATTATTTTGGGTGCTTTTTGGAGCTAGACATGCATGGGTGAAAAGTTTGACCCATAGGTGAGTAAATTGCAGGTATATGTGCATCATTTGTAGGCTCAAAAAAATCATGAAAGGTTGAGGAAGATCATATATCTTATTTTCAAGAGTGTAGAGACATGGAAAGTTGAGAAAGAAGAAGAAAGAGCATGATTGAATACCTAGGATTGGACCTAGGGTTTGTGAGCTGAATTAGTGATCTCCATTAGTTGTGGTAGTAGAAAATTTAGAGATCAAACATCATAAGGTGGTTAAGTTGGTGTTTGATCATATTTAGGGATTGTAGCCTCCTTGTGGAGTTATTTATTCATAAAATTAGGTGTTGGTTATCCTTGTAGGGTTAGTGTTCTATTAAACTATGTTGGCATAGTTCAACGTAGAAAATAATTAAATATTATTAGGCTTGTTTTCTAATTCTATCCCATTATTCTCTATTTGTTTGTAACTCTCCTAAAATTATGAGGAGTATTTTTATATTCATCTCCTATATATATGTGCTTCTGATAAATAAATGGTGTGAGATATCTAATCTCTATTTCTTCTCCACTTCTTTCTCCTCAAAATCTTGTATCAAAGCATTGGAAAATTTGGAGGCAAGTTGAGCTTGGTCCTATTCACATGGATCAAAGGTGTTTTGTTATTTTTTATTCTCTAGTTGTTGAAAATGTGATTGAACGTGACTGACCAATATGTGAAGATCCTAATGCTTGGAAGAGAATCACAGAAAAGTTTAGGATCCTACATTTTGAAGTGATACTTGAGTGGAAGCCTGATCATGGATTTTAAAACACAGACTTGCGTTGAGATCTTTGTATGTGTGTAGATTGAATTTCAACGTAAGGAAAAAAAAAGGAATCCTTTCTTTTTGTTGTGACTATTGTTCCATGTTATATTGCTACGTCATACCTTGATTTCCATTGCCAGTGGAGGATTTTTTATTGGATATTCTCAATCAACATTCATACTGGTGTAGTGAAATAGTGGAAGAGGCTACATGGTTAAGCGATGTGTTTTATTTTTTCTTAGGTATTCCACAATAGCATCATAAACAATCACTGAGGCTAAATTTGTGCTAAAAGAAAAGACGTTACAATTTGGTGATGTACATGCCCAATACAGAGATTCGATGATCTATTTTGGCACAAAGACAAGATTCTATGTACCCATGTGGATGAAAATTCATCCACAAATTTTGTTATTTGAAGTCTACCAATGCTTATGTGTTAGGAATATAAGACCTGCGTGGAGAATTGACTGCGTGGTATATTCCTAGGAAAGCGTTTGTTACTGCATGGTATTTGACTCCTCACTGGTAGACCAATTTGATTTCTCCTCAACAATGTGGAGATCCTCTAGATGGTGCGTGACTTCTATAGTGTTAAATAATAATCCTCAACCAATCCAAAGTAGAGTCCCACAGACCAACGACAAATGTCAAGCATGTATGAAACAATCGAGAGTATTGAAAGCCATAATAATGACTCACAAGCTATAGAACACCATCTAGAAGCTCAGAAAGCTTCAAGTTCTATTTTTCATTGTTGAACGAGCTTCAAAAATTGACAATATCGTCTTTGATGAACTGGTTAGAAGAGGACTTTTGGAGTATTTTCTTTTCAACGTAAGATGTCAAGCGAAGAGAGTTCAAGGAGAGATAGAAACTAGCTACGAAGTAAACTTTGAAGATGAGGAAGAACACCCGAAGAAGCATCACTTTCTAATAGCATGTGAGTATCAAGTACATCACAAAGGATGATTCTCTCAACAGTGAGTGAAGGCTTGTAATAATTATCTAAAATTTATAAAAGTTTTTATTTTTATATTATTACAATGTATGCTCACAAATTACTTATATCTGATGTAAAATTACTCAAAGGGCCAAACTATGTGGCCGAGAAAAAAAAAAAATGTGCACCATCCTTTACTATGAGGGAGTATGGGGCATTATCATAGGGTCCATGAAAACTCCTACTAACCCTAATGAGATCATGAAATATGAGATGGCTAGTGCCAAAACAATGATGTTGATTATGTTGAGTATCATCGATGATGTGCAACCACATGTTTGAGATGCGGAGAAACTCGAAGGAATCTGGGATAAGTTAGCAACCATCTTCGAGGTTAAGAATCAAACTAATATCCTACATATTCAATCAAAAGTACACATCCTTTCTATGGGTTCAAATGAGAAAGTTGAGGAGTTCTTACGTCAAGTGGCTGAGATGTGAACAAAGTTATTAGTGCTCGGTGAGATGGTAGAAGAAAATATTCTTGTTACAATCACGTTCAAGGAACTCCCTTCTTAATTCTAAGTGTTTGTTATGACACTGAATGTATCCAAATGGAAAGTAATGTTTGAAGAAATCATGAATTTTCTATAGTAGGAAGAGGCCATCAATTTAGTCCAAGATGAGGCCCAAGACAAAGCCCTTTTATCAAAGCCACATCATGGCCAGTATAATTGGAGAGGTCCCCTAGAGCAGAAAACTCAATCACATCAAAATAAATAATAGAAAGTTCAAAATTCAAAGAGGTGGTGTCAAATCTACAAAACCAACATTCATAACACTGATCACTACTGGTACAATGGATTGAAACAAGGGTATTTGAGTCAAACAATCCCATCCGAGCATGATGATTTTCAAAATTCAAAATGACATCCCCACCAAATAAAGTAGAAGGGACATCTTGTAGCCCAACGTGATGATGACTCTGATGACGAGACACTAGAAGGAGCCAATTGTAGTAAGAATATCATGATAGTGTCCTAGACTTTGAAACCCACAAAAAGAGTCTAGTTGATAGAATTGGGTGCCAGAAAGCATGTCAGGTGACAAAAAATTGTTTGATTCACTGAACAAACAACCCACCGGAGACCAAGCTTAGATAGCAGATTAAGAAGGGTACATTACAGAAGGAATGGTCCAAGTTACCATTCCTCTGGGACCATAAAAATATACGCTTACAAAGGTACTATATGTTCTTGAATTGACTAACAACGTATTGTCAGTAAGTCATCTCTTGAATCATCATCTAAAGGTATAATTTATCATTGAAAATGGCATCACATCATACTTGATCTCGAGACAAGGTATAATTATTGCTATAGCTTTTTTAAAAGATAAGATATTTTCTTTAGATAGTGTTTCATCTTTTACACTAGCTTTATTTTCCTAAAAAGTAAAATCTACTACCCTATGGTATTACTAATATGGTAAGTTGTCTGTTAGATCTTTGTACTAGTTTAGTTAAAAAACAATGGTCTATGGACTTCCCAAGTTGTCCAATTCCTTTTCTATATGCCATGGTTGTCTTGTAGGAAAACAACACAGAATTCGTTTAAGGTGAGCATATTCCATGCCAAGAAGCATCTGGATGTAGTTCATACCGATTTTAATAGACCACTTCCTGCTTCATTTTCAGGATACAAGTACTTCTAATTGTTCGTGGATTACTACTCTTGAAATATGTGGGTGTTTTTCCTGAAGAAGAAGAGTGAATCGCTTCATAATTTCCATATCTTCTATCAGAATGTTACAAAGGATACTGGATAGCCTCTTCTTCTACTCTGGTTATATCAAGGGGGGGAATTCACATTAAATAAGTTATTTTCATTCCTAAACCAACAAGGAATTAAGATGAACCTGACTTCTCCCTACACACCCCAGAAGAATGGCATTGTTTAGCGATGTAATCGCAAAGTGATGCAGATGGCTTGCTGCATGCTATAAAAACAAAGTTGGATGATCGATATTGGGAAGAAGTAGTACAAACAATTATTTATATTCTCAATAGGGCACCAAAAATTATTCTACAAAATAAAATGCCAGAATAGGTATGGAGTGGTAAAAATCCATCAAATTCTCATTTAAGAGTATTTGGTTGCACAACATATATGCATTTCCTAGCTCAAAAGAGAAAGAAAGTCAAGCCAAAAAAACTCTGTGCATCCTATTGGGCTACAACACTACTTATAAGGCATACCGTCTCATGGATCTTGAGGAAAAGAAAATCTATGAAATTCGAGACATGGTTTGTGAGGAGTCATCCTTTGACTCAACAGTGCCAATAGAAGAACCATTTCCAATCACCTATCACCGAATAGTCTCTGAATCAGATGATGAGCTAGATGAGACTACTAAGAGGAAAGATGATCTGTAAGGGGAGCTATATGTTGACCTTGGAGAACTAGAGAATGTTACTTTGCATCCATCCTCACGTTAATGAAAAAGTTCCTCACAAAAGAAGCTAAGTTATCATATGAATTGGCTACAAAGCACCATCAAAGAGTCTCATTTGTAAAAATCCTAGATACTTCATCGGGAGTCAAAACAAGAAGTTAGGTAAATTTTACACTGATGAGTACACTGATTAATAGCTCGAGCCTGATAATGTTCATGAAACACTCATTCAACCTCAATGTAAGAAATCCATGAATGTAGAATATGACTCACTAATGCAATATTAGACATGGGAACTTGTCAATCTGCCTATAGGAAAGAAACCCATAGGCTTTAGTTAGGTTTTCAAGACAAAATATAAGGAAGATAGATCCATTGATAAACATAAAGCATAACTTGTAGAAAAAGGATATGCTCAAAAAAGGGCATCGACTATGAAGAAACCTTTTACTCACTATGAAGATCATGACCATCAGAGTAGTTTGTGCACTAGCAACACATAAAGGATGGAAACTTCAGTAGATGAACGTCAAGATTTCTTTCCTAAATGGTGATCTAAAAGAAGAAGTGTATAAGACCCAACCTAAAGGATTTGTTGATAAAGGTCATCCTAAAAAGGCATGTTGTCTCATCAAATCATTTTATGGACTAAAATAAGCTCCAAGGGCATGGTATATAAATATAAATGATCACCTTTTGCAGCATGGGTTCACTCGCAGCCCCTTAGATTCAAATTTGTATATAAAGAAGGTAGGAAAATAAATTTTCATTCTTGTTTTGTATATGGATGATCTTGTGATCATTAGCAGTTCACAAGATCAAGTTGATATTGTGAAGAATGATCTCAAAAGAACCTTCGACATGATGGATTAGGGGCTACTACATTACTGTCTTGGCTTGAAGATATGGCAATATAAGCATCACATTTTTATCTCCCAGAGAAAGTATGTCAAGAAAATCATGGAAAAGTATAAAATGTCCAATAGTAAACCTATATCCACATGTATGGAAAAAGGTTTGCAACATTCACAATTCTAGGACTCACCTCAAGTAGATGCTACTCTTTATAGGACATTTATTAGAGGGCTCATCTACTTTACATATACCAAACTAGATTTATGTTATGTTGTTAGCTATCTTTCCAGGTTCATGCAGGAGTGGAAGAAATTTCACTGGACTGAAGTAAAGCATTTTTTGAGGTATGTTTGAGGTAAAGTTGATTATGGTTTGGAATATAAGAAGAATGATTAGTTCTTCTTACATGGATACGTTGACTCGGACCACACCATATTTTTTGATGACATAAAGTCAACTACATGATATATTTTTCATCTTAGATCTGGACTTATCTTGTGGATAAGCAAGAAGAAAAATGTTGTTTCTATTTCATCCACAGAGGAATAATATCTCACTACACAAGGATCTATGTGTGAAGCGATATAGTTACATTACATTTTGGATGACATGGGAATTCATGAAAATCACTCACCTATTCTCTATTACGATAATTAGAGTGTGTTGAAGCTCATGCAAAATCTTGTTTTTCATTGACTGAACAAAGAATATTGATATTGATTGTCATTTCATTCTAGAGCATGTCTTGAACCATCACATTCAGCTCTAGTATTGTCCTATAGAAGCACAAGTAGATGATATTCTCACCAAATCTCTTGGAAAAGTGAAATTTTATCTTTTTAGGGGTTACATTTGCAAGAATAATGTAATAAGAGGGGAATGTTGGCATAGTTCAATGTAGAAAATAATTATATATTATTAGGCTTGTTTTTTTAATCGTATCCCATTATTCTCTATTTTTTTGTTACTCTCCTACAATTAGGGGAATATTGTTATATTCCTCTCATATATATGTACGTGCTTTTGATAAATAAATGGTATGAGATATCTAATCTCTATTTCTTATCCACTTCTTGCTCCTCACAAACTAGGGGTTGGTACTCGTTGTGGGGTTGGTGTTGTTATCTCTAAGAAGTGCACCATTGTTGAGAGATGATAGTAGGGGTTCTAATCTTGCTTTATCTCTCACTTTTGTAGATACAATGGAAACACCTCAGTCTATTGGTATACCTATTATTGAGGTGAGTCTCCTAGTATTAAGGCCACTTCCTTATTGATGTATCCTAAACTAATTTTTTGGGTTTTGAGGGTAAAATATTGTTGTAATTGAAATTGAAATGGGGTGATACACCAAATTGATTTATAGCTTTGACTGAGTACATGCACAATAAAATTGAGAAAGAATTGCAGATGCATGAACCAACGGGTTTTTAGTTTGATTTTAAGGAAAAAACTTGTGTGTTGAGGGAATAAATCACAACACAATAGCTAACATGCACACTAAGATTGTATAGAAATCACTAAATTTTCAGAAAGGTAAGATAATTAATCAGGGAATTAAAATTCACAAGTATTAATGGAAAGATACACACCACTGCAAATAATTAGAAAGGCAATAACTAGTTCTCATTCAAGGAAAAACTAGCAAAAATATGCCTTTATCATGAATTAATAAAGGAATATAAATAACCATGTTGTTTACAATGAGGCATTAATAGCCTTAGTTACAAATATACACTCTAGTGAAAGTGGAGTTGATTGTTCTATTTTTAATGCAATAAAATTGGGTGAATATTTTGGCTAAGTTTACTTGATGTGCAAGTGCATGATCTTTGTCTTCTTCTACATGATGTGACACTTGTGTATTCATCTACTTGTAAATGATAATTTTTTCTTATCTTTGATCTGTCCTCTTGTGATGGCATGCAAAATATATTCTTGTGTAAATATAGTACCTTTTCCTTTTCAATACTTATCAAAATAGATCCATATTCACTATGGAGACCATTGTGCACATGCAGCAATAATATCTTCCTTTTCTTTTCTCCTCTCCTTTGTATGAGGCTATTTGGCAAGATTAAGGTGTTTTTACAAGTTTTAAGGTAAGGGCCCTTCTTTGACTTCACATGGTATAAAAATTTGGTCTACCCAACTTACCTTGGCATATTGCAATGGTGGCATTTGAATAATCATACATACACCACTTTTCGGGCTCCTTTGATTATTTTTGGCATCAATTATTATTACCTAGACCTTAGACAAGTTCAATGCGAATATAATAATTTGAATGGGGTTGGTCCCCTCTCCTCATGATACTTGACCCTTCATATTTGTATCGGTGATTTGACCTAACCAAGAAGAGTTATGGTCTCTCTATGTAATGCCACGTTAGTACTTTATAATCTAGTGTTGAGTTATACTAACTTGATGAGTTAGGTGGGTGAAATGAATCAAAACCCTTGTCATTTTTACATTGCTCAATGAGCCTTCTAGAGGCATGACGAGGTAATGAAAATTTTATTCGATAGATATTGGAGGCTTTTAAAGATTTGAGTCTATGTAAATTGACCCTTGCATTCCACAATCCTGGGTCATTGTTTTGATCTGTAATGGGAAATGAACCTTTTATTTTTCAGTTATATCAAACCCCAAATCTAGGTCTTTGCATAAACTTAGATCAATGATCTTTCTCTTATAAAAACTACATATGGTCTTTATTGTTGACATTTGTATTCTTTTTGAGTTGCTCATTCTAAACCTTGGTTACATTTCATTATCCTTGTACCATTTACAACCTGATTTCAGAAATCACTAGTTGGTTGTATCATGTTTTGGTTATAAAAGTCCTTTAACTCCATTTGATGGGCTTCGCCTTTTTTTCTTTTTCTTGTATAAAAATTTGGGCATTTGTATCTCTCTAACATTAAAAATATAAATTCATTGCCATACTGGAAGCTTTTACACAATTTACCCAAATCTGGGTTTGATGTTTTGCTTAATTGAACTCGACCTCTTTGTTTTTCACCATTGAAGTCTCTGAATATCTACTTCACTAGCTATATTATTGCATTTGATATTTGGTGTTAAAACTCTGTAATTTGATGATGACTTGGGGTCTTTAGCTTTAACTGATTTTGTTGCTAATAATTTCATCTATTCGAGCTCCTCCTTGTGTTAGAAGGTTATTTTCATGACTGTCTTCATGTTTTATTTACAGTCCTTAGATGCACCTTTTGTATTCATTGTAGCCTTGAATTTGGAAAAATCCAAGACCAGTTTTTCTAAAAACATAGTATTTTAAAGAAAATTGTACTTGTAGAAAGGCTTTCATGACCCTTTGATGTAAGATATTAATACTATTTTTTGATTCATGGCAAACTATAACCTTGTGAACATACGTCTCTTGCTTCATTTCGTGTTAACAATTTATCTTAGACAATACTTAAAACCTATGATATAACCATTTAAGAAGGTTGTTGTAATTCTTGAGAGCTGAAACTGAAATATTTCCTTATGATAAAGCCACTATATACTTGAACTTACCTTGTATGAAATGGCTCTACTATTGTGAAATAATGGAAAATGTAATATTCTAAGCTTGTATCACAACTGTTTGAAGTTAATGACTATATTTTAATCAATTTATACTAGAAATCCAAAGTTTGCAAAATATACCATCTAATGATCATGATCATTATGGTGAACTTCAATGTGAAATATGCTCCTATCTTACTTTGTGATGTTCCCTTTCACTCTCAATCTCTTTATGAATATATGTCTTTTTTATGATTTAAATAATCAAGTTGTAACTTGTAAGTTGAAATGTGCACCTTGAATGGAAAATGTACTCTTGAATCAACGAAACTCTTCCTTAATGTATTGTTTTTATTGTTATAAGGTAGTATTTTATTGAAATTTACCTTTCTGAGATATCATGAGTTATTTTTTAATCTTGAATGTCCACATCCAGGTGATGAAAACTGCACTTAAAACTCTAATTATGTCATGATTACTCCTTTTGATACCCTGATTATGAATTCTCTTCTATCTTGAAGCATGCTAACTGCTGAAAGTGAGCACCTGTGCTTTTATCTGTAGCATAATTTTAATGGCATCTTGAATCTTAGAAGGCTAAAAGCTTGATCTATTTAGTCTTACTCCTTACAAGCTTGGATTGTACCATATGAAATTCATGAGATACTGTATAGTTGTACCTATATCATTTATATTATGTACTCAAGTACCATGTACAATAATACAAACTTGGTGGATTGAGGTGGTTATGCTGTCAGAAGTCCTGTGAGAATCTTGTACTAGTACAAAACTTTGTAGCTTGTAGAACCACCTATAACTTTGACCTCCTTTCATATTTATATCATGAATCTTTATATTTACTCTGGTAGCCATGAATTGTTTATTGAAAAGATATTATGATTGCAAAATTATTTTGACTTTGATAGGTACTTTTTACATTCATGTATTTTAATTTCGATTAAAAAGATCCTTACAAGGTTGCAAATAAATATTCCTTTCCAATAATGAGAAATGACCTTCTTCATGGAAACTCTGAAATAACCATTTAAGCATTGTATTGCTACTTTTAAAAAGTTCTAAAATTGTCCTTTGAACTTTGTATATATGAATGAAAGAGGAATTAATTACTTGTTTGTACACTCAGTAACTCACTTAGCATGTGATGACTGCACCATTGCTAAAACAACTCAAACTTGTAAATTTTTTTATGACTTGTTGTTTTATGTGATCTTTTATGACCTGTACCTTTTATCCATGCTTACTAAAAATGACACTTTGGTTAAGAATTCCTTTTGTACCTACTTCTTTTAAATGCATGTTTTTTTCTAAAGTTGAAAGTATAGTGAGTTGAACCAAACCATGAGCTCAATATTGACAACCTTCACTCTTTCTTTTCCTAAAGTACACTGATGCAGTTTGTGGAGGATAGATTGGAGCAAAAAATTAGAAAGAAAGGAAAACCTCTTCAAGGAAATGAGAGGTTTATTTTACCTCATTCTACTTTCAATTTTATAAGAACATGCATTCCTTTTGATTCAATTAAATATAAGTTACATCCCACAAATTTTGTGGGAAACATTGAATTTCCTCAAGAATAAATGATATTATTTCTTTAATTGAGTTGTTTACTTCCTTTTAATTTCAGCTCTTAAGATATGTAATGATGGTACGATGAATTAAACAACTCAATAACATACTTAATAACACTTAATCATAGGAAATGATCAAAATGAAAATACATGTAACTTAATAATGAACATTTGCAACCTGTAATTAGAAACTCTGTTTACTACTATGGAGTTTAACTTCCCACATGTACTATGATTCCCACCTTCATCAAGGAAATGAATGGGTCCTTTGGGGATTTTGTGTTTCCTTACTGAAGATGAAAATGGAATGGCAACATATGTGAGGTGTTACATTTTGTAACAACACACATAGCTATGAGATTGCATGTTTTTAATCAATTACTGTAAATGAAAAAATAATGAAGATTGTAAGATTGCCCTAGTTAGGTCCATTTCATCAATTCCTTCAATTGAAAAAAGAGTTTTCGAGTTTCCCATTTTTGTACAGTGCAAAAATTATCAACAAGTGCCTCACTAAATTAGGGGTTAGTGCTCATTGTGAATTTGGTTCTTCATTAAATATATTTTATTTATGTAATATAAGTAGAGTTTCATTGGGTTTTCTTCCCCATGAGGGTTTCCCACTTACATATGGTGTTTTTTTATGTTGTGTACTTTTTCTCATGCTCTTGTGATTGATGTTACATATCTAATGCACACATATGGTTATGGATGGTTTAATGAATGAATGAATCATTGAATGTATGTGATGATAAATGAATTGAAAATATTTTTTAGGAATAATTCAAACCTGCCCTTAGTCCATTATGCTTCCAATATGGAGAACTATGCTTAGGTGTTACTCAAGCTCATGTTAGAGATTAGTTGCATAGTGACTCGTGTTTTTCTATGTTGGCATGGCTCTAACTCTTTGGAACCAAGATCTACATTTCTATAGCTTTCCATTCAGAGGTTTACTTTATCTATCGTTTATATTGTTGGGTCAATCTATTCACATCTCACCATGTTGGTTACTTATGGATTGATGTGTTTAAAACACATCTCATCCTCTATGGATGAGAGCTTGACGTGTTTTTTCATTTTGGTCTTGCTATAATTTTAACCAGTTCCTCGTTTCATGATATAGGGCTCACCGTGGAGTTTTTAAGACATTTTTGGTTATTTATTTTTCTTAGCTCACTCTTTTGTTTGCTTTGAGGAGCTCACTTTATAATGGCCTCTTTGTTTTCAACTCGGTGAGGTTGCATTGACCTGGGCTTAGTGTTTCCTTTGATGGATCATGTTTTTTTGAGTTGTGCCTTGCTTTAGTTTGTCAAACTCATTGTTTTTTTATTATCTTGTGTGGTTATTGATTTATAGAATCCCCGATCTCTGCATTGTTTTCTTCACCAGATATGATTTGTGTTGAGGGATTGTATTAAACTTGCCCATTTGGATTGAATTTTCTTAGTGCTTTCTCGTACATGTCGACCCACTTTGTACTCAATCGAGATCTGTAATGGATTAGTGTTATATTAACTATTTTTATTTATTATAGAAAATTTTGCCCATTTATTCACTTATCGGGTGAGATCTTGGGGTTTTACATTGGTAAGCACTGCTTCATCTTGTGAGTACTTAGGAAAATGTTAAAGTTTTGAAAGGACACAATCTGATTTTTCTAGTTTTTAACATGGATGCAACTTTATAAAACCATTTTAGGACTGTACACTTGTAAATATATGGCTCGAACAAATTTTAATTCAGTTCCAAAATACAAGTCAGTTTGAAATATATTTGACTACAAACTAGATGAATATCTTTCAATTTGTATGCCTAAAAATATGTAGTTTTTAAATAAGGTTTCCATTTTTGGATCCAGTCTTTATCTTATTCTTTTGCATTTTGAAATGCATTCTAGATCGTGAAAAATTAACTCCTAGAAACATCATACTAGAAGTTAAATACATGAAGGAATTCAATTTTTATAAATCTTTGCATTGTACCCTTTCTTGATAAATACTCTTACAAATATGTAGTTAGTAATATGAATGAGAAAACCTTCACATCTTATATTGCAAAAGTATGAGAAACCATTCTTTGAGCCAAATGTAGAATTACTTTGTGAACTTGTCACTATTCCAATTGATGGGAAAATAAGGGGTTTTTGGAAAACATATCCAGATTTTTCTTTATGGATGTAGCTTTTTATTTACTTTGGCCATCTAAAAATACATTCCTAGAAGCTTTGTTTCTGTAAATTGGAATCTTACATCCTCTTGTAAAATGTATGATTATCTTATTTTATTTTTCACATGGGTACACTTTGAAATGCATATTTGAAAAAAAGTACATGTGTCTGAGAAGTTGCTGCATATTAGAATCTAAGAAATCTATTTTTTGTTAGCTAACATTATGTAAAATGAATGAAACCATGACGAAGCTTTATTTACTTTATAATTTTGACTCATTTTGTAAATATGTACTTGAAATATTTTCATTTACAGTTCATTGAATGTAACACTATTTTACTTCTGCAATACTTGTTCCTAAATGCATTTATGTTTATAGTTGAGAATATAACGAATTCAAATAACTCTGAACTCTAATAAACACCTCTTCTCTCTCTTTCATGTACAGGAGTAGTAATATGAAGCTTGAAGTAGTAATTGTATGAGAGGGGATATTTTCATCTAGGTAATTTTTAAATTTATTTGTATTATTATATAGCCATATTCCATGGCTCATGTGGGGATGTTGTACAATTTCCTTTATGAATATACATATTTGTTCTATGAAATGAGTTGTATGTGCTTCCTTTAGATTTATTTTCTATTTCATAACAAAAATAAACATATGAAACTCAATTCTTAACACAAGTGAATATAATAATAAGGGACTAAATGAATTGTTTGTACCTTTTCCAATTAATTAGAACTAAAACTAAATGGAAGAATGAGTGATCACCCCATATAACTACAACCTACTTCCATACACTTAAGAATTTTCTAACTGCAATTTGAATCCTTTCTTCTCTAGCATGTTTATTGCTAATATTTTATACCTTTCATGTCTTTATCAGGACCCTACATCAATCTGTCATGGCTGATGCATGATCTCGGTGAAGACGACAACTGGAATGGACTCATATGTGAGGAATGAGTATCCTAGAAATGCATTCCTAGCTACTTAGAGCATGTGTATTTTCCCAACCACCTACTGAAATTGAGTAATCTAAAATTTTTTAGTACCCCTACTTTATGGTGACAAAAAATGGTTAACATATTTGGTATATTTGATGTACTGATTTCTTTCTAATCAGCAAGAACCCTCTCATCTGATCTGTTCCAGCCATGGAAAACAATTTGGAACCTTCACACAAGCTTCACCAAGCATGTCCAATTCCAAGAAGCTCTAATAATGACTGAAAATATTCTTAAAAAACTGAAAAAAACAACCTATCTAAAAATGCACTTGGAGGAAAGAACACCTATAAATAAATGGAAAAATCATACATGTTCTAAGGGGGAACATGCAAAGTGTGCACAAGCACTTAGTTTTTAATAAACAAACCTTCACTAACGTACTCTAACAAAAAAATTGAGAAGTTTAAACATATCCTTATACAGGCAGAGAGAAGTAGCTCCCCTTTCTCAAAAAATGAGGCCATGAGATCAATTTGACAACTAGATCATATGGAAAAAGTAAAAAATTGTTTGCAACCTGGATTTTCTCAAATTATCAGTATGAAAAAGGATAAATACCTTTATAGGATCTGAAGTTAAACCTTGGAGGTATTGGGGCTGAATTTTGAAAAAGTTAAGCTCTTTTTTACGTTTTGATTTAAGCACAACTGATTGCAACTCTGAATTTGATTACAAACCAACCAAATATATGATTTTTCATGGTCTTATCCTTATTTTTTCCCACCTTCTTTTCATCTAATTCCATAAATTAAACTGATAGCCATATTTTCTCCTTTCTTGAGCATGTTTGGAAGATGATAAGAAATCTGATCTACTTCTTTAAAAAAATTATCTCTTCTATGATGACTGGTTCAAGAATGGTGTCATATTTCCTTTCCTTATTTTGATCCATTATGAAGTTTGAAATATCAACCTTATCTTTCTTGAAATAATCTTACTTTTCATGATACATTGCAGTGACTAATGACATTCTTAGTGAAGCACTACAATCTTCTAGAATTAGAAAAATCTCTAAACATGTAGTGAAATAAGTATCTTTACATTCATTTGTATCATCTCTCTCATTTGGAAACCCTTGTTCCTCTCTCTCATAGATGACCTTAGTGTTCAAACATAATTCTTCTTTATTGCTCATGGCTAAGAAAATATCCCTTTGAGTTAGAGTATCTTTAGTGGTTTCCTCCTCCGTTTGGATGTTTGAAAGTTGATATAAGATGTTTTTTTCTTCCTCTTATTCATTTTAATCATCACCCTCATCTACCAAAATTTATGCTAATCTGAAATCATCCTTATTGAAATAATAATACAACTCTAAATCTATATATTGTTCCTCAAATTTAACCTAAACATGCTCCTTATTAAGATCTTATTTGTTATAACGTAAATATAGCTTATCATGCAAGGTTAGTAAAATTTTATCCTCTAAATACAAAACATAAAAATAAAAAAATGCTACTAAATTGTTTTCTTTAATATAGGATAGTACAAGATTAACATCGTTGGTCGGAAATTTAGAATCCTTCACATGCTCATTGAAAACATTTTCTTCACTATGCAACTCAAGATAATTGAAGAATATTTTCATAACCTTTATTTGATGACCATATTCCTTTTACTTGCTATGAAAACTCCACTTTTGTCTTGCACTCTGTCACTACTTGTAGAGTCTGATTGGTCTCAAACTTCAAAACCCAATCATTCAAAATTTTCATGATTTCATGTCTACTAGTTTATGTAGTAGGATTCCTTCCTTGATTGATTTTATGCTTGTGTTCTTCTTAAATTGGGCTTGGGAATGTGAGAGGGAGGAGTGGCTTGGGTTTCAACGTTATTTTGTAATGTTTTGTCAAAGGGGAATGGTGTAAAATATTCATGTGGAGGGGAGAGGGTGGAAATAACTACATTGAGAAAACTAGGAATTTGATAATTGTGTTGTGATGATTGACAAGGAATGAATATTGAATTATATTGGGGAAGGTAATTAGGAACATCTCATTGAAAAGTTCCATTAACTTGTGCTTATCATCCTCTAATTCCTGCAAATTTGTAATTCATTCCTCAAGAGCTTGATGGATTTACTACAGTCTCTGAAGCATGTCTTAAAACACTTTTTAGGTATGTAACTAATTTTAAAACCTGCATAACCTACATAAAGTGCATACCATTTTTCATGAACAACACAATAATTATTAGGATTACCATATTGATTAGTAAGGTTTGGATCATGGGTATACTCATTGTTATAATGATTATAATATTGATATCGAGGAGGATATTGGTAAAAAGGGGTTACATTTGAATGGTATAGTTGATCTTGAGGAAGGAATTACAATTAGGAGTTGGAATCATGATTGCATGACCTCATAAAATATTGAAAAATGGAGGATAAATTCTACTACTTGGGAAAGAGGGTTGCTTAGATCAACGAAATAATGATACATGTTTTAAAAATCTACCTCCAAAGATAGAAATTTTACAAAGAACACATCAAACTTGGAAAAAATTAATGTAGTCAAGGATTTTATGAAACACCTGCAAAATATGACTTCAATGTCCCAACGAGTGTGCCAAAAATTGTTATCAATATGAAGATCACCCTGGATAAAAAGGAAGAAGTAACTCATCTGCTTCGGTTGATACAATGGGGACTTCTTTGATATGTGGGTGACTTGAGTTGAGAAGAACCTCCAAAGCTCTATGGTTCCTTGCATAAATCACCTAAACTAAGTCTTTAGTGGGGTTAAGGGAGAGAAACAAACAAAAAATTAACATAATACATATAGAAAAGTTATACACCAATGTGTTATAAAATTATGGTTGCAAAGGAAACACTATTTGAAACTTTAAGACTTGCAAAATGCACTTGAATTATTGTTTGATTTAATGTCACAGTCACACAGGGCATGCACAAGTTTTCAATCTAGCATGGGAGGGCATATTTGAGTCTTTTCACTTCCAGGATGATTAAAAAACTAAATATGCACTTTATATGATCTGTAAGAACTTCACAATAACTGAATGGAGGTGTTTGAATAGTTTACTAGCATGTAAAAGAAATAATGCATTCACTAAAACATGTAACATAACCTGCAGTGACACACTTTGATTTAGCTGGAAATAGAGGAAAAAAATATTTATTGCTTCAAATAGGTGTTGTAATACAAAACTCACATAGCTTAAGCATGAAAAAATAAGCTCCCCTTATCTAAAAAGAAAGGGTACATATAAAAAAACAAAGGAGGAGTTGACTCAACTCACTCTCAAAAAATAACACATCTACATCAGTTTTGACTAAAATTATCTTGATAGAAACAAATACAATGCATAACTATATTTACCCCTACATGCACAATTTTACCCTTTCTTCAATATAATAAATCTAAGAATAAAAAAGAAAAATTTATGTGGAGGAGGCTTACAAAAGAAAAAAAAAGATTTGCATGGTCTATTTTTGTCATTTCTTGACTTAGTTGACTCCAGTAAAACTCAACATTTGCAGAAACTAAGTTACACAAATCCAAACTTATAAAAAGCTAAGGTAATGTACTAGCACTTTACAAAAATTAAGGTAAACTTTGATTTTGGTCTTGGGCATATGCATGGATAAGGTAATTATTGGTTTCTCTTGACTTTTGGGGCACATGATTTGTCCAAACTCCACATGCAAAGTTTAATAAAAAACAAATAATTGTTTGAAATCCCATCCCACATGATAGAAAAGATAACTTATGAGTTTCAAAAGGAAATTTAAACCGTGGTCAAATTAACCAATGGTTAAAATTACCCCACAAATTTGTGAGAATATGTATAATGGAAAAGTCTATCTGGAATGAAAATTAGGTTTTAATAACGCTACCTCAATCATTCTGAGCTATAAACTTTGGCCTTTGATAAGGATAATTATTCCTAAAAGATTGTGACAAGGTCCAAAATAGAAGAGCTGGGGTTTGAGGTAGGAATTTAAATTTTGTATAGATTAGGTACTCAATAAAGGGTATCTATTATAGCGTTTAAAATTTTGTAACTCCTAGAATATTCTTGTCAATATGATTTGGAGGTTAGGAGGGCTACTAGCCTTGGAGGACATTCATAGCAGACTTAGAAGAAAAATCTTAAAAGTTCTAACTTTTTTTAGTCTATTTAATGGTCTTGCATCATTTGTGGTATAAGAGTGGGAGGATACCATAAAAATATGATAAGAAGTAAAGAAAGAGGAAAAGTTTGAAAATACCACCCAGAAGAATAGTGAGAGGAGGTGGTAGAGGATGCACACAAATTAGAGAAGCCATCCTAGAATAGTTGAGAAACATGAGAGTGAGTTTTGATGCAAGGTTGAAAGTAGTAGAGGATAATAAAATAAGATGAGTATTGACAAGTGATGTGAGTGACAGGGAAGAATAGTTATAAGAACATGTAGCATAGGGAGAGATAGATGATCTTGAAGAGAGTGAAATTAACAGGTTGGTAAAAGTAATCATTGGATATGGATAAAATTGAATGCTGGAAATTCCTACCTATGTAGGTAGTATTTATGGAGAATAATTAATTGACTAAATATATACTTTAGACAAGTACTTTTAATATGAAAATTTTTAGATGAAAATAAAAGTGAAGTTTCCTTTTACAGTGTTGAAAGGACAAACAAATATACTATGGGAATTCATATAGGATGAAATAATTAAACAAGGTAAATGAAGAATTAATACATGGGATAGAATGGTGGCAATGCTTAAGGCTAAATTCCTACCTAGTGACTATCAAATAAATCTATACAGCAAGATTAAAATTTTTAAACAAAAAGAGATGAGTGTTAAGGAATACATAGAAGATTTCTATAGGTTGAAAATCAAATCAGGGCATGTGAAAGAAGATGCAAAAATATAGGAAGATACATGAATGGGATGATTTACAATATTCAATATGAGCTTAGCTTTGTAAGTCCTATAACTCTTGAAGAATATTATCAATATGCATTGAAGGTAGAAGACACATGGAATAGAATAATAGTGGAGCATATTAGAGAGTTTAGAGCTAAATAATTTAGAGAAAAGTTATAGGAAGTAAGAAAATAACAACAACATCAACAAAAAGAACAAGAATAAGGAGCAACTAGTTCACAATTACAAGGTGCTTAAGGAAGAGGTGGTTACTATGAAAGAGGAAGAGGTGAGTTTACAGGTAGATGTTTCAAGTGCAATAAGTATGTTGGTCATAGATCTAATGAGTTTCTAGAGAACCCTCAAGAAAGTGGTAGTAGGAAAAGAGAAGAAATAAATCAAATTGTGCAAGTTGATGTAGATGAGAGTGTGGGTTCAACAAGACAAATAAAGGAACTTGAGACAAGAGAGTTACAACTATTTAGAAGAGTATTAATTAAGCTAACAAGGGAAGAGGAATAAGCTCAAAGGAAAACATTGTCCTAGAAAATCTTAAAATCTTGTTGTAAGTTTTGAAAAGTTGTTATAGATGGAGGAAGTAGAGATAAATTGGTTTCCTTAAAAATGAATAAAAACTAGGCCTTTAGAGGATTAAGAATCCAACACTCTACAAAGTGTCATGAATTTCAAAAGGTCATCATATTCTGAGACTGAGAAAAGTATGGTAAAGATTCAAATAAGAATATATAAAGATGAAGTACTTTATGATATCATGCCTATGGATGTGTGTCATGTGCTCTTAGGTAGGCATTGGATGTATGATAGAAACACTACACACAATAGAAGAGATAATACCTATACCTTAGAAAAGGATGCGAAGACTTTGATACAAAGAACAAAAACAATTTAACCAATATCAACAATTTAAATCAATACTTACAATCATCAACCCAACCATTCACTTTTTCTCAAGAAGCCCAAACATGCATTTCAACAAAAAATACTATACACAACTGATTCAAAGCTCAAGAATGATTTAGAACGGCTTGAATAGACTATACCACCATGTACACATGCTTGAATTTTTTAAAAACTTAAATTTTACCCAATCTCTCTCTAGACCTCAAATTTACTACTAGCCCTTAAAAATATGTTTTCTGATGTAAAATACACATTTTAGAGAATTAGGAATTGTTGATTGAGAAACATGGATGGAATCCACTCATGTATATTTTTATTGATCTCAATCATGAAAATGATTATTGAATAGGCTGCAATATTTATAGATATTGCACACCATATACATCCGAGAAGAATGAGTTGCATGTGCTGCAAAATCCAAAAACCAGACTAAACAAGCTTCCAAATCATCCTTATTCTTTGCAACAATTAAATAAAAAACAAATATATTGTTTATAACAATATAACAATGTGAATATCTTGACAAATATGGTTGATTAACCATATAACCATTTAACCATTAATTATTTAATTAATAAAATTAATTAAATAATCTAACTATGCATAATTAATAATATATCCTAACATTTCCCCCTTAATTGTGCATTGTTACTCAGAGAGATGAGAGAGAAATGCCCAAATCAACAACAACTTGAACTTGTCACGTGCAAGTGACTTTGTGAAAAGATCTCGCTCATTGTTCAAATTGTTGGACAAAATTGAAGCTGGATGTTGTGCTTCAACACATGTTCGCGTATGAAATGAACCTGAACTTCAATGTGCTTTGTTCTCTCGTGAAAAACTGGATTGCGAACAAGTTTGAGAACACCTTCATTGTCAACATACATGGTGGTCGGTTTGTCCTGTGGTATTCCAAGTCCTTCCAGTATGCGACGTAGCCAAATCGCTTCACAGACAGCTTCTCCTGCAGAACGATACTCGGCTTCTGTGGAAGAGCGAGAAACAAAGTGTTGTTTCTTACTTCCCCATGATATTGGTCCAGATCCCATAAAGAATACAAATCCAGAAGTGGATTTTCTATCATCAATGTTACCTGCATGATCTGAATCCGAATATCCAGTCAAGAAGAAGTTTTCGTTCTTCTTGTATTCTAGACCAAGATCCACTGATCCTTTGAGATATCTCAAGATGCGCTTTGCTGCTTTCTAATGACAAACTTTGGGTTCCTGCATGAACCTGGATAGATAGCTCACTGCAAAGCTGATATCTGGTCTAGTGTAGGTCAGGTAAATGAGACTCCCAATCAATTGATAGAGAGTGGCACTTACCTCAGGAGATGGATCTGAATGAGATAACTGTAATCTGTTCTCCATAGGTGTAGCAATTGGTGTGCAATCCATCATCCTAAACTTCTCGAGTGTTGTCTTGGTATATTTCATCTGAGAAACAAATATGTGATTCTCTTTCTGCCATACTTCCAATCCAAGACAATAATGCATAAGCCCGAGATCTGTCATGTCGAATGATCGCTTAAGATCTTTCTTTGTTTCATCAATCATCTTCACTGAACTGCCAGTGATGACTAGATCATCGACATAAACTACAATAATCACCATCTCCCCCCCTTGCTTTTTGAGGTAGAGATTGGGATCGTATGGATTTCTGAAAAATCCATGTTGTACGAGATGCTCATCAATCTTGATGTACCATGCCCGGGGTGCCTGTTTGAGGCCATACAGAGATTTCCTGAGTCTGCATACCTTTTCTTCTTGACCAGGTACTACATATCCCTCAGGTTGAGTCATGTAGACTTCTTCTTGCAAATCTCCATTCAGGAAGGCACTTTTTACGTCCATCTGGTGAACTTTCCATCCAAACTGAGCAGCTAGAGCAAAGATCATCCTGATCGTTTTGATCTTAGCTGTGGGAGCAAATGTCTCCTCATAGTCAATGCCTTCTTTCTGTGCATACCCCTTTGCTACAAGTCTTGCTTTACACTTGTCTACTGTCCCATCTGCTTTGTACTTAGTTTTGAATATCCATCTGCAACCAATGGGTTTCTTCCCTAGTGGAAGATCGACAAGCTACCAAGTGTTATTCTTCATCACTGATTGATATTCTTGAATCCATGACATCTTTCCAAGCTTTTGACCGTAGGGCTTCTGGATTTGCAAAAGATGGCTCGTCTGCTTTGTCTTTTTCCTTAATAACTCTACTCATCAAAGCAAAGTTAACTTCTTCTCTTGCTTTATTTGTTTCTGAGTCCGTGGTCCAGGGTGGATGTATCCGATGGAGCATCCAGTCTTGCATCTCGTAATGTGCTTGTACACCATTTAGGCATACGTTGAGCTGTTCCCATGGGTTGTGGTCCTATCTGATCAACACCATCATCCCCATCATCACTTTCATCTTCTGAGGGAACATTTGCTTCAGTTTTTACAACTGGTGAAAAATCTACATCTTGCGAGTCCGGAGGAGGAGTCTCTGCTTCCTTCTTCTCGAAAAACTCAACATCTCTGCTTGTGTAACTTTTTCAACTGTCTTAGGATCCATCGATCATGTATTTCATGAGTAAGAGTCTCTTCACTGTATCCAATGAAGATGAGATTTTGTGACTTCATGTCCAATTTCTTTCTGTTCTGTTTGGGTATGTGCATGCTGGCTTTGCACCCGAATACTCTGAGGTGTGCAATGGATGGTTTCCTTTTTGACCATGCTTCTTGTGGTGTAATTCCATCAAGAGCAGTTGTGGGTGCTCTGTTTAGCAAATACACTTTTTGTTTTTTTCTTATACGCCCAAAAATGTCTTTGCAAGTTCAGAATCATCGATCATGCATCGCACCATTTCCATGATAGTACGATTTCTTCTCTCAACAACACCATTTTGCTGCGGTGTGTGTGGAGGAGGCATTTGTCGACGAATCCCGTGAGTTTGTAGATAGTCTCTGAACTCATCACTGGTGAATTCCCCCCCTCGATCTGAGCGGAGAGTTCTGATGTGACGACCAGTTTCTTTCTCAACTGCCACTTTGAACTTTTTGAACGTTTCAAAGGCCTCACTTTTCTTGCGAAGACAAAAAATCCACATTTTGCGTGAATAGTCGTCAACACAGAGAAGACATGAAATCTTTAACCACTGAATGACTTGGCTACATTGGACCTCACAAGGGATGGATCGGTATGAACCAGTCAAGTTTTCCATGAGCTCGAAAAGTACTTGTTTGGAATGAAACTCTGTGTTGTTTCCTCTTTAAGCGATGAGGACACTTGTCTGTATCCTTCTGAAGAGATGGTAGCCCATGTACCATATTGCACCGGCGAAGTGTGTCGAGATATTTGAAACTTACATGACCAAATCTCCTATGCCACAACTGAGCTGAGGTGGAGTTTTTAGCCACGAGTGCTTGATCATTTTTGTGAATGAAATCAAGTTGAAACATTCTTCCCACATTTGAGGCTTTTGCAATTATTTTCGAGCCTCTGGATTTATCTCGAATCAAACACATTTTCTTGCCGGATTGACTATCAAAGTCAATTTTCCACATGAGGAGTTGTGATCTAGGAGTTGGTGACCAAAAAAAGAAGGTTCTTTGTCAACCCAGGGACATATAGAACATCTGATAGTTTGCATTTGCGTGAACCAAGGGGTAGAGAAATGTTTCCAATCCCCTGTACTGTATATGAAGAATCATCTCCCAACGAAACATGATTTTTCGATGGCGTGTCCCTCATTGAAATAAACCAGTCTCTGTGGCCGGTCATGTGTCGAGTGGCTCCCAAATCAACATACCAAACTTCACTAGATGACGTGGATGGTTC
The DNA here is from genome assembly GCA_018340775.1 of Taxus wallichiana var. yunnanensis. Lineage (NCBI taxonomy): Eukaryota > Viridiplantae > Streptophyta > Pinopsida > Cupressales > Taxaceae > Taxus > Taxus wallichiana. The sequence goes on from CM031238.1 coordinate 288,734,683, forward strand.
ACTTGATCGAGCAAAGGTGAACAAGAAGTCTTCATTATAAAACACACCGATCTTGTTGCTCAAAACAATATTACCTTCTTTGGTGGGGTCTTCTTTTCCAGTTCCCCTTTTACGCATGTGATAATTGTTTGAATGTCCCTTGTAAGTTTGTTGTTGTTGAGGTCCAGCATTGCTTGATGAACCTTTTTATATGTATTAAACCAACATTCTTGCAAGTCATGTCCTCTTTTACAAATGGGACATCGCTTCTTACATTGATTGTCCCCATGATACTTTGATTCGATGTGGGGACTTCATAGGATTTAGGTTTTCCTTTACCTTTTCCTTTCCATTTTTGATGTGAAGACAGATGCCTGCTCCTCTTCATCATCCTTGTTGTGCATTGCTTCCTCTTGTTGCAAATTAGGTTTACTAACTTGTCAAAACTAATTGTCATATCTGACAAGTTTAGAGTTGTGACAAAAATTCGGTAAGAAGAAGGGAGAGCTCTCAGAACAATGGGAACGAGAGACTCATCTTTGACCTCTTCTCCTAGGGCTAGAAGTGAAGCCCTCAACTCTGTAACTCTTCTTAGGAAGGCTTCAATTTTCTCATTCTGTTTGAATTTCAACGTATGTAACTGACTCTGCAAATTGAGTATGACATTCTTGTTCTTGGCCTCATATATTGTGCTCAGTTTATCCCAAGCTTCTTTTGCTGATGTAGCATCTCGAATGTGGACTTGCACATCGTCGGATACTCCAAACAAGATGATGAGCTTTGCTTTCTGATCTGCTCTATCAAATTGTCGTTGTTGTGTTGCATCCGTTGGTGATCTGGTTAAGTACCGATCCACAACAGGCATTTCTTCAAACTCAAGCCGTGTCTTGATTTTTGTCTTCATCAAGACATAGTTTCTTCCTCTAAGCAATTGTGAATCCGGAAGAAAAAAATTTGGGGGCATTGGTGCCCATTTTGCAGAGATCACCGAACAGGGGTTTGGCTCTTATCACTCTGGGTATAAGGTCTCCCAATCTATATACCGTCGATCCGATATACCGAACCTTTCTATATACGCCCTTCCGATATATATACCGGTTGCGTGGAAGAAGCTCGCCCTTTCTATATACCCAGTGACGTGAAAGAGGCGTTAACATACGTGAAAGAATTCGATTGGTACCAAGACAAGTGCTTGATGGGTGCAATGCGATTATTGACACATCTCAAAGAAATATCCTCATATGCTTGCGCGTAACCTCTGCTTCGCTATATACTCGGATAATTTCTCAATCCGGATTTATGTCTTGCAATCATTCACAGACGGATGGGATGGTTCATAGTGTGTGCACTGTGACCTTATTACTCCCCGTCGATTTATAGGGACGATGCCCAGATGACGTTGTTGCAGCTATATTAGGCGTTAAGTGCAGTAGTAGTTGCGACGGCTTTACCCGTAAGCGCTTCCCAGAGGCACTGTATATATCGAACGCTGCGAATGAGATCTAGGATCTCGTGAGTGTTACAGAACCAAATTTACTATTTTTGATTACAATTCTACCGGTTTAAAGCGATTCTAAAAGTTTTGCAGTTGACTATGGCAACCTGCAAATTAGTACAATATATAATACAATTTGAATGACAGGCAAAAAATTTCAGTTTCGGGGTCCTGGTGACCTCCTGAGCCCTAAATGCTAAAAATTGCAAAAAAATAGCTGAAAATGCAATTTTTAGGTGGGTCTCCTTTTGCAAAAAATGTCTGGAATGAGAAAACAGACCAAATAGGAGAAATTTTTTTACCCTAAATTAGGGATTCTCCGCTAAATTTAGTTAGTCGTAACTAACTTCAAAAAAGCACTCAAAATTTAGCGAGTTCCATGAAATTCCCAAGAGATGCAAACGGAGAGTTTTTGAGTGTTTTTAGTGGGATTTGATCCTCAAACCTCTCACTCCTAAGGCACATGCAATAACCAACTTGGCCACTTGGGGCGCTTGGACTATGAATGGAAGAAATTTGTATTTAATGTCAAATAAATTGACTTACCTTTTAAAAAAATGCAGCTTGGTGAGCCTCCACGTGGCGCATGCTGGTGAAGGGGCGTTTTTAGGGTTGTATTTGCCCAAAAAACGGATCTGGAGCTTTTCTTTTTACCTCCACTCCTTTGTATTCTCCTTTGGCCGCGTTTTTTTGCTTTCCACGCACAAATATGCAAGTACAGGCCGCGTTTTTTGTATGGGCGCTGTATTTTCCTCCTGGGGCCACGTTTTTTGCTTTGGACGCACTGTACAACATGTATTTTTGCTGTATTTTTCTCCGTGGGCTGCGTTTTGAATGCCTGAACTGTGTTTTTATTGTCCTGGCCGCATTTTCTCTTGCCTGGGCGTTTTTTTAATCTTTGGGGCGCTTTTGCAATCTTTGGGGCAGCAAATGGCGTGGGCAAGCTCAAAAAAACCATTTTTTTGCTATGCAGGCCGTGGGGGACAGCCAAGGGCACGTATGCTCTAAAAAACGCCTTTTTTTTTTTTGTACAGGCGCTAGATGAAGAAAAACGCCTCCTTTTTTTTTTTATTTGCTCTGTGTATTCACTGCAGGTGCACAGACAGTCCTCCAAACAAGCAAAACAATCTCCAAATACAGTAAAACAAAACCTTGATTGGAAATTTTTTTTTTTAAAAAAATTCAATACCTGTAGCTATTTTTGCCAGTGCAAAAAAAAAAAAGCACTGAATCAAAAAAGTTGCGTTCAAACACATCTCAATGACTAACATGCTCTCCGGGGGAATGTGGAAAGGCAGAGATGAGGCTGGGAGGTTGCAGGAGGCTGCACAGGCTCTCTATTGCTGCATACTCTTCTCCAATCTTCTCTATTTCTTCTGCATTCTTTTTCCACTCCTTCACAGGGCCAGAATTTCGCTCTGGTACCAAATGTTGATTGAGAAACAGGGACGGAAGCCTGTGTATATTTTATTGATCTCAATCAGTAAACAGTACATTGAATAGGCTGCAATATTTATAGATATTGCACAGCCATATACATCCAGAAGAATGAGTTGCACAGGTGCAACCAAAAACCAGACTAAACAAGCTTCCAAATCATCCGGGAAGCAACAATTAAATAAAAAACAAATATATTGTTTATAACAATATAACAATGTGAATACTGACAAATATGGTTGATTAACCATATAACCATTTAACCATTAATTATTTAATTAATAAAATTAATTAAATAATCTAACTATGCATAATTAATAATATATCCTAACAGAATCACTTCAATTTTTTAGACCCATTTACCCCTTTTAACCACTCATAAAGTTTCACAAACCAACTCCAATCCCATGCAAATTTATTCTTTGTTAACCATTTTAGACTTGGTCTTCCTTTTAGTCCTATTTCCCTGCAAGTTTTTATGTCTGGGAAAATCTACCAACATTCAAGAAAAAGTGAAATTATTTCCTAATAACCTTTATCCTTCTTATTCTTTGTGGTAAATTTTAAAGTCTAACTCTTATTATATTATTTATAACTCAACTTTTCTCTATGTAGGCTCATGCAATTAGGTCTAAGATAGGGTTTAAAGCCAATCCTTAGGGTTTTATAGTTTCTCACTTTTTTCAACTTTGAAACTCCTTCTAACTATAACAAATTTTCTTTAAAATATTTCAAGTATTATTTACTTCTTTACTTCATTATCAATTTTATTTTCAAGTTTGACCTCTTTGGTCCTCATTCTTGTTCTTCATTCACAAATAGTCCTAATATTTTTTATCCTTCTCTTGGTAACTCAAGTGTTCTTATTACTCACTCAACTTATTGTTTCTAGTTATCCTAATCTCCAACTTCCTCAAATCACTCACATGATCTTTATTAAGACTTTTGTTCTCATTTAGTATCTTTCTCGTCAAGCCTCCTTAATAACATTTTCTAGGTCAGTTATGGTCCTTGTTTTAAATTCTTGATCAACTCTCTTTTATTACCAAATAATTCTATCATTTCAATATAATTTTTCCACAAGTTTGAAATAAGTTCTTAATCTTTGGTCTATATGTTCATTGTCATTCAAGACTATACATGATTGTTACAAGATCATATGTATGATTTTACATATATGACTTGACTGAGTTTCCTTCCTTTTACCTCTTACCTTTCTAATTCAACTCTAGTTATTTGTTACTCTTTCCTCGTTGGTATTTCCATAATATTATAAAAAAATCACAGTTCACTAAGACATATCAAGACCATTGCACTCAAGAAAAAACCTTCAACCCTCTACACTGACATTAACACAGTTAGATAGGAAAATGCAAGTTTTGAATTTTTATTTTTATTTCACTCCTCCTGATACCTTTGAAAAATCATAACATAATAATACCTCCTTAATTTAATTTTAAAGGTTACAATATCTTTCTCTTAACACCCCAACCGTGTATGTGGACTCAAACCCTCCTTAAACCCTAAACAAGGTATGTTAAGAACAAGTGAGTTTTTGTAGTTTGATTCTCTTTCCCATGCATTTACTCTTTCATGAGTATATATTACATGATTTTCTTCCTCTAATAATGTTTTTGAGAATATTTAAGTTATCATCACTTATCCTTATACATGTTTGTTTTGATATATCAAAACTCTGTGACTGAGTGTCTCAATCCAGGAAAGAGTAGTTTATTAATTTATTCCTTGTTCAAAGTCTATAATAGAATTTAATGATTCTAACCCTTCATTTAACCCTTGTAACATCTCAAACAAAGCACTTATTATTTTGAATTTTTTTAAAACTCATCAACCACCACCAATTCAACATGCAAAGGATTGTTCATTATAGAATATAATTTGGATACAATATTTAACTTTATCACACATTTTACCCTTTCTCAAGTCACTGATCTCAACATAACTTTAGAAACCACATAATATAAACCCTATCAAATATTCATTTAGTGTCAATAAATCATATAAGAACTTTTTTATTTACATATGACTCCATTAATGCGAAGAAAAGGTCTTACAAATCTTATAGCACAATTTTCCTCAAGAGATAATATTTACTGTAATCTCTCCTTTCACAGATGAATTTTATGACATTATAATGCTCATATAACTTCATGTAACTGTATATTCACGTCATACTTCATACACAATATAATTATCCATTATTCTTACACAAAATCTTAGTAAAAAACATAATTTTCTCAATAAGTCCTCTCTATAATCATTTTTATGGAAAGTACATGGTTCCTTGATCCCTTAGGGCTTGTTACACATATTTTCCCTAAACTAACAATACTTTCGTACTCTCCCATCCATCCCCTATCTGAATACACTTCATGATATTTGAAAGATAGGAAGGTAGTTAGGATTTTAACCATTAAATCACCTAGGAATAGTCTAACAAAGTGAGTTAAATCCATAGTAAAGTCTATTAGGACATGTCTTAGGTGGTGAACATGTCTCATGACCCCATCTAGTTCATTTATCACACTTCCAATAACACCTAGTACTATAACCCACTTACATAAAAATTTGAAAATTGAAACTTGTGGTTTTTGGTGGGAAGCCACTTATTTCAAAGGAAAACAATACAAATGGACTAATTAAATCACATATACCTCCAAATGGACCTTTCGCACACCTAGATAGCTAAGACAAACCAAAAAAATTTGTTTACAATGATGCTCTTCCATCACACTCCCAAAGTGGAGAGAATTGAACCCAAATTTACTTGTTCTTTCTTTCTCTTTTTCAAATTCATTTTCACCTTTGGAATTATTCCTTTTCTGTTGTGTTTGAGCTCATTTTCATGTTCCTTGACTTTATTTTTCCTTCTCTTTTCTTATATGGAATATATATTTCTTATCTTGTCATTTTATTGCTTCACTCTTTCTTCATCATCATATTTTGCTTGTTCTTCTTGCTTCAATTGTACCTTCTATTTTTTATCATAGTTCTTATCATCTTCCTCATTTACTTCCTTTTCCAAACCTATAAAATCAAAGCTAAAAACATCCTTAGTTTGCAAAAATAGAGACACACTAGTCTCCAATTTGTCTTTGTTCCTTAACAATTTGATTTCTTTACTATTTTCCTTATCAACCCTTATAATAACACTATATCTTGTTATAAGTTATAAAATTGTTGATTTGTTTCTTCCTCTTAAATATTTATCTTAATTTCATCTTCATTGTATGCTTCACTTGCCATAGTTTCTCTATTATTGACTTTAGTTTTAATCTCATCTTTTCCACTCAAACAACTCCACATGTTTGTAAGATATTTCAATGATATTTTGATCACAATAAAAGTTTCATTTTCACCTTTGAATGATCCAAAATGAAATGGATCTTGCTCACAAGTTCTTCTCTTTCATGTTTATCTTCAATTTTGATCTTGAGTTCTTTGTCCAAGGCATTGTTTATTTATTTTACCTCTTCATACTATGTACCTGAATTCACACATAAAATGACACTATCATATTGGAAAATTTGAGGCTATATATCCTCTTGTGAAGATATTTTCAAGATCTCTATTCCATATTATTAAAACTTCTTTTTCTCCACTATTTTCTTCATCTTCTTCATCAAGCATTGTTCCCGCTTCCGGATAACATACGCTTATTTACATGAATGTTTTATTATTTCTTTCCTCTCTTTTCCATGCGTTATTTTTCCTCATTTTTCTATCTACAATCCATTTTATAGGCCATTGCACTCTCTTCTTCATATTCCACCCTAAAACTTAGTTTTATTCATTTCTTCTCTCTATTATCCACTCCAAACCTTCTTTTAACTCTTTAATATTTTTTGTCATATATTCATGAGTAATTATAATATTTATTTTATTGTTTTTCATCCATTTTCAGTACTCACCAATCAAGAAACCTTTCATTTTCAATCTCTTTTCCTCTTAACTCACTCTTTTCTTCTCTTCTAATGTTGTAGACAAAAAATCATATGCTCTAGGTAATTATTATGTCTTGATTACATACTACCTGATTCCTAAAGTATGAAAAGTAATGATTAACCCAAGTTTTTGGCCACCTTTCTTTGCTTTATGCTTCTGCTATCAATCTTACACTCTTAATTTCTCAATCTATCTTTTCACCTTTCGGTATTTGTCATTTTGGAGACAAATGCTAGACGCCCCTGTCCCCTCTATGTGCCCTTGTTATCTTTGTACTTTGGTCACACTTTTTGGGTCCTTTTTAGCCATTTGTATTTTCAGTAGTGAGCCTTTTCAGGATTAATTAACAAATTCAAGAAAAGGAATCATATGAATATAAAGCTTTGTGATCATAATAAGGGACAAAACACTAATCATCTACTATCTCCACCTAAGGTTGTATCCATCAAAGGAATCTATAGCTCCATTTGCATCCATCTAGCTTCATCAAAAGAGACAAAGGCTGGTTCATCTGCATCACACTTCATAGGAGGGGAGTTTATTGTTTCCATGCACACATTATTAACATTCTACATCTAGCTACTTGCATGCTACTTCAAGTGTGACATGCATAATAGAAACCTAGGGAAGGATTGCACACACACACACATAACTATATTGTGTATAACATATTGTGAAACACTCAATTATAATTCCACCATGTCACAACTGAGAATAGTTCAACCCTTCATTCTGCATCTTTATTTTTTAGTATTTGATGTCTATTTGAGGGTTTTACAGGCTCATTATTAATTGCATGTTTATTGTGACTGTGGCGATATTGGTGTGAATCCATACCGAAAAGGGTGAGTAAGTGTGAACCTCTTGCGACACCTCAGAGGAATTTTTATGAGAATCTACTTAGACCATAGCACCGAGAAAGTAGATTGGGGTACCCACGGGCACCCCCAACCCTCTCCAGGCACCCCAGTCTAGTAAAATCTTCTAGATCTATAATTTTCTAGGCTTCTGTGTGACAATATTCCATCTCTTTTCTGATGGTCATGACTATGACACAATCCAACAACCTCTGTAAATAAGCTAAGGCTCTTCTAACCCTATTTGTAATTAGGGTTTCATATTTTTGTTTCTTAGGTTAATTTCTATACTTCATTATTTCATTTATTTACTACAAACTTCTATTAGATTAGGCTATTAGTTTACATTTTTGTTTAATCATTTTGGTGAACCCCACTTGTTATCAGTCTTTCAAATCCTTCTTTATTATATCATATTTTCTATCATGGCTCCTACAGTTGCTCAATTTTATTTTTATGATTTAATTCAAATGCATCCTAATTGCAATGTTGTTCTAAAACAAGCCCTAGACTCTATGTATATCCCTAGTGATATGTCATCACATTAAGTGAGTGTTATTTTAGATTAGCTATCTGACGACCTTAGTCTTTGTGATCCTTCATCTCATCAATCCATGTTAGATCAATTCAAGCTTTGCATTCTTTATCACAAGACAAATTCCAGGCTATGGAATCCATGATTACATCTCTTAAATATGAAAATCCAACATCTAAAGGACAATTCTTAGGATCATATTTTTCTCCTTCTCCATATCATATTCATGTTATTTCTTATATATGTGCTTATATCAACGAGTCTCAAGTCTTATTGTTACCACAACCTTTCAATTTTTATTGCATTGTTAAGTAAAATGATATTCTTACTTAGCTCTGTAGTGCCCACACTTTTTATAGCTCAGTAGCTTGTTGTTTCTTTGCTCATAGACATGTTTTGACAGTGATTGGTTATATCTTGGACATTATATTTAGATATTTGATCTTATTAGACATGTGTGGACATTTAGGCGTATAGCGCCAATTTAGCTTAATTTCTATATTGTCACATTTTCTTATAATGTCATGGATACTAATGGATATGATGCTTGTGTTTGGAACATAATTATAATAATGGATAGTTGTTGCATGTGGAATTCTATGGTTATATGTCACGTATCATCTTGTCTAACTTTTGGAATATTGAGTATAATTGTGCACATTGTCGCATCTTGATTTCAGTAGGATGTTAGGTTAGTTTAGAACACATTGATATCTTCCTATTTCATTGAATTATATTGTATCAGACAGGTGTGGTTAATGTGTGTCAATGAGTGTGCAGGTGACAGTTTATAAGAGAGCGTGGGATTCAGGCCAACTACTCAATCTTTCACAAGCAGTCCACGGGCTGATTCCTAGCCATGTTCATTGTGTGAAGCCTTAATATAGGAGATTATTATTTTGGGCACTATGTGTGACCCCAATTTATGTATTGTATTGTGATTTGTATTATTAATTTTGTTTAGGGTTACTAGTGAAGTTGTAAACTTGTTTTGGGAGTTAATAATTCCACTTTCTTTTAAATTATTGATTTTGTTTAATGAGTCACTTAATCACAAGGGTTCAGGGTCACATGTGAGACCCTTGGGTGGTCCCCACACCCTCTACCCTTGTGCCAAAAATGCAAAACCCGAAATTAGGGTATTTTGGGCATTTTTGGGGACCCCTTTGTAGCTTGGGAGTCCCCCTAACATAAAAATGAGCCCTTGGACCCTACCTAATGGGTAGGGGGCTTATTTTCAAGGCTAGAGGGAGTTTTCCCTCCCTTTTTACCTCTTTTTTAGTCACATCCATGTAAGGGATGTGGATTTGAGTGTTTATCAAAAGTTTCACTTATTTTGTCTTGCTAACATTTAGGGGATTTTAGGAGAAGAGGGCAAAAAGATAATTTTACCCTTTCTCTCTTTTGTTTTGGCATCTTTGACCTTGATGAGGGAGAGGGTGACACATGTCACCCCTTCATTTGTGAGGATGCTTGCTTGCTCCTCTTTAAATTCCCATTCATGGGAAAAGAGAGGGACTTTTTTTTTTAACTTCTTGCTTGGGATGCTTGTGGATTTTGAAGCTTGGAGATTGGCTTGAGTCAAAGTGTGGAGAAATTTTAAGTTGGAGAGATTTTTGGAGAGCATTCCTTGAGGTAGGCTTTTATGTATTTTGCTTGTGTTGCATTTATCTTAGTTGTTAGATGTGTTGCATGGCTTTGTTATTTGGTTGTTGTTGTTTGTTTTACTCCCTCCATCATATGGCATGATGGAGTTTTGGAGTTTGGGGGAAGAGAGAAGGAATTTTACCTCTAAATCCTCAAGGCTTAATGGACAAGCCTTGTAGGGTCTTAGTGTCTCACCTCAATGGTTTAGGTGGGAAGTTGATTCATTTGGCTTGAATCTCCTTCCCCATTCTTAGTAAGGAAACCCCTTTGGGGTTTGAAAATCCTTCCAAGAAGGACTTGGAGAAAGGGAGGAGGAATAATGAGGGTTTTGGATTGAAATTAGGAGAAATAAGGAGGGTATGGAGTTTGTTGCTTTGTGCAAGAAATTTTTGGAATAATTTTTTTGGAGAACTTTCTCCTCTCTTCCCCACTTTTGAGGATGAACATGGGTTCTCCTCCTTGTAAATTTTGGAGTCTTGTTTTGTATTTATCCAATTTTTATGTGCTTGTATCATTGTTAGTTCACCCTCCATCTTGTGAAAGTTTTGGTTGGTTGACCTCTTTCCCATGGGCTTGGGGGAGGCTAGCATGCATCCCAACCTTGGGAGAGGCATGTGATGATGCCTATGGTTGGGTGGAAAACAAGCTCTTTCTCCTTGTTGGTTTCCTTATAAGTCACTCTAGTTGAAGCTCAAGCATGGAGATGGTTGGATTTGTGGCATCTTGGTCTCTCCTTATTTCCTCAAGTTATTGTGAAGCATTACTTTCATTGTAACACCTTGGGTGTGGCTATTTTCGGAAAGCTCTTTGGCATGTAAAAGTTTTCATCTTGAGAATTGGAGTCACTTGAAAGATTAGTTTTCCATTAGCATGTGAGAGATTTCTTTCAATCTTAGAAGGGAGATTTGTTATGTCATTTCTCTTATGTATTTTAACATTTTGAATTATGATGTAACTATGAACTTGAGATCCTTGTAAAATCTCTATTTTATATTTTTGAAATTTGCAAGCTCAAAACCTTGAGCCATATTTGAGTTTGTAATCTACCTCATTACCTTGTAAAGAAGGATCTTGTGATCAATCTTCTTGGGTAGTTAATTATTTGTGTAGGATGGTGTATGTGAACTCCAAATCTTAAAAAGGAAATATGGTATTTGTTGTTTACTTAAATATGAAAATCTGATATGTAATCTCCTTTTGAAAGAAAGAATATATATTTGAAAATATGATCTCCTTGTGAACATGTATGTACACTTCATGGTGGATATTTTTCCCCTTGTCATAAATCTGAAATATTCATATTCCGTCTTTTAATGTTTGTAATAGAAAATCTTTTGAAGTGAATATTTGATAGTATCAAGTTCATTAGGTAACACAAAATAAGATTTAAAATTGGTTATTCATTTTAAGTTGAAATCCACATTGTTTATCCTTGTACACAATAAATAAATAAATTAATTAATATAGATAAATATACTAGATTTAGAGTAATAAAGAAATATATATATATATATATATGCTATGATTCTATTGCTTTAAGAAAACATATGAAGTTTTATAAGTGTTTAATGTAATTATTATTTTTCTTTCCTTATTTACCTAAAATAAGAATATATATATATATATATATATATATAATTAAATAAACCATTTAATTAAGATTTTACATGTGTGTGTGTGTGTGTGTGTGTGTGTTTATTTAATTAAGATTTCAATATATTTATATATATATATATATATATATATATATATATATATTTGTTAAAAACTGGAATTTTATATATATAAATTAAGTTATATACATATGTTTTAAGATTTACGTTTTTTTATTATAACAAAAAAAATATATATGCGGTGGGGGGGACGAACCTTTCCCCCACGCCTATGTTGTTCTACGGGGGGGCACTACCCCCCACAATCCTGTACTCCCCATGGACGTGCCCCGCCCCTCTGGCCTACTCCCTACCGCACTTGCACCACCGCCACGCCTCCCCTCCCCTTCACCGACTCTCCTACTACCCCGGCCGTCCCCTGCGCACCCCCACGTGACTCCAACCACCACACTCTTTCCCCCACACCGCCACTAACCCTACGCCCCTCCACAGTCCGTCACCTCCTTACTTACACCCACCGTCCCCTTCCTTTTCCTTAAAACAACAACAACGAGACATTTGTATGTTATAAAAATGAAAGGGGTTTATTGTGGTATGGATCTTTCACAATACTTTGAAAAATTTCAAGTAAAACCCATAGCTCAACCTCCATAACTCCTTCCAGCAACCTGCAAGAAGAAACAAACCCAAACAAGAGGAAATAACATGAGAAAGCAAAAGAGAGGAAATGATAAAGCAATTAGGGCAATCTTAGGGAAAAAATGGGAAATCAAGGGTTAAGATGGACTTGATCTTAGGGTCCTTAAGTGATCCTCTACACTTTTGAATTTAAGTAATATTGTGGGAATAAACTTTTGAGTAGGTAATGAAATTTTAATTATGAATGGGTAGATTATTTCCTCATGAAAGTAAATTACTAAATGTGACATTTATATTATTTTTAAATGTGTAAAAATTATTCGAAGCTAAACAAATCAAATTAACTCAAAATAATGGTTTAAACAATTTGGTTAAAAGATTATATCTTGAGAATTTAAAGACCTAGTGAGAATGGTTAGGCGAAACTTTAGTTCGCACTCCAAAATATTTTTTTACCAACTTTTTAACCTGTTTCCCGGTGTCTCGAGATGGGCACTACAAGCTCCTTGGTCATCAATTTATAACCTTACCATCTACGCATGACAATCCTCCTTATCATCTTAAAAAAGTTAGGGTCATCCATATTGTAATTATTATCCAATAAATGGACATAATGATAATGAATGATCTACTTTATGACAAAGAATCAAGAATCTTGAGCATCAAGGATTTATCTCATTTACTGTAGCACATTTGTATCCATTACGATATACACTTGTTACATCCCAATGGGTTCCTAAATCTGATTTGTTTATGACTAATGAGCATCAAGTCATCACTTCTAATGTGCCTTCTCCGATTAGTCGAGTGCATCTAATTCAATCCACTCAAATTAAGAAACCTCCTCTCAAGTTATCTAACGAGTACGTGATATATCGAGAAACATGTTATTCTTATATGGGCAGGATTTTTTACCCATAGGTTTATGGGATGATTTTGTCCCATGGTTTTGGTACCCACGGTATTGTAAAATTTCTTAAGTAGTTTCCTATTTATGTGGTTTTGTGCATATGGTAGGGTTGATGTAACATTGTAGATGTGTCTGAATTCGGGTGTGAATTCTGTAGAGTTTTTAAAGCATATCTCCAAATAGATCTGGGTATTGTATTTAGAGAGGTCTGGCTTGAAATAAAATTTGAGCAAGTGATTCTTAGCGGATGCAGCGTTAATTGGGTTAACCATGTTAAATATTGTCTCTTTGTGTTATGTTATTTTTATTTTGCACTTTTATTTGAGATCTATAATATTTTCTGCATATTAGTTTCTACAATTGCGATTCTGTGAGGGATTGTTTCACATATTTTATCCCTTATTCCCTAATAACTCACCTCTCTTATGGCCCAATTTTCCCTCTCGCATCTTTGTAAGACATTAATCTGAAGTGATATCCTCCTCCACCTTAGTAAGGGGCATGGGTTTTTCTGGCACAAGTTTATAATTTTGAAACAAAAGGAGAATGAGCCCCTCATGAATAGGGGTATCCACCTTACCACATTAAAAATATTTCACAGAGGTAGTCAAAGACATGAACAAAAAGAAAGGGATACTTAACATTTTTTTGTGCCTAAACATATTCAGAAAGATAAGTGATGAGTGTAAATCTTATGATACTTTCCTTCCAAAGTTAAATACTTCATAATGTGAAGGAAAACCTCCCTCCACACACCAGGGATGTAGGACCGAGAAATGCCATCAGTGAAGTAATGCACCTTTTCCTTTCCAATGAAAAAGGTGTTAATTTCATGCTTGCATCTATTCATGTCCTTAATGGATAACATATGATAACTAATCAACTTATTTAGTATTATATGGTGATATCAAAGAAAAATTAATGATATTATTGAAGAAAAATTACAATATGGCCCTTGATGAATGTATGGATGAAAGTTACTACACCTTACAATAGACTTATATTAGTGTAATACATATAATTAGTTTATTTTATTCCAAACACTCAATTGATCTGCATATATATATATATTTATTTGAATGTTAAGGATGCATTTATCTATCACTCTACATAAACTAACTCGATTATATTATATTTAAAAGAGGAATATGATAACAATGAATTTATTTTCAAAGTTGATAGTATTTTTAAATTTATTAATATCTTCACCATATCCTTTTCATTTAGATACTCATGATTAGATATATTTCATTTCATACTAGAAAGGGAAATGTTGAAGGTTAAAATTGGGGAGCAATAATGTGAATCTCATTTCAACTATGGCCAAAAGAGAGAACTATGTTTTTAGTTACCAACTTCCATTATTTACCATATCACAATTTTCAATGCTATAGGAAGAAATTATTCACCAAACTTAGCTTTATCGATAAAGAAGTAGATTTAAATTTTTGTTATGATAGAATGTCTACAAGAGTAGTCATAGCTGAAAAATTATCTTATTCTAATATAATTCCAATTGCTACTACATAATTCAACAACCTTCTTATACACTAAATAGATACAATGATAATGATCCTTTGTTAGCTAATTAGGCATGCACTTCATCATATCACTAAGGATTCTCAATGATTTAACCTGGAAAAAAGAATGTATGGATTATTTACATATTTCAATTTGGGAATAAGGATTTGAAATATAGTGTATATTTAAATTATTAATTAAACATTAACACTTAAGTTATATTATACATATATATTGATTTTCAAGATAAATTAATTATAACATGTGTTAAAATAGAGTAAAACAAAAGAAAAATAAATTTACTTATTACAATTATTTGGGAATTGATTGGGGTGTGAAAAAGTGATTAATTTACTTGAAATTTATTGTAAATGTGTACCATATGTAGGAACCAAACCATTACAGGTAGAATTATTTGGTAGATCCATCCCTCTCTAATGGTTTCTTCTACGGAAATGAAGGGATTCTTAATAATTATGCTTCCTTGTGATTGTATATAATATAATTTGATGTAATTTATTGTGTATCAATAGTGTGAAAAAACATGTGTAATAAAGTGAAATGACCCAAAAACCTAACCATTGGTGAAACCCTTATAAAAAGGTTAGTGTATAGGTTGAATTGTAATCTATACACTACCTATGTTGGTAATACTATTAAGAGACCACATACTACATACATAGATACATACAAACATGCATTCCTACATACATAAATAATTACATACCTACCTACCTACCTACCTACATACATATATCAACTTATATATATATGTGTGTGTGTGTGATATGTTTATGGATGAAAATCTATTTCATAACTTCATCACCTAATACTACTTATAATGGATTTCTTGCTTATTTTTGACTTAACTATGAGGTTTTATGATTTATGAAAATTAAGTCTAGAACTTTTTTTTGAGTGATTTAGACATATGTGGAAGATAATCCTCATTTCTTCTAGTACTTTAGGGAAATTTATGAGAGTTTGGAATTCCTTTTGAGTGATATTTCCCAGTAACTACAAATCGATTGGTAGGTGAGTAAATAGATGTATTTAAATTTCTTATATAGGTTTATGTCAGTATAATTTTGGATTACGTTAATCCATGAGGAAGGTAATGACCCATTAAAAATGTTAAATTCAAAAACTATCCATTGGAATTCTTTGGGACAACACTATTAGTTTCAAATTGTAATTTATAGTGGTTTGGTCATTGTTTAGTGATTTTGTCTGGTATGGAAAGATATTATTTGAATTTATGAGAATATGAATGATGAGAAATAACCTACTTTATACTAATGTGATATTTCTATGAGAAAATGATAAATTTAACGAGGAGAGAAAGTCTATAAATTTGCCCAGGGATATAAATATTATGCTCAAAATGGATTCACAAGTCATTATTTACATTTTAAGCCAATATTGACATTATCAAATAATTAATTTTTAATTTTGTTGTCAAAATTCCACCTCCCCTAAGTATAGACACTCATTTATGTAATTAATGTCTTGCAATAACACAAATTGTACAATACTCTTGTAATATCCCACACTTGCTCAATTTGAAAAATTATTCCATCCCTAGTAATATCTTATCCATTCTTGCTTATGCACACAACTTATTTTCTCACATAATTTTCATACTAATATATCATATAAGGATATACCCTCACATGTTACAATTCAAATTTTCAGATTACTCACACATGCATCTAGGACCATAACGTCTATAAAGGACTAGAACACCCATACACTATGGGAAAACTTGGCTACTTTGTTAATTCTATTTATAATGGTACATTACTTAATTTGATTTTTTTGGTACACTTCCACTAATATTTTTATCTGACATTCCAAATCTAGAACACATATATAAGAAATTTTTTCATCTCTCATTAAGAAGGGGGATCTATACCTACTAGACTTATACCATTCCAATGCACACACACTAATCCAAGTGTGTGGGATCCTATGTGTCCTCCACTCACATTTGGAGGGTCATCTCACATGGATTAGATTTAGGGTTAGGTTTAGGGTTTTATTATGAATCATGCACTAGGGTTACTCAGCACCCTATATGTATCCCTTCATTTGACATTTATGAGTATGCCAAGACACTCTGTTGTCTTTCTCTACATGTGCAAGATTTATTTTGTTATGCAAGTTATTTAGTTGATTGATCAATTCTTCCTTTTCATTATGTTGGAGCCGTTATGATTCCAGTAGAGTGCAACTTCATCATGTTGCATAGTTTCTGATATGATTTGTCAACTCTTTCATGGTATCAGAGCTGCATGACTTACTGATCACACCAAAAGCTCGAACTGATGGTGGAGAGGGATCTCATCATGTTAAACAACTGCTACAAAGACACCCTCCCACACGATGGAGCTGAGTATACACCCAATTAGGCCCAACAACATTAGGAGGTAGTGACACCGGGAATTTCCCGAGAGGTCACCCATCCAAGCTCTACTCTGGGGTTAGCATGCTTAACTGCCTAGTATCAGAGCTACACAACTTATCGTCACACCAAAAGCTTGAACTGGTGGTGGAGAGGGATCTCATCGTGTTAAATAGTTGCTACGCAAACACCCTCCTGCACGATGGAGCCAGGTATACATCCAATCAGGCCCAACAACATTAGGAGGTAGTGACACCAAGAATTTCCCGAACGTCACCCATCCCAACACTACTCTAGGGCTGACGCGCTTAACTACTTGGTATCAGAGCTGCATGACTTACCGTAACACCAAAATATCAAAATGATGGTGGAAAGGGATCTCATCGTGTTAACCAACTGCTACGCCAACACCCTCTTGCACGATGGAGCTAGGTATATACCCAATCAGACCTAACAATATTAGGAGGTAGTGACACAAGAATTTCTTCAAAGTTCAACAATCCCAACACTACTATGGGGCTGGTGTGCTTAACTTCCTAGCTCTAATACCAAATGATTTGCAGTCACACCAAAATCTCGAACTTATGGTGGAGAGGGATCTCATCATGTTGAATAGTTACTACGCAAACATATCATATGTATCCAATTTGGAGGGTCATCTCACATGGGTTAGGTTTAGGGTTTGCTTATGAGTCATGCACTAGGGTTACTCATCACCCTATATGTATCCCTTCATTTGACATATATGAGTATGCCAAGACACTCCACTATCTTTATCTACATCTGCAAGCTTTTTTTTATGCAAGTTATTAATTTGATTGATCGATTCTTCCTTGTGATTACGTTCAAGCCATTACGATTCCACTAGAGTGCAACTTCATCATGGTACACAGTTTCCGATACGATTCATCAACTCTTTCAACTAAGATAAATCCCAAGAAAATATTCTCCAATACTCTCATAAGGTTCAAATAATATCCATATTCATTTATTGAAACTCTCTGCTCCAATTTTTAAGAACAAATAATACATCCTCTCAAGTTAATCTAGGGAAAAGGTCCAAGAAAAATCACATTCTTAAAAGGTCGTGATTATCAATATGGTTACATAAATTATTGATATCACATGCTAGGTGATAATGACATGTGACATGATCCTTATTTAGAGTGGTAGTGATGTTGGTGGTACACAAGGGTTTCAACAACCCAAATAATTTTTGTTTTATAGGACTCTTTCACAATCAATGGTTTTAAAGATTGAATAAACTCCATAACAAGCATCACACAATATCAAAATTCTAAATTATAGACATGAGCATATCAAGAAGCATTGCATAGACCCAAGAATTTTTGAGTTGAAAGTGCAGAGGGAAAAGGGCATATAAATTGGCCATAATGGGGGTACATTTTGGATCATACTATACACCTTATTCTAGGAATCTATTTATGACATATTTTCAGAGATAAAGCTCTGTCAAATCATTTCCAAAATTTTCCAATCATTAGGTCATTATAGATTAACACATGGTCTAGGATATCAATTAATTCTTCTCATCATTCTCAATTCAAATTCTTTGTTGAATTTTCTATCATTATCTAGTCATGTTCAATGATTATTATAAATATTTATGTAGTTATCTTTAGAAACTAATTGATTAGGAAAATATACCATTGGTTACTACTCCTATAAATTTTGACCATATGTATTATTAAATCATTTGGTGAACATGAGTATTGTGTGTTGTGCATCGGATTTATCTTCTTCTACTCTCTTTAGTTTTTTTAGGGTTATAGAGTTTCTCATGATTATTTATTAAGTCACAACATGTTTGAGGCTCCTCTATTGTATATCAAATTTTAAATTTTAAATTCAATGGGTTTCGCATGATTCACTTGGCATAACATATGTAACATTTATATTTTACCTCAAATATGACTTTCTACTAAGAACCTAACTCTATCTACCCTATGGATTATTGGGTTTGATTACACACCTATACACATATTAGGGGAGATCACTTCAAAAATTAAAATACGTCCTTCTAATTTTAATTTTTCCATGCCATATCATGCCTAATAATCCCAATTATAATATTATTTTAGGTCAGCCTTGGTTACATGATATGCGTGTTGTACTCACATTTTTATTCAATTTCTTCTCCCCCACATTCATGGAGGAATTGCATCTTAATTCTCGATTCCTATATCTACTACTCATTTTTATACTCATTATATCTCCCAAATTAAGCGTAATTCTTATTTTGGTACCCATGTCTTAGAGTCTTTGGTACATGATCTATAAACCCAATTTCTTCAATTACACCACATTGGTACTACCTCCTCTTCTTAAGTGGATTCCCCAATTATTATGCATATTTCTTCCTCACTTAAGATTACATCTCATCCTATTCCTCCCATAGCTACATCTACTATACCCATAATGATGGGCAAAAACCATTTTCTCTTTACCAATTTTGAAAAAATCATGGATTTGAGACATACTACTTGGTGCATGGTTGATTTCATACCTACTTCTCTACAAAAGTATACCATTTTCTCTTCTAAGGTTACTTCAACTACATTTAATGCACTTATATATGCTATGTTGCCAATAATGGTGTACATGGTGCCACTTATGATAATCTTACTCTTGTTACATATTAGACATCTTTATATGTTTTTATCACTCCTAATGCTTCTATATCACCTATTATAGTTATTGTTGTACTTGTATCTCTCCTTATTCCAGAGGTTTCTATAGAATACCATCATTCATTCCTCCTAATAATACATTGGTACTTAATTCATGCATTCTTCATCATTTTATCACTACAGGGTTTCCCCCTCATACTTTTATTTACCAATCATCTAAATCACACATGGATTCTTGTGGATCTATTCCACCTTTCATTCCTCGTAAATTGTTTATGGCATATCCACTTGACTCAAATTCTTTGGCACAACTAAGGCCCAAAAATCCATCTCTCCAAGCAGCTTCTTCACCTCCTCAAGAGAGTCTCATTGGATAGTTCATACACTACTCACGCACTAGGGGCATCAAACTTCCCCTTATTTTCCATATGAAACACTCTTTTTATAGGTTCAAATTTACTATTTTTGGTTACACACCCAAAATTACATTACACACACACTATGAGAAACCTTGATTACCCTCTCAAGTTACATAATATATTTAGTAAAAGTGCTAAATATCTATGTATTTACCCCTCGGGGTATTCTTGGATAACAGCTCTCTTTAGAGAATATGTTTTCATATACTTCCTCAATGGGGCAAAATATATAAAAATTCAAGTATATACAAACATCAAAAAATATTTGTGTCCCTATTGCTTGGTTATTTCTATTACACGTTTATATTATTTGTGTTGCATATTACTTAAGATGCTAGCTTCATAAATAGTATGGTATATCCTTTTCCTATAAACATGTAGATTCACATGGTACATTTGTATGCATACTACACAAAGATTCTTACATGATGTAGGATACATGATAGTTCTCTCAACCAATTCTTTCGTAGCTATTGGGGGCATCCAATTTATAATTTATCATGTACAAATGTTATTATTCCAATCTTTGCTACTTTATTTCATCTTACCTCATTCAATCAATACATACATTGTGGCATACTAATAATTACTCTTAACATAGTAATGGGTGCTTCATGCATGGTAAATTTGTTTTGTAGATTAATTCAAAGACATAATGATCTTCATACCATGGTTTTTTTCTTGTTCTACATTCTTTCTCTATTATTTCACTTATTTGTGGGAAATGCCCTATGTTGCTTGATTATTGATTATTTTCCTTGAGTACCTATATTGTCTTGTGACATCCGAGATGGTGTTTCATGTATGTGACATATTGTTTGCAATGTTGTTATGTTTGTGTTTCATTGCATGCTTTTTCTTACATCAACTGCATTATTTTTCTATAGATTGTTACTAACACTTTTCGAGTTTTTCTATTACATTTATATCTATGCACTATGGTATACACCATGCATACTCCCCCTATTTCCCCTACAATAATTCTACAACACATGTTCACATCAGATACAATTCCTCATGTTTAATCCCCACTCACTTTATTCCATCTGACACGCCTTAAACAATGGGAAACCATTGGATGATATATCACCATAACAACAATTTAGAATAAAATAACAGAATAATAGGTACAAATTCAAACATTATATAGGTTGATAAAATCATTTAAAAACACAATTATGTCATTAAACATATAAGGACAAAATGTATAAAAATTACCATAACATTTAGATGTTATGGCCTATTCCATACGCTTTCATCCTAGAGGAATATTCAATAATATTCTTAGTTTGTATAGTTTCTCAGATACATTTGTAGAACTTTACTGAGTTTCAATGATAAAATTCATGGTATGAATCAGATTATGGAGGTAGTAAGGGTACATGCAATCTAGCATTACCTTGATACATTGTATAATAATTTCATATCAATTGGGTTCATTTTCATATACAATAAAACTTATCCATGGGTCTTTTGATGTTTTGAGGTGATTGTTATCCTCATAGGCTTAACTTCCCATTACCCATATATTAGTGGAGGCATGCACATAAATTGGAATGCTCCCTATAATATTCTCTTCACCATGTGGGATGTATTATCACTTCTTTCTATTCTCTTTAGCATATTCCACTTGGGAAAAATCACCCCAAAGTATTTCCAAAAAATTAAACACAATGTTCATAAAATTTCCATGTAAATAAAGAGGGAGTAATCTATCCCCATATCTCGTATTATAATTAAATATAATCTTGTAAAAATAAACATAACTAAAAAATACAAAGTCCTAACACAAGCACATGTCCCTCGAATGAAGGAAAAGTATTTTTACACACTTCGATAACTTTTACATTAAGTACGAAATTTTCAATTCCATACTTAAAGGGAGGAAAAGGTAGATACTTATATTGGTAATTCATGTCATGCAAGAACACATATTATACAATACGCTTGCACTATCCCACCCTTTCTTAACTTGACCAATTATGCCATGCCTAGCTATATCTTACACATTCACGATTGCACACACAACCTATTTATTTTTATAAAAACATACTAATCAATCAAATATGGATATACACTCACATATTATAAATCTAACTTTTAGATTACTCATATATGCATCTAAGACCATAGCATCAAGAAAGAACCATATCACCCATATGGTATGGGCCTACCTAACCACTTTCACCCCTCTTCCTCTAATATTACTTTTCTTAATTTGAATTCCTTTGGTGTACTTCTAGTTGGCTTTATATGATTTCTTCAGATCTAGAACAAATATATAAGAAAATTACTCATCCCTCGTTAAGAAGGGGGCATTCTACCTATTTTACTCTTAGCATTCCAATGAGCACAAACTAAGAGAAATCACAAGAAAAGATACTACAAGACTTTGTTGAGCTTTATATAATTTGCATATTCATTTAGGGTAGTTCTCTCCTCATATTTGCATCAAAAAAGAGTACATCCTTTCAAGTCAAGCTAGGGAAAATGTTCAAGTACAATCACATTATTACAAGGTCATGATTATAAACATGGTTATATAAAATTTAGGTATTACATGTTAGGTGAGAATGACATGTTTTTTGAAACATATTAATATTAGTAGTGCTATCGATGGTGCACAAAGGTGGCCATAATCCAAGTAATATTTATTTTACAGGAACTCTTCACCATATACGGTTTCAAAGATTCAAATAATTTTACAATGAGCATCACACAATACCAAAAGTACTAATTACATAAAGTATCAAAATAGGAAATAGTGCATAGTCCCAAGAATATCTGGGAGTTTAAAATGGAGAGGGACAATGACTTATAGAAATGGCCTTAGTGGGGTACACTTTGGCTTGTACTATATGTTTTGGTCTAGGTAGTTTTTCAGACATAGTTTCATAGAAAAATATATATGAAAACATTTCCAAGATTTTCTATTTATTAGGTCAACTGAGATTAGGAAACACTCTAGGATATCAGCTAAGTATTCTTATCCTTCACATTGATTGTTATTTTTTGCATTGTCGATCATTACTTGTCTTTTTTCAATGATTATTCCTAATATTACTGCAATTACTTTTGGAAACCAATTGATTAGGATAATCTACCAATAGTTATTATCCCTATAAATTACTATAATTTAGGTTAAACCAATATGTGAGAAAATGAAAATTACCCAGTTAAAGGAAAAGGATACCTAAGTGTTAAAACACACTTTTTCTTTTCCTTGGTACTTTATTCATTTCTTAAGATTCTCAAGTTGGTGGCAAGAGCCCAATGTGAAAACTGACAACATATATTTTACTCAATCTCCATATAAAAATAATTTATCTTTAACACTATACTAAAATTGATATTAAAATTTTGTAAATTTGAATGTAATAAAGACTAAAAGAATACACTTATTTATCTTTTTAAAGGATAGCCTTCTTATTTAAATAACATAGAGAGATATAATATAACTATACCACTAGAGGATTAGGGGAAATTTATCCATAATTTTGAGTAGTCAAATGCATGAATGAAATTGGATTTTCCATCTCATCAATGAAGTAAATTATCTGGCCCAACACACCAAAGAAAGGGTACAACAAGGAATCTGGTTTCCCCTAAATTCCCTTCCAATGAGAGAGGGTAATAGTATCAAATGGTGTCAAGACACCCCTTTAATATTTCACCAAGAAAATAATACTATTTTCAAAAACTCTGGGTTCCAAATGTGTAAATTGATGTAAATTCCCAAAGGAGTGGGGTAATCATGCCTCCAGTGTGCATTATAATAAGTGTTAATATACCAAATATACATAGAAATGGTAATGAATAACTATAGTTCCTATAGACCATACATTGTAAATTTTTTAATGATTCTATAATTTAGAAATCCAAAAGTAATTAAGTATACATGCCCACCACATTCTATATATATATTTTTTAAATTCATCTATAAATTGTGTAATCATAATGTGTCCCTGAAGTTTTAACATAAACATGTAGATTCTTGTATATTCCAAAAAAATCTAAATTGGATGTTACAAATCTTCCCAATATTGTACCATACATTTTGGAAAGTAATGTATGATGAATTTGTTGACAATTTTTGCACTTGTGCAAAAATGGGCAACTCAAAACTTCGTTACGATGGATAGCATTGGTGAAGTATACCTAAGCTAGGGGAGGTTCTACCAGACAATATTATTACTGTTGAATTAATTAATGATTACATGAAATTTGTAATTATAGCATAATTGTAGTGCCCACATTTTTATAGCTCCATAGACATGTTTTGATTGAGACTACGATGGACTTTGGACATTTTAGTATGATATTTTATCTTCACATTTTGGGCGCGTAGCGCCAATTGGATTAGATTCGTATACTGATATATTTCTTTGATGTTGATGACACTAGCAGGGTTATATGGTATATTTATTGATTAGATGTTAGTCTCTTGAGGTTGATTGGATTAATAATATAGTGTTCTGGATTCAATGATGGTAATTTTCATGCTAACCTAAGTATATGTCGTTGCAATTTTATTTAGTGGTGATTCATGGCAAACTATGTGAATAATTGTATACATTGCACTATCAATTGTTTAATAATGTTAGGACATTATAAGTTAGATTGAACATGTAAGGATGTTTATCCCCAATGAGTGTGCAGTGAGGAGAGTTTTTAGTGTTATCTCGATCCTAACCATGCTAAATGTTTGAGGCATAGATGTATTTATTGGGCACCATGGGTGAACCCCTCAATTGTAATGTAATATTTTTTGTAAAATTAATTAGGTTTAGGGTGTGTTTTATTAAGTAAACTAGCTTAGGGGTTTAATGATATTATCTTAAGTTAAATGTTGGTTTTGGGAAAGTGTGTGTGTGTTGGTAGAAGGGATTGGGGACCACATGTGAACCTTGGGTGGACCCCACACCTCTACCCATGTGCCCAAGCATGCCAAACCCGAAATATTATTTTGGGTAATTTTAGGGACCCCTTTTGAGTTTGGGGTTCCTTAGCATGAAAATGGGCCCTTGGACCCTACCTAATAGGTAGGGGGACCTATTTCTTTGGAGGAGTTTCCCTCCCATTTAGCCCTTTTAGTCACCATCCATGTAAGATGGTTGGATTCTTAATGTTAAAAGTTGCTCCTTTGTTTTATGATTAAGACATTTAATTATATTTTGATTTGAGAAGAGAGGGGGTTGTTTATTGTTTTTGGGTTCATTCTTCTAAAGAATGGGTCTTCTTGTTCATTTTTTTGAACAAAGGCTTAAAAAGCAAAGAGGTAGGGTTCTTAACTCTTCTTCTTAGTTATGCTTATCTTGTATGTATGTTTGATCATGAAATAATGTGTGTGAAATATGTGTTGAGAAGTGTATGATGAATGTAGTTGTTTGTTCTTGTGGTTTTTCTTGTTTTCACACATCATTTGGATTGATGGTTTTGGAGAATGTAGGGGAAGAGAGAGGGATTTCCCTCTCAAACCTCATGGTTGTAGGTCAAGCCATGAAGGTCCCTTCTCATCCCCTCATATGGTTTGAGGTGGGAGAAAGGCTCATATGGCTTGAACCTTTCCCCATTCTTGGTGAGGAAACCCTTTGGGTTTGAAAATCCTCCCAAGAAGGATTTCTATAGCATAAGGAGGAATAAGGAGGATGTATGATTAGGAGGTATAAGGAGTTTTTATATATGTGTATTTATTGGTGCTCCTATGGTTGGACACCTTGATTTGGGCATCCTTCTTCCTCTCTTCCCCCTTGTGAGGTTGATCTTATTCTCCTCATGTTGTGGTTTTTCATTGTATAGTAGGTCTAAGTGGTTGAATGGTCTTATGTTTTCTCTTGTTGTGTGTTTAATCCCCATTACTTGTGCACATTGTGGAAGCTAGTTCCTCTCTCCCATGGGCTTGGGGGAGGCTAGCATGACTTCCAACCATGGAAAGGCATGTGATGATGCCTATTGGTTGGGTGGTAAACAAGCCATATTCTCTTGGAGTCTCAGTTGGAGTTAGGAGAGCCTCTTGCCATATCCTAGGAATTGCCATCACTTTGTAAATGAATGTGACTTGTCAAGTCTATACACTCTTGTAAACAACCATTATTATACTTATTGCTTCTTGTAAATGTTGTCTTTACTAAGGAAGTTGTTATTTTTATTGTTGCTAGAATCTTGTAATATTATCACTTGAGATCATAATGAAACTATGAACTTTTTACTTCAATGTCTCTTGTTGGAAGGTGTTGTTTGGTTTAGAAATCTACTCAATTTATAGTTATGCAATATACACTTGAAAACTTGAAATATTTAGTTGTGCATTGCATATAAAATCAAAAAAAAATTAGTGTGCTTGCATTTTATTTCACAAAAAAATATGGCACTACAATAATAGATCACATAGTATGTAATTTCTTGACTATCTTTAGCAAAATAACACAAGGCCCTGAAGGAGAGTTGTGTTATCTCGATGAAGACATCAAATTGTAGAATAAATGAAATGTTGAGTCTTGGAACAACAAACATAAATGCATATTGCAGAAATCATAGTTCATTATTGGATGTTACTAGGTATTCTTAATGATCTTTCCTTCATGATTAAGACATTTAATTATATTATTGGGTTGTTTAGTTCACTCTAAAATCCATACAGAAAGATGAAATGCAAAAAGAAATACACAACTCAATTTCAGAATTCATTGTCTTATTCATAAGGAATTTTAAATGTCCCCACACAAGCTGTGGGATGTAACTGAAAAGTAGAATAGAGCTACTGAAATAAGAGGTACACAGTATGAAAGAGAAAATATAGGAGTATGAGTGAACCCATCATTTCCTTAAAGTTTCTCCTTCGGTTGATGCATCTTCATCTTTAGGTTATTTTCTCTTCATCTCCATCACTGGAAGTACTTGTACCTAAAAAGTAGAAAAGAGCAAGATTATCAGTTAAGAGCTCAAGGTTAATCCATATTCCTACATTGTCCTTTTTGTGCATATGGATCTCTTAACAACAGGATATATAGATTACTTGAAGATCAGATTGCATATATGATCTACTCTCTCAGGATGAAGGAGGAAAGAGAATAGAAAACTATGGACATAAGATAGGACAAAAATCCTAAATATTTTCTAACTATTTCCTTAAGTGTGTAGGTACAGGTTGTAGTAAAGAAGAAAATAAATCATTTTTTACAGTCTTCACTATTAGATAAAGGTTGCAGTTCTCAAATTACTTCCATCCTATGGTACATGAAGTAGATAATTCATAAGTATATGTTCCCGATTACAACTAAAGAAGAAGGAATTATGAGGAAATTTTGACACGGCTTCGCCACGTGAAATGGAATTTTTAAAACTTTCCAGCATACATATCAAAGTTGTAATAAAAGGAAATACAATATTAAACATATCACAGAATCAAGAAGAAATAAAGAAGTTTGAATGCCCATATCAAAGGAGGGATACCCAAATCTAGGTTGAAATACCTCAAGCCACAAATTGAAAAATACATCGGTATGTACAGATTTTGGAAAAAATAATTCATTCAACAAGGAAAGTTAAAGGTTCATATATAGATTTGTTGCAATACAACTAAAAGAAATGAATAAAGTTACAAATCTAAAGAAGAAAATTCAGATCCTGGATTTGATCAATAAAGACCCATTAATGGGTACTAAAATCGAGTAAGGATCAAGAACCCACTGGTTAAAATTGAAGTAGAGAAAACCCTCATCGAATTCAGAACCAAAAGGGGAACCCAGAACGAGTTTTAACTCAAAGATCAATGTTATTCCAGAAATCACATTTAAAATGCTAAGGAAAAATGAGTATCAATGTTTCGAAGATGAAATATCAGAGAAAAATTAAAAGGGAGAGCTCAATACTGTTGGTGTGTGTGACTATCCAATCATCATCCACATCACCTAGGTGAGTCATCTCACCTAGCGAGAGTCATAGGTCTTAGGAAGTCAAATGACAAGTGTCAAATTCTGTCATAAAATCTGACATTGTCATTTACGTCAATGCATCATAGGAGTTACATTCCTTATTTGGAATTGTAACTCCTCTTCTAGTGGCATCATATGCGTCAGTCAACGTCATATGTGTCAGTGGCGTCATTGAGGTTCTTTCCATGTTTAGGCATGGGGGTTACACAACACCCCTATTTGTACTTCCTCTTTTTCGATCTATGAGAATGAGCATACCAATTCTTCTTACTTGTAATATTATTTCCATTGATTTGAATCTTGCATATTATGTTGGCTTGATGTTACCATCGAGTACAACTTCATTTTGGTGCATCACTTTTCGACATCGGTTCTCACAAATCCCTCTTTCATGGTATCTGAGCTACACAACTTACCGTCACACCAAAAGCTCAAACTTATGGTGGAGAGAGATCTCATCATGTTAATCAGTTGTTACGCCAATACCCTCCCGCACAATGGAGCTAGGTATACACCCAATTAGGCCCAACAAAATTAGGAGGAAGTGACACCAGAAATTTCCTAGGAGGTCACCCATCCCAGAACTACTCTGGGGTGGTGCGCTTAACTGCATGGTATTAGAGTTGGTTTCAGTAAACATGCACTCTTCGTTTCTCATTGTTTATTACTTCTGGTATCTTCTCCTTTCCACATGTGGTTCATTATTGTCTAAGTTTGGAAGTTTTTGTGACAGCTCGCTTGCAGCTTTCCCCAGCTCCACCGTCAAATGTTCAACCTACTCGTGCCTGTAACGTCTCACAACTGCAGAGTGGAACATGTTCTTCTACCAACTCACTCCTAGTATGTGGCCTACCTCCTTCCCATGTGGCTTTCTCAATCTACCTACCATAGGTATAAGGTAAAAACATTTCATTTTATTGGCATTGTAAAATTTGGTTTTTTTGGCTTGTATTATTAACCTTCCGTCGAGTGCCGAAGACGAAGGGTGAGGTTCGGGATTGGTAGGTGGCTAATCCCCCCTCATAATACAAACAAACCCTATCTCAAATTCCATGTTGTTTCCAACGGGCATACATACGACACCTTTTTCATGTGTTTAGGGAAATTTTTTAATCTGTTTGCAGGCTTATTGGCTTTTTCTCATCAGTTGCGGGAATTGGTTTTTGCTATAAATTTTGACTCGTTGCTTGGTTTTGAGAAATTATTTCATCAAAGTTGCATTTTTTTTGCACTCTAGATGATGGGATCATTATTTTTGTAAATGCACTAATTTTATAAAGTGCCGCATTCTGGGGGGTGTCTTTGTATTGCTTAATTCAACTCATTTTTTCTTGAGCTTTGTTATATTCCTTTTTTTTATGGACTTGTGAGCACGCCTACCATACTCTTACGAAAAAGGGATTTTTCATGCGACATGAGATGTTGTTTCTCACAAAGCCCTCTCTTCCCCCTCTTACTTCTCTCTTTCTGTGCTTGCTTGCAGTGTCGATCTAGTTGTAATCAACGCACTGAATTTTAAAGTGCCAAACTCAGGGGGGGTGTAATTTTGTTCTAGGGTGGTTGTTCCTTTCTCTCTCCTTCCTTCTACATTCCTTAGTTCTATCTCTTCATTATGGAGATCTCTAAAGTACCAGTGCTCACACCTTTTAATTTCTTCGAATGGAAATCTAAAATTATATTGGTTCTACGAAGTAAAGGGTTATACCGATTTACCATGGGGTTAGAGACCAAACCTAATGATGAATCAAAAAATATAAATGGTTCAACCGTTGTGATGAAGACTTAGGTCTTATCTATATGTCTGTCTCTCCCGACTTGCTCTTCCACATCAAAACTTCCTCAACACCTGATCAAGCATGGAAAATGCTGATGATATGTTTGGGAAGCAAGATGACATGTGAGTGCATGAGTTGGAGAATGAACTACTAGGGTTAAATCCTAGTGACTTTGAAAACCTATAGGCCTTATTCTCAAAGTATGTCTGCACTAGAATGCTTCTAAAGGAATGTAAAGTGAATAAGAAAGACTCTAAATTGATCTTGTTGATTCTTTCTAAGTTAGGTCCTGAATACTCTATTTTCGTTTCAACTTTCCATGCCATGAAATCCGTCTTGGGTAGTACTTAGACTATGCCCTCCTTTGACATTTTTTCGTCCCAACTCATTTGAGAACAAGACAAAGTCATTCAAATGGGGACTCTAAAATCCAAGTCACATGCCCTTGTGGCGAATAAGGGAAAGAAAAATGAAAAGAAGAAAGAAACTAAGGACCAACCTATGAAAGAAACCAAGACCAACCAACCCCCAGTTAAGCCCATCACTCATACTTCAACTTCTGAGCCTAAAGCAAAGAAGGAAAAGTATAAATTCCCCTATTGTAAGAATTCTGGCCATGGCAAGCAGCATTGTTTTCGAAACAAATTGATCACTTAACTCATTTACTTGAGAAGAATAAAATAAGTGTTCCTTAATCCGTTAAACAAAATGCTCAGAAAGGTGAGTCTTCTAATGTAAAGGAGACTAAAAATGAAAAGAAGAAAGGTAAGGCCCTCGTAGCTAGATCAGCTCCATCATCAACTTGGATTATTGATTCCGGTGCCTCACACCACATGGCTTCTTCAGAGGTTGAATTCTCTAGCATTGAACCATGTGGCATGTCCCAAATCACGCTGGGTGATGACACTCATGTGTCGGTTTTTGGTAGTGGATTGGTAGAGATAGAAGGTGGAACATTTAACCAAGTGTTGAGTGTTCCCAATCTCTCTACCAATCTCCTATCGGTTTACCAAATCACCCACCTTGGTGAAGGAATGCGAGTGGAATTTGGTCCTAACTCGGTGATTATTCATGAGCTTAACTCTGACTACACTGTGGCTGAGGGAAAGGCAGATCACCATTCACGGTTGTATACATTTTCCCACTTCTCTTCTGATTCGACACCCAATGCCTTGCTCACTAATGTAAATGAGGTTAGAAAGTTATGGCATAAGCATTTTAGGCATCTAAATTATCATTACCTTGAACAATTGAGCCAAAATGAAATGGTCAATGGGCTACCCCAGTTAAGTTTTCTAAGGGTCTTTTTGAGGGTTGTACCCTTGGAAGCACCTGAAAAAATCTTTGACAAGGGAAAATCCTGAGAGCTACTCGTCCCTTAGATTTTGTTCATAGTGACATTTTTGGCCCTTTTCCATCTCCTTCTTTTACTAGAGCTCTATATATACTAACCTTCATTGATGAATTTTCATGTTATACTTTAGGGTATATTTTCTTAAGCTTAAGTCTAAAGTTTTTGAGCATTTTCAAAACTTTAAGGCTCTTGCTGAGAAACAAGCGGAATGGTCTATCAAAGTTCTTTGAACCAAAAATGGAGGTGAGTATGTGAGCAACATGTTTAAGGATTTCTGCACTTCTAAGGGGATTGCTTTACAAAGATACGATTGCTTACAACCCTGCCCAAAATGGAGTTACAAAAAGAAAGAACCGAACTTTAAAGGATATGGCTACTTGTATGGTTCACTCAAAATCTCTTCCTCCACAGTATTGGGCTGAAGCAGTGAATTGTGCTTGTTATATTCAGAACCATGTTCCACACAAGGCAGTAAGAGGGATGAAACCCTTTGAAGCCTGGTTTGGACACAAGTTTGATGTCGAGCACTTTCAAGTCTTTGGATCTAAGGCTATGGCTCGGATTCTCAAAAAGAAATGCAAGGCATTGGATCCACAATCTAAACCTTGAATCTTTGTCAGGTATCCTGATGGCGTGAAGGGATATCGATTGTTGAACCCTACCACCCATGAGCTTTATATTGAGAAGAGTGTGAACTTTGATGACTCATCCTTGACTTCAACTTCCACTGAGGTTCTTTTTCCCACTGATTCAGATTTTGACTCTTCAGATGATGATGTTGTTGAGTGAGTCCCGCCTCTCCCTACTCCTCCCGATCCTCAAACTTCTTAGTCTTCTAATTTTGACAGTAGTGATGATGAGGACTATGTCCCTTCTCACTCAAGTGAAGAATCTTCTAACTCTGAGCCTGAGCCTTCGGGACCTCTTTGGGCTAGGAAAAATTTATAGAGTGCTAGAGATTTAGTTGGAGATCCTTTGGATGAGATACGTACTCACTCAGACTTCACTGGACCTCACTCCTTCTTCACCGATGCTTCTAATCCACCATCTTTCCAGGAAGCTTTTGGGATTCTGAGTGGGATTCTACCATAGATGAGGAGTATTCCTCACTCATAAAGAATGACACTTGGGATCTTACCCTTCTTCCAAAAGGAAGAAAAATCATTCGGTGTAGGTGGGTATATCAAACAAAGTATGGAGCTAATGGAGAAGTCAAGAAGTATAAAGTGCAACTTGTAGCTAAGGGTTTCTCCCAAGTAGCTGGGGTTGATTACTCAGAAACCTTTGCTTCAGTTGTGAAGATGACTTCCATTTGACTGACCCTTTCCATCGCTGCACTAACAGATGGGAAGTCCACCAAATGGATGTTAAGAGTGCCTTCCTTCATGGGGACCTAGAGGAGGAGATCTATATGGAAAAACCTCTGGGTTATGTCCATGATCCATCCCTCATTTAAAAATTAAAGAAGTCTCTCTATGACCTTAAACAAGCCCTTGGGCTTGGTATGCCAAGATGGACTCCTTTTTACTTGCATCAGGGTTCACTCGGTGTCACTCTAACCCAAATGTGTATATTCTGTGACAGGATGACTCCATGCTTATTCTTGTTCTCTATGTTGATGACTTGTTGATCACAGTAGCTCTTCCTCTATCATTGATTCTAGTGAAGATCTCCTTGGCCAACAAGTTCTCCATGTTTGACTTAGGATTGCTTCATTACTTTCTTGGGATCCATATTTCACAATCTGACTTGGGAATTATGATATCGCAGCCTAATTACTCTCTTGATTTACTTGCTTGGTTTCACATGTCCGATTGCAAGTCCTCACCTACTCCTTTTCTTTCCGGGATTAATTTGGTTTCTGATTGCTCTTCCCCCTTGGTTGATGGTACCCTTTATCAAAAGTTGGTGGGAAGCTTGATCTACCTTACTCACACTCGGCTAGATCTATCGTATGCTATCGGGATCATGTCCAGATTTATGTAGGAGCCTCATGAGCTGCACTTAAAAGTAGCAAAGTGGATCCTTCACTATGTTCATGGCACTCACACAGATGGTATTCATTACTTAGGAGGGACTGAGATTGACTTGGTTGGATTTACAGACTCAGATTGGGCTGGTGATCTAGATCATTGGAAGTCTACCTCAGGATACAGTTTCACTCTTGGTTCAGGTCCTATTAGTTGGTCCAGTAAGAAACAAAATGCCATTGCCATATCATCGACAGAAGCATAATACAAAGGAGTAGTTAATGCTGCCACAAGCTGTTTGGTTACAGGGTATCATGACAGAGTTTGGCATCCACTTTTGGCATCCTACCTTTATCTACTGTGACAACAAGAGCACTATCTCGATTTTTAGAAATCCAGTTCAGAATTAGTGGATGAAGCACCTTGAGATTCATATGTACTTAATACGGGAGCTGATACATGAAAACATCATCGACATACACTATGTTTTGACAGCTGATCAAGTTGCAGACATTTTCACCAAGCCCTTCACTGAGGTGAAGTTTCTTCACTTGCAGTCTCTTCTTGGGGTGAGGTCTGCTATATCTGCCCATCTTCTTCATGCTTATATAGTCCTCCTTCTTCTCCTATTCTTCTTTCCATAAAGATGTTGTTTGTACATGGGCATCTTATCCGGCCTTTAGTTATCGAGGCCCATTGACACATCTTTCTTAGTTTTCTAGGGGAGTCTTCTTTTTCTATTTTGGCTTACCTTGACCTCTTCCTCAGCTTTGATGAAGAGGGGGTGTTAGTGTGTGTGAATGTTAAGTCATCATCCACATCACCTAGGTGAGTCATCTCGCCTAGCGAGAGTCATAGGTCTTAGGAAGTCAAATGACAACTTTCAAATTCTTTCATAGAATCTGACATTGTCATTTACGTCAATGCATCATAGGAGTTACATTCCTTATTTAGAATTGTAACTCCTCTTCTAGTGGCATCATATGTGTCAGTGGCATCATTGAGGTTCTTTCCATGTTTAGGCATGGGAGTTACACAACACCCCTATTTGTACTTCCTCTGTTTTGATCTATGAGAATGATAAAACCCATTCTTCTTACTTCCAATCTTCTTTCCATTGATTCAAATCTTGCGTATTGCGTTGGCTTGATGTTACCATCAGAGTGCAACTTCATTGTGGTGCATCGCTTTTCGACATCGGTTCTCATGAATCCCTTTTCAAATACTGATCGAAATGAGCAATACGCAGTCAAGAGATTAGAAAAAAAAAGCACAAAGCCACTACCATATTGCTCAAAATAATGATGATAGAGAAAGCATTGAGCTCACAAACCTCAACAATGGTGGCCATAGAATCTTTGCAAAGCTTCACAAGACATAGATCTTTTGAATAAAATTCAAACTCAAAGCAACACAAATAGTCAAATCGACAAAATATTGTAGTATAAGCCAACCCAGAGCTCAAAGTGATCAAAATGGTGGCTATTAAATAAAAGAGAGTTCCAAATCTGAGCTCAATAGAATAATAGATGCAGATAAACTGAGCTCGAAAGATCATCTCCAATGGCTGCCTTCCAAGGAAAAAAATTTGGTAGAGTTCCTTTAGCTCGATAGAGCTTGAGAATGAAAATATGAAAGACTTAGGGTTTTAAGTGTTTTATTCATTAGATCAATAGCCACGAAAAAAAAGTATATAGATCAAAGCTCAGAATTGATCACCAAAATTGATGCAAAGCCCAACTTAAAACATTAAAATGGTGGGTCTTTTTGGAAAATTTAGCATCTTTTCATCATTTTGTAAAAGTCTCAAATTGGTCAGCATGCTCGACAAAATCTAATTGGATGCAGAGGGGTGGGCCCTTTTTGTGTTTTGATACATTTTGGAAAAGGAAAAAGTTATAAAATGGTTTGTAGCCCCGCTCATGTAAAAGGAAAAAGTCAAATGTTGAGCCCGCATCAAAAGAGTCAAAGTGGAGAAGTGGACCATCGAATTTTGTTTTCCTTTGAAACTTTTTAGAAAAATGAGTAAAGTTTAAAAATGCCCCACGACCCCATTGAAGCATCGAAAGTCAATCATATTGAATTAATTCAAAAGTGGGTCATCAAGTCAATTTAATAATTTGAACCTTGAAGGAGTAAAGTTTAAAAATGCCGTGTGAACCTAATGAAGACCGAACAAGGCCACATATTCAATAAGTCAAAAGTGGAGCATCGGGTGAATTTGAAATTTTGATCCCTTTTTGAAAAAGGTGAAAAAGTGTTTAAGTCACCCATGAATCCACTCACACATCAAACTTAAAATCAGGGAAGCAGGCCAACGGGGCATTCTAAAATTTTAAGCCTTTTTCAGAAAAAGCAGCAAAGTATCAAAAATAAGCCGCAATCCCACTTTGAAAAAATTTAGACGTGTGTAAGGCCTAGATTAAAAGCAAATGGGTGGGCCAAATATTCAAAAATGTAATTTCTATCAGAAACTGTGAAAAGAAGGATTTTCCAGGTCCATTTTTGGATCAATTTTGTCCTACGTCGATGATCTTTTCAAGGTAATAAAAGACAAATTTCTTCAGAGAACCTTTAGTTGAGCTCAAATTTTGCATCAATGCTTGGAATTTTAAAAAAACTCACACAGAAAGTTTGAAGTTATTAATGGCAGCCATGGGAAATTTTTTTACAGAGCTATGCTAACTCGAATGGAGCTTAATAATGCCAATACCAAAAACAATTAAGTTTGCAATACTTTTGCACCTTAATTTGAGTCCCTTGTTCACCACATTCAAGCATGGTTAGAAAGTGCTAATATTATCACTACAAATGGATAAGGTTACATGCCTTCGTAAAATAATAGACTAGAATACGAATTTACATGCACAAAGAAGAGAACTTGCTCATCAAGCAAAACTTATTTTTAGCAAATTATCACTCACGCTTTTCTTAAAAATAGAACAATCGACTATGCGGTTGAATGAGTTGTAACCAATGGATGTTAATGCCTCTTAGTATTTTCATGTTTTGTTTTTATTCATTTATTTATTAATAGATGAAGTATAAAAATAGGATGCATGGGCGAATACAATTTTAGCCTAATTTAGGAAGGGTGGGAAATATTTTCCTATATATTATGTGCGTTGGCAAAGCAAAAAAGGAGTTAAGAGGAGGAATTTTAGATACAGGAGCGCTGAAGCATTTTTTTGTCAGTTTTTCCCTTTGAATATGAAGTATTTTCTAACCTTCCAATTATTTGCAGTCTTGTGTATGTTTTTATTAATCTTGTGAGTTTGAATTCCCCAGTTAATCATCTTTCACTATTGCAAATTATGTAATTTCTACATGATATTAATGTGTATGTGTAACTTAGCAATTTTTTATGATTCTATGCCTCAATACATCAAAGTTTTTACCCTTAATTATCTTCAGAAATACGTTGGCTTGTGCAACAAAAAAACCTTTCCATATCAATTGTGCATGTACTCATTCAAAGACCTCATACAAATTTCATGTATCACCTCAGTTTTAATCTTTTTTTATAGTCTTCTTTTACCCTTAAACCTCATAAAATTAGTTTAGGATACATCAATAAGGAACCAGCCTTGATACCGAGACTCACCTCAAAATAGGTATACCCATAGACCTGAGGTGTTTCCAATGTATCTACGAAAGAGTGAGATTCATTTTGCAAGCTTAGAACACCTGCAACCATCTCTCTACATGGTGCACTTTCAAGAGATAATAGTTTTTGGCATGCCCTGTGGGACAAAGAATCAGATCTACATGTAAGTTACAAATATTTACTACAGGTCTACAGAAAATTTACAGCAGATCAAAAGTTACTTTTGGGATAGCAAGCTGCAACACTTCTTTCTAAAGATCTAAATATCTTTTTTGTGACTCCCTAAACCTAATTCCAAACCAGTATTACAGCATGTTCCATGACTAAAGTGACTATATGATCTTCGGTAAGAGGAATTCCTCCCGATTTTGTTTCTTTACCTCTGAATTATGCAAGAAGGAGAAGAGTTGGTAATACTTTACCTTATAATAGACCTAGTTTTGATAACCCTCATAATATTCCTTCACCATGTATCAATTTTTCTATTCAAATCCTAGTCTTTCAAATGGCTATTCAACCACCTAGGAATTTTGTGACCTTTACTAATGGTAGTCCATTAGTAATCCCAATTTACCATGACATCCACAATGCTCCCATGAAAAGTTTTCCATCATTCACTAGTGAAAATCAGGTTACACCTATAGAGCACATTAAAGATGTTGCAGCCTTATGTGCAGTTCATAATATCACTCATGAGGATGTAGTTTTGAGACTTTTAGCTGCATCTCTTAAATGAAAAGCCTTGCAATGGTATAGAAATCTAGATATTTGATGGATAAGAACCTGGGATGATTTAGGTAATAAATTGCTAAAACAATTTCAAGATAATTCAGATCATTTATCTCTTACAGAATAGTTGTCTACCATTAAAAGAGCTCCCAATGAATTTATGTCTAGTTTCAACATCCATTTTTCTAGAACTTGGGAAAGAATTCCAGCAAGTGTCAAGCCTCAAGATGACCATGATTTCCTTTATTATCCAAGAGCTTTAAAGAGTGATATTTCAACTATGATTCAGTCTATGGGAAGAGAGAATCTCCCAAAAGCCTATGATATTGCCATCCGAGATGAAAATAATCTTATTCAAGTCAAAAAATTAACACTGAGACCTTCATTACCTTTTTTGGCAAATTTAACACCTATTCCTCAGCCTATCACAATTATAGAACCTACTGTTACAGCCCCATCAAATGACATATTTAAATATTTTTAGACTATGGGGAACAAGCTTACCTCAATTGAGAATAGGCTTGCATTACCTAGTAGACCTTATTAGGCTCCTTATGAAGAAAATCAGCAAAATAGGCAGCCGTACCAACAGAATCAAAATTATAGGAAACCTTATCAAAAAGATAGTTTGACCCAAAGGCTCATAGTCCATCTAACACTTTAGTCCAAGTTAATATGGCTACTGAAGAGTGGTGTCAACCTTGTAGTCAACCTCATTCAGTTGCAAATTGACCAAATGCTTTTTTGAACATAAGCCTTGTTGCACAACCTCAATCTAAAACATTATTCATACCTCAAATGGAGGCTGGGCAACAAGAAAATCATGTTCAGAATGCACCTGAACAAAACTTAATTAGTTTTAGTGAGGATGATTTCATTGCAGTTACTACTAGAGCTTGGGAAAAGGCTACACAGAGCAAAAAAAATAGAATAGGCTTGTTCTACCTACTATCACTGATAAAACAACTATAAGCCCAAAACTAGCTAACAATGCATCCGTTCCTCAGACAAAAAATAGGTGTTAGAGCTGGTAAAGAACAACAAAAATAGCTATAGCCTAAGCCAAGAAGGTTATTTATACCTCAGATATCAAAAGTAGTTGAAGCAGAATCAGTTTTCGCTAAAGCCTATGCTAAATCAGTAGAATTTATCTCTAAAACTATTACTTCTTTTAACATTGTTGATGTAATGATAAAGCATAATGTTAACATCTCAATGTCGGATGCTCTAAGTATTCCAGGACAACAATATTTCCTTTCTCATGAACTAGCTAAGCTACAGATTTGTTCTAAAACATCAGAAAATGAAGTCTAGAAAGTAGACATGGTCCATAGAACAATGGAACAAGACCACATCAAATAAGTTAAATGGATGGTTCATAAAGTTTTAAATGCTCATGACATCAAGAAGCCACCACCATTTTTTATCACTGACTATTGGAGAACATCTTGTTCATAATTGTATGGTGGACAACGGTGCAAGTGAAACAGTTATGCTAAAAGCAATTGCAGAAAAATAAGGTCTGCAATATGAACCTATAGAAAAGAGTGTCCTACAGTTGGATGGAACTACAAATAATACAATTAGTGTCATCAGAGATCTAGAGGTAACATTGCATGCTTGCCCAAATGTTTCATTCTACAAGATATTACTGTTATGGATTTACCTCCTTACTTTTCTATATGCTTATCTAGATATTTCACAGCAAAGATAGGAGGTTATCTCTCCTCAGATTGGTCCTTATTTTTCACTACATGTTATGGGACCAAGGTTACTATCAATTCAGAACCGTTGGCAATATTTCACATTGAGCCTCATGCTTCTAATGCAGTAGCTAATTATGTAGCCTTAGACCAGTCTAATTTTGATAATATAGCTCATGTTTCAGCATTGGATGGTGTTTCTAACTTGTTCATGGATGAAAAGACACATGAAGAACATGCTCATGACCCTTTCAAAGAAGTTGAAGAACATATTTTTAGTGTGTATTTATTGCATGAAGAAAATACACCAATTCCCTTGATGTCTAAAACAGAAAATGCAATGGAAGGGATTTGGAAGCTTCATTTCAATGGAGCTAAAAACAAGAAAAGACAAGGAGAAGGTTTTATGCTCACTTCCCTAATGAACGAAAGGTATATCTCAACTTTGAGTCTCTAATTTTCATGCACTTGCAATGTAGCTGAATACAAAGCATTAATTCATGGCTTACATTGGGCCAGAAAGAGAGGTATGAGCATGCTACGGATTTTTGTGATTCTAAGTTGGTTATCAATCAAGTAAGAAATTTCAATGTTTGTAAGAATCCATTAATGAAGTCTTACAGACATAGAGTTTCATACTTAATGGAAGATTTCAAAGCTATTAACATTCAATCCATTCCTAGAACTAGAAATTAAGCATGCAAATAAACTCACATCAATTGGTGCTAGTTTTGAAATGCTTGAACAAATTGAAAATAGCAAAATTTAGCCTCATATAAAGCTAATTGTCAGGCCTTTGATACCTGATAATGACTTGAATTGGTAGGTTTTTTAAAGTGATGATCAAATCTACATGTTTTTGTAGCAAGAAGTTGAATTCTCTGTAGTAAATCAAGATAAATTACAACACTTATATGGTGACCAGATTATTCAATTAAAGAGAAACAAACTACCTTGAGGTCTGGTCAAATTAGAAGACATCTTCAACACTTGATGATCAATTAAGAAAAGACAAAACAAATATGTCAACACATGTTGATAACTATGAAGAGATCTCAATTGATGAAGGGAATATTTTGTTTGGGAAAGGTATGCTCCTTGGCTGAAAAACATTCATTTATTAATATTTGCAAAGAATTTAAAGATGTTTTTGCTTGGAGATACCAAGACTTGAAAGGGTTTGATCCCGATTTAGCATAGAATACTATTGAATTACAACCAAATTCTAAGCCAGTTAGGCAAAAATAGAGGCCTATAAATCCTAAAATAGAGCCTCTAATAAGGAAAGAGTTATCTAAGTTAATTGAATCAGGTATTGTCTTTCTAGTTAATCATCCAAGTTGGGTAGCCAACCTTGTTCATGTTAGGAAGAAAAATGGAGAAATTAGATTATGTGTGGATTTTAGAGATTTTAATAAAGCTTCATTAAAAGATCACTATCCACTTCAAAATATGGATCAGATTTTGAGAATAGTTTTTTGTTCAGATAACCTATCTCTTCTAGATGGCTATAGTGGATACAATCATATTTTAGTTCGAGAAGAAGATAGGTACAAAATAACTTTTACCACCAAGTGGGGTACTTATGCTTACAAAAGAATGCCTTTTGGCCTTTCAAATGCTTGTGCAATGTTCTAACATGCAATGGACATGGATTTTCACAACTTGTTAAATAAATGCATCTTTTTTATTTAGATGATGTTACTATATTTTCAAAATATTCAGATGAGAATCTAATACATATAAGGCATACTTTTTAGTTATGTAGGCAGTTTGGAATATATTTGAATCCCAAAAATTCTATCTTTTCAGTACATGAAGGAAATTTACTTGGTCATATTGTTTCTAAGAAAGGTTTAGCAATTGATCATTTCAGAATCGAAGCCATATTACAACTATCATTACCTCATCATAAGAAAGCATTATAGATTTTTCTAGGGAAAATCAAATTTGTTATGAGATTTGTTCTAAATTTTGCAGCATTGGTGAAACCATTAACAACTATGCTAAATATACAGAAGAATTTCTCTTGGACCAATGAAGGGAGAGAAGGATTTGAAGCAATCAAAACAACCATGTCTTAAGCTCCTACTCTTGCAAATCCAAATTTTGATAAATATTTTACAATGTATGCACTTGAAGGAGCTGAAACAATCTCAGCCATATTAACTCAAGTTAATGATGAAAATGTTGAACAACCAATTGCTTTCTTTGTTTAGAGCTTGCATGATTACGAAACAAGGTACACATTTCTTGAAAAACAAGTACTTTCAGTAGTCAGAGCACTAAAGAATTTTAAGTACATGCTTTCAAACATTAAAATTCATGTTCTTGTTTCTCATCCAAGTGTGAAAGCTTTCTTGTTAAATAAAGAATTGAATGAGACAAGAATAGGTTGGATAACAAAGTTCATGGAATATTATGTTGATATTCGTATTGTGAAGATAGTTTAAGGAAAAGGATTATGTGAACACCTAATTGCTGATATGGAAAAACAAAATGAACCAAAATCAGAAGATACAAAATAACATGCTGAAATGAAGCATCAACAATCATATGTCATGGTTCAACCAGAAAATCAGCAACTTGAACTTTCATGAGGTACAAGAATCAAGATGGATGACTGATTTAGTACCCTATGTTTTCATTGATGGTGTTTTATTCAAAAGGGATGTAAATGGAATCTTGCTACAATGTGTTTACTATGAAAAAAATTAGCAATTATTATCGAAAATCCATGAAGGACTTGCGGAGAGGTCATTTATCAAAGACGTACCACAGCCTTAAATATTATGAAAGCTGGTTACTATTAGCCCAACATATTCAAGGATTGTTTTGAATGGATTAGAAAGTGTAAGAAATGTGTTTTATTTGTTGGAAAAGAATGATTTTCTTCTCTACCTTTACAGCCTATTTTAGTTGATCAGCCTTTTATGCAGTGGGGTCTTGATTTTATTGGCATGATAAACCCACCTTCTTCACAAGGACACAAGTGGATTTTTTCTGCTACAAATTACTTTATAGGTTTGAATGAAGTAATAGCCTTGAAAGAGGATAATGAAGCTTCAATACTATCATTTTATGAAGGTATAGTTTACAGATTTGGTGTTCCAGCAACTATTATGTTAGATAATGCTTTAGCATTTCTTAGTGCAAAGGTAACAAATGGGGCTGTCAACCATGAAATTTACTTAATTTCTTCATCTAATTATTATCCACAAGGTAATGGGTTAGCTGAAATTACTAACAATAATCTTGTAAGGATCATCAAGATAACACTTACAGATAACTAAAGAGAGCTTGACATCTAATGTTGAATTCAACATTTTGGGCTGATAGAGTGACTCCTAAAAGATCAATTGGAAATTCACCATATAAGCTTGTTTACAGAAGAGAAAAAAGAATTCCTATTTTAGTTGATTTACTTGCATTAGATTTGCCGCATCAAATGGAGCTACTTGAAACTGAGTCATTGCAGGTTTCGTTATGTAGAACTAATGGATATATAAGAGCTAAGAGATAAAGCCCATGTGAGAATGGAAAAGAATCAAACACAAATGAAGAATACTTTTGATAAGAAAGCTAAATTCAAAATATTCAATGAAGGAGATATTTTGTTAAAATTGGATGTTGATTGTGCAAATTTAGGAAGACACACAAAGTTTGATACAATCTGGAGTGGTCCTTACATGATTTCAGATTGCAAAGAACACAATGCTTTTCATCTTTCAATGCTAAATGGAGAGGAAATTCATTCCTATGAATGGTATGTTTCTCAAACACTATTATTGAAAATTTTACAGTGATTGTTTAGAGTAGGATTTCCCTTCAATAGGTGTAGTTTCTGCACATTACATTGTTTTTCAATTCAATTAGTGCATTCATGCACGTGGTCTAGTTTACCAAATCCTTTCCTAGTTTTAGTTCATTTTGAAAGGGTTGGACCTTTAGGAGAGGCAAATTTTGGTTACATACTTTAGATTCCATGCCCAATGGAAAAGAGAAAGTCACTGGTCTACAAGCTAGCAAGCAACTTTCCCCATAGGATCACCAGAAAATGTTGACAATTTTTGTACTTGTGTAGAAATGGGCAACTCAAAACTTCATTATGATGGATAGCATTGGTGAAGTATACCTAAGCTAGGGGAGGTTCTATCAGAAAATATTGTTACTGTTGAATTAATTAATGATTACATGAAATCTGCATCTTTGTGTGTTGTTATAAAAATAACAGATCACATTGTCTGTAATTTCTTGACTATCTTCAGCAAAAGAACACAAGGCCTCGAAGGAAAGATGTGTTATCTTGATGAAGACATCCAATTACCGAGTAAATGAAACGTTAAGTCTTAGAATGAAAAACATAAATGTAGATTGCATAAATCATAGTTCATTACTGGATGTTATAGGTATTCTTTATGATCTTTCCTTCATGATTAAGACATTTAATTATATTATTGGGTTGTTTAGTTCATTATACAATCCATACAGAAAGTTGAAATGCAGAAAGAAATACACAACTCAATTTCAGAATTAAATGTCTTATTCATAAGGAATCTTAAATGTCCCCACACAAGCCATGGGATGTAACTGAAAAGTAAAATACAATTACTAAAATAAGAGGTACACAGGCATGAAAGAGAAAATATAGGACTATGAGTGAACCCATCATTTCCTTAAAGTTTCTCCTTCAAATAAGCATCTTCATCTTCAACTCATTCTCTCTTCATCTTCATCACTTTGGAAATACTATACCTGAAAAGAAGAAAAGAGGAAGATTATCGATTAAGAGCTCACGGTTAATCCATATTCCTACATTGTCCTTTTCATGCATATGGATATCTTAACAACAAGATATATAGATTACTTGATTTAATCACTTAGCATCTAATCACTCAGGAAAGAGGAAAGAGAAAAGAAAACTATGGACATAATAGAGGCCAAAAAGCCTAAATATTTTCTAACTATTTCCTTAAGTGTACTAGGTATAGGTTGCAGTAAAGAAGAAAATAAATCATGTTTTACAGTCT
Organism: Taxus wallichiana var. yunnanensis; assembly: GCA_018340775.1. Taxonomy (NCBI): domain Eukaryota; kingdom Viridiplantae; phylum Streptophyta; class Pinopsida; order Cupressales; family Taxaceae; genus Taxus; species Taxus wallichiana. The sequence continues at coordinate 288,778,858 of CM031238.1, forward strand.
TCACTATTAGATAAAGGTTGTAGTTCTCAAATGAATTCCATCCTATGGTACATGAATTAGATAATTCATACGTATATGTTCCCGATTTCAACTAAAGAAGAAGGAATTCTAAGGAAATTTTGATGGGGCTTCACTACGTGGAATGGACTTTTTAAAACTTTCCAGCATACATATCAAAGTCTGTAATAAAAGGAAATGCAGTATTAAATAGATCACACAATCAGGAAGAAATAAAGAAGTCTGAATACCCTTATTGAAGGAGGGATACCCAAATCTGGGTTGAAATACATGAAGCGACAAATTGAAAAATACATGGGTATATACATATTTTGGACAAAAAATCATTTAGGCAGGACAATTAAAGGTTCATATACAGATTTGTTACAATATAGCTCAAAGGAATGAATAAAGCTACAAATCTAAGGAAGAAAATTTAGATCCTAGATTTGATCGAAATACCTATTAATGGGTACAAAAATCAGAGTAAGGATCAAGAACTCATTGGTTAAAATTGAAGCAAAGCAAACCCTCATCAAATTCAGAGCCAAAAGGGGAACCCATAACGAGTTTTAACTTAGAGATCAATGTTGTTCCAGAAATTACATTAAAAATGCAAAGGAAAAATGAGTATCAATGTTTCAAAGATGAAATAACAGAGACAAATTAAAAGGGCGAGCTCAATACTGATTGAAATGAGTAATATGCAATCAAGAGATTACAAAAAAAAGCACAAAGCCACTACCATCTTGTTCAAAATAACGATGATACAGAAAGGACTGAGCTCACAAACCTCAATAATGGTGGCCATAGAATCTTTGCAGAGCTTCACAGACACATATATTTTGAAGAAAAGCCAAACTCAAAGCAACACAACTGGTCAAATCGACCAAATCTTACAGTATAAGCCAACCCAAAGCTCGAAGTGAAAAATTGTGGCCATTAAATAATGGAGAGTTCCAAAGATGAGTGCAACAGAACAATAGATGTAGATAAACTGAGCTCGAAAGATCATCTCCAATGCCCGTTGTCTAGGGTAAAAAATTTGGCAGAGTTCCTTTAGCTCAGATAGAGCTCAAGAATGAAAATATGAGAGACTTAGGGTTTTGAGTGTTTTATTCAGCTTATCAATAGCCACAAATCAGAATTAAAGAGATCAATGCTTAAAATTGATCACCAAAATCGATTCAAACCCCAGCTTGACACAATAAAATGGTGGGTGTTTCTAGCGAACTTAGCATCTTTTCATCATTTTGTAAAAGTGTCAAATTGGTCTGCAGCCCAACGAAATATGATTGGATGCGGAGGGGCGGGCCCTTTTTGTGTTTTTAGACATTTTTCAAAAGGGTGTAAAGTCATAAAATGGCCCGCAACCTCGCTCATGTAAAAGGAAAAAGTCAAATATTGAGCTTGCATCAAATGAGTCAATGTGGAGAAGTGGACAGTCAAAATGTTTTTTACCTTTGAAACTTTTTGAAAAAGGAGTAAAGTTTAAAAATTCCTCGTGGCCCTATTGAATCATCAAAACTCAATCATATTGAATTAAGTCAAAAGTGGGTCATCAGGTCAATTTAAGAATTTGAACCTTGAAGGAGTAAAGTTTAAAAATGCCCCGCGAACCTGTTGAATACCAAACAAGGCCATGTATTCAATAAGTCAAAAGTGGAGCATCGGGTCAATTTGATATTTTGAGCCCTTTTTGAAAATGGTGAAAAAGTGTTTAATTCACCCATGACTCCACCCACATATCAAAATTTAAAATCAGGGAAGCGAGCCACTGGTCATTTTAAAATTTTAATCCTTTTTTCAGAAAAAGTAGAAAAGTATCACAATTAAGCCACAATCCCTCTTTGAATAGATTCAAACATGTGTAAGGCCCAAATTTAAAGCAAATGGGTGGGCTGAATTTTCAAAAATGTAATTTCTATCAGAAACATGAAAAGAAGGATTTTCCATGTCTATTTTTCGATCAATTTTTCATACGTGGACGATATTTTTGAGGTAATAAAAGATAAATTTCTTCAGAGAACCTTCATTCGAGCTTGAAGTTTGCATCAATGGTGGAATTTAAAAAAAAATTACACAAAAAGTTTGAAGTTATTAATGGTGGCCACGGGAAAATTTTTACAAAGCTTTGCTAACTCGAATGGAGCTTAATAATGCAACTACCAAAAACAATTAAGTTTGCAATACTTTTGCACCTTAATTCGAGTCCCTTGTTCACCGTATTTAACCATGGTTAGAAAGTGATAATATTATCACTGCAAATTGATAAGGTTGCATGCCTTCGCAAAAGAACAAACTAGAATACGAATTTACATGCACAAAGAAGAGAACTTGCTCATCAAGCAAAACTTATTTTTAGCAAATTATCACTCATGCTTTTCTTAAAAATAGAGCAATTGATTGCAATTGAAAGATTTGTAACTAATGGATGTTAATGCCTCTTTGTATTTGCATGTTCTATTTTTATTCCTTTATTTATTAATAGATGAAGTATAAAAATAGGATGCATGGGTAAGTACAATTTTAGCCTATTTTATGAAGGGTGGGAAATATTTTGCTATATATTGTCTGCCTTAGCAAAGAAAAAAAGGAGTTAAGAGGAGGAATTTTAGATACAGGAGTGCTGAAGCATTTTTTCCTAGTTTTTCCCTTCGAATATGAAGTATTTTCTGACTTTCCAATTATTTGTAGTCTTGTGTATGTTTTTATTAATCTTGTGAGTTTGAATTTGCTGGTTAATCATCTTACCCTATTATAAATTACATAATTTCTACATGATATTAATGTGTATGTGTAACTTAGCAGTATTTTAGTGATTCTATCCCTCAATACATCAAAGTGTTTACCCTTAGTTATCTTCAAAAATTTGTTGGATTTTGCATCAAAAAATCCTTTCCATATCAATTATGCATGTAATCAGTCAAACACCTCATACAAATTTGGTGTATCACCTAAGTTTAATTTTTTTTTATAGTCTTCTTTTACCATTAAACCTTAGAAAATCAGTTTAGGATGCATCAATAAGGAATTGGACTTGATACTGGAGACTCACCTCAAAATAGGTATACCCATAGACCTGAGGTGTTTCCATTGTATCTATGAAAGATAGAGATCCATGTTACAAGATTAGAACATCTATAGCCATCTCTCTACAGGGTGCACTTTCAATAGATAACATACTCCATCCCTATTGGTTTACTTTTTCCATGCTTAAATAATGTGAATAATGTATACCTATTCTTATTCATGTGTCCTTTTGTTTCTTCAAACTATATTATGTAATCTATAATATAATTGTGGCATTGAGTTACAACAATATTTTGGGATAAATCCACTAAATTCCTCCTCTTTTGAGTTGTTTGAGATATTATTTACATCACATACCTCAAAACAATTGAAGTGTTTCCATGTTTGATGTAGAATATAATCATATTTGGATGACATAGAAGCTACGTATGGGTTTCCACCATATAGAGATATGATCTACAAGAGATTACATGGTTGAAATGATGACACAAATACATAACATATATAAAATAATGGAAGGATGTAAGAATAAAGACATAATAATACAAATTCATTAATAAGTCACATACACGGACATAGAAATTGTAAAGGCCAAATAGAATGAACACAATAGTGTTGAAATAAATACAATCTAGTCCACATGCTTTCATAAATAAAGGTAAATAATAATTCAAATAAGAGACGCCTAAGTTATGCACACACATAGAGAGGAAAAATGGATGAAAATGGAAGACAAGAAAGTAAAAATGAAAATGCACGATGATGAAAATTAAACTATACCCAATGGGTGCATGGTAAGAGATATAATAGTATTACACTAACCATATCTATTACTCCTAAAAATTTGAATATATAACATATATATGTATAGTATATAATATAATCATATTGAGGATATGATATATTACCAAGTAATAAAATAATATCACATGAGAGTGAATAAGATTCTTTAATATTTCGATGACCACTAGGAAAAAGGATAGATCCAACATCAATAATCATTGTAGAGTCATGTGTTTCTTTCATCATACACATATAATTCATGAAACACGTGTTGAAAGAGTATAAAAATGATATCTATTAAAATTGTTAAAAATAACATATGTAAAGTAAAAAACCTAGTACATCAAACCATGTTTAGGTCTACATTTGTTAAATTTGAGAGTATTTGAATGTTTTTACATTATTATAATACTAGAATTTTTTTTTTTTTTGTTAATATTTACAAAGAGGATATACCCTATGATATCATTACGAGGGTAAGAAAATAAATTTATAATTATAAGATACTTTGTCCTCAAAACTACATTTTACATAATTGGAGTAGGATGTATTTATCTAAGTTTAGGTCATGGGACATACTTAGTAGATTTATTTGTTATAGTAGGAGACCTAGGAAGAGGCCTATGAGATATATAACTTTTATATGTAACATTAGTACGATGAGTTTAGAGATAGATGCTCCTTTGGGAAAGGGAATAGGTAAAGTATCCTCATAAGTTATAACATTAAATATAAAAAATTCCATTTCCAGTATATGTCCCATTGATGAATACTAAAAGTATTCGCCATAAGATCACGAATACAAGGTTATTTAAGAATCATCTAAAATGTCACATTATTGTTAATGACGAAGAAAGGTTTATCCATAATATTGAATCCAATTTCAATGTGGAGAATAATGTGACCAATCGTTTTATTAGGACATTGTGCAATAGATTAGACATGTTTCTTAGTATAACACAAAATGGTAAACAATTCCAAAGGGTACATATTGTGCTTGGAAAAAGTATCAAATAATACATTATGGATAAGATACTTATTTTCAAAGGATCAAATACAAATCCTAATAGAAAATACATCATCATAAAGTATGTCATATTCATCAAATGTAACAATAGGCATATAAGATGAAGAACAAGTAATTGAAGCCATAAGAGAATAAAGTAGACAATCAATAAATGTAGGAGGTTATTCCTTATATGAATTATGCACCTGTGAGATACTCTAAGATTTTGAATTATTATGATTAGGAAGAAAGGGTTGTTAAATATCTTAAGATTATGATTTTCATTGACTTAAGGCTTGGATTAGACAAGGGGTAGGCTCAAATACAATAGAATTAGTTTCAATTAGATATTATATAACATGTTGAAGATAGAATAATTTTATATCAGGTTCCCACTAGATATATGATAGTCCTAATAGAAATTACAATCAACACAATTGATTTAAGTCTTGTTTGTATCAAAATAAATAGGATGAAGCATAGATACAAGGTTACACTCAGGAAAATTTTGTAATATTAGGCAATGAGGAGATGAAAATGGTATGAATTTCCTTTTAGGATCTACTTGTAGGTAAACCTTTTTAGGTTGAGATATTCCATTAACAATTTCTTTAACTCTAACTTTTTTATCATTGACGTTTCATTCATACTTATATTAGGTTTGGTAGATGCATTAATTTATATGTAGATGCATTACGTTTGGTAGAACCATACTTAAGCATTCTCGATGCTACATACTTTATCTCTCTCTCCTTAAAAGTATAAAATATCTCACCATAAGATATTAAATTTACACGCATAACAAATTGTTGAAAGGGGTAATATTGATTGAATAAATAGACCTTGAAGCTTTATATTAACAAAAAAATCTCATTTTAGTAAGTTGAATGTTTTTCAGCACAAGACCTAATCATTGATTGATTCTTTACAATTTTGTTCAATTTTATCTATCTAAGCATAAGATAAATTATTATCAATATTGATGGAGAATTTCAAAATAAATTTATTATCCAATGGATTGAAATACCTTAACAATTTTAGACTTCTATAAAAAAAATTAAGAAAATTTTCTTTGTAAACATAGTATAGGAAAGCGATGTGAAGAGAGTGAATGTGTTTCTTAATATCACCTTTACCCTCATAGATAGGAATATTAGGAGACAAAAACCCTAGGGGTAATAGATAAAATGACAATATAGGTTAAAGTGGGTTATGAAGTAATCCATTAGAGTCCATTACATTAGAATATCTACATACACATTGATCTAATTGTAGTATCTTAGAGTATAAGTCATGAATGAGAAGATCAAGAGAACACGTAATAGATTAAGTGTTAAAATATAGATAGATGTGTATTAAAGATGTGGTCATTTTAGTAGAAATAGGGATAAACATTATAAATTTTTGAAGGGGGAATTTGATGTCCCCAAAGATATATGAAATGTATATGTGAAAATAGTAGATGTAGTGATGGGAGAAGATAAATAGTATATTTAAGAATATTGAATATATAAATATAAAAGGCACCCAAGTGTTTATACTAATCTCGGTCTATATAGATTAGTACATCAATGTGTTGGGGATTATAATTTACGATTTTTTATAAAAAAGTCATCGATACCATAAAATATTTCATGATGATTAAAATCATAACTACAAATTATTCCTTGGGAAGGTTCAAAAAGGTTTCCACATTAGTATTAGTAAAGAGAAAAAATAATGACATGATGAAATAATATCAATGTACATATTTGAAATGAAACCCTAGGTTTTTGAATTAGAAAACTAATTCAAAAATGATGACATAGGTAAAATAGGTTAAGGATCAATAAGAGGGTTCACTAAATTATTAAACATAAAAAAAAAATACGATTATTTACTTAGCAAGTTTCAATACTAAAGGTTAAAAATTTACAAGTTAGATCTATTAAAACATGTGCTAAAATTGAGTAAATCATTAAAATGGTGCACTTTTCTATTTCATAGATCTAGAAACTGATCATGGTGTGAAAAAATGTTTAAAAAGCTAAAAATAGCTTACAAATAATTTATCCTTATTGTGGAAGTATATAATATGTACGGACTAAACCATTATGTATGGATAAAATCATTCAGTGTTTCCATGATGTACAGATATCGTGGGGCTTAGTAAAACATACACTAAAGAAGGAAGGTGTGCGTGCAAGAAATTTAAGGTGCACAGGAAAAGGAAATGAGATTTCAAGGAATATGTGCGTAGAAGAACAAGTCCAATATTCCAAAAGGAAGAAGAGGAAGGTCATCTGATAAAGTGATGAGGAGAAAATAAGAATTTAAGAGTGTCTTGAAGCCACAAGTGAAGATTCATGCAAAAAAAAAATGCACAGAAAGAGGAGGATGTATAAGGTGATGATTTCGTGAGGTAAAAGAAATAAGTACATAAGATATAGGATGAGGAGTAAAGGCACGAGGAAAATAATGTGCATAAGGATAATCAAAGAAGGGTGCATGAGCAAGTCAAGGAATGCATAGAAAGGTAATCACACAAAGTAAGAAGAAAAAGGGAAAAGTGAAAGTGAAGGAAGTCTCCATGGGAATCCACAAAAGGATAAAGGAGCACACATGGGAGAAAGAATAAAGAGGGAGAGAGGTGGAAAATCCAGAGGCATAAGGTATGAAGGATGGAGAAAACATGAACATGAGAGGAAGAAGATAAAAAGAAATAATAATAATAATGCATCATGGAAAGGAATTCCATGAGAAGAACATGTTTACCAAAATAAAAACTATGCGCAAGAAGGTGAAAGATGGAAAGGGAATGAGGAGATAAAGTGGAGCAAAAGGAACTTTTAAGAGGAAAAAAGGAAGTGACGAGGCGTGGAGAAGACCAAGATGAGAAGAAAGAAGGAATAGAGAGATAGAAAAGTATACGAGGATCTTGAAAGGAACCATAGGCTAAGGTGAGGATGAAAAATAATGAAAAGGATGAGGAACAAAGTGATAAGGGAATTATGACATCTGGTAGTGAAATGATAGATAATATGGATCTGCATGGTAACATGGGCTATAATGACTTGATGACAAAGTGAGTGATAAGGAGAATCTAACAACTCAGTGATGTGGAAAAATACGATTAGTTGAGAGAAGATGATGTGGATAAGATCATGAAAAGAGCATAAGTTAAATTTGATGTTCAAGCAGGAAGAATGGAAAAGTCAACCCTGAGGAGAGAGAAAAATGAAACGTCAGGCATGTTGTTATAAAAGGAAGAGACCACCAGGTTGAAAGTTGTTGGAGGAATAATTATTGTTCATTACCATAAATGGATGATAAGATACCATGTATTCCAATAGAGGAATATAAAAGAGGGACCAAGAGAAGAAGTCAAGATCAATGATAGAGCCAAGAGGAGAGAGTGAGAGAGATGAGACTCATTTTTCCCTTTGTAGAACCAACATTCTATAAATCTTGTTCATGGATGTTGTAGATGTTGTATGGATTTATTTCATACAATAAATAATGCACTCATTTTGTATACTATTGTGTGACTTTGAGGAAATGGAAGGCTCAAGGAGTAATTGGTGGAGTCTATCACCATCAAGTGGTATCGGATCTAATTCCTTCCCATGGGAGATTGAGGAAGAAAATGAAGCTGGAAGAATGTTCAACAAGAGGAAGCTAGTGTGAGGAATATTTTTCTCCATATTGCAAGAGGTGGGTAGAGAACATGGATAGAAAATAGAGTACAAAAATTTGTGAGATGGAGCTAAGAAAGGAAAAAATTTCAAACAAAAAAATATTGAATAAGCTCAAGGAAATGATGGAGAAGCTTAATGGAATACAAAATTTGAGGACTTGACTAGAGAATGTAAAGGAAGAACACAAGAAAAGTAGGGGTCTTATAGAATAATTTGTGAGAATATACAAGTCTCAATAAAGATTCAAAGGTGTAAAGAAAATAATATAGAAAATTTCCTAAAAGAGTACTTGAAAGAGGCATGCGTGAACGCATATCGGGATGTTATTTGAGAAGATCTCAACAAAAAAAGTGAACCAAGTGTGGAGCACAATCAAGGGAAAGGTTTTACATATGGGAGTACCATAAAAGGATGTACAAATGAAGACACATAAAATAATAACACATGGGAGTATCATGATAGAAAAGGAAGGTGCCAAAGAGAAAGAGATGTTCAAAAATGACCGTGAGTACATAGAGGTATACATAGAACCATAGGATGGGACCATGGAAATGAAAGTAGAACAAAAGGAAGAAAGCGTTTAAGAATAAAAAACAAAAGAATAATACATAGGAGATGGATTGTATAGCATATCATAGGATCATGATGTGGGGTGTGTCATATAGATCATAAGAGAAGAGACCCTAGAATAAATAAAATGTGCAACACGATGCGTGGTGAAGAAAAATACAAGTATATTCGAGAAGAATGTAATTGAAGGCACTCACAACAATGGGAGCACCATTGGAAGAGGAGTTGAGATCCGAGGATATTCCTAGAGTATGCATGAAAAATAGTGTACCCAGTAGGGAGATCTAGGAGGATCTTTAAATTAGGTGTGAAAAAAGTCATTCAAAGGAAGTGGGTAACATGTGCCAGTGGGAGTGTGACAATAATTATAAGAAATAATGAGATGATGAAAAGGAAGAAGTTGGGATCAAGAGAGTTTGAGATTGGTCTTACCCATATGAAGTTTCCGTGAAGGAAAAATGTGCATGGAAGCTAATGGAAATAGTTTCTAGAGTGTGCTTGAAAATAAAGCACCAGGGGGAAAATCAGTTGCCAATGATATCAAGGTGGAGCATTCTGGAGAGGCTTCATAAAACCTATGTATAAATAGCATAAGAGGAAGTGGCAAAGAAAATTCCATAACAAGAGGGAGGAGGATAAAAAGGCCCTCTTTTAGAATGTGGTATAAAAGATCTGGAGAGATGAAGGAGAGGATAAACCCTCAATAAATCCATAAGTAAGGGAAAATAAGAGACATCGGATGATTATGGTCAAGTTAGGACACACAGGAAGAGCCCAAGGAGAGAAGGAAAATAAGGAAAATTGGAGCTAATGGAAAGGAGGAATGAAATTAAATATTCACAATGGAGTGAAAGAAAGAAGAGGATTAAAGGATGACAGAAAATACATGAAGAATAAGAAGAGAGGACAAAGAAAGAATTGCACACTGGAAAAATGCATAGAGAAGAGAAGTCTAGCAGTTATTAAAAATACAAAAGAGGAAAAGGGTGGGGAAGGACTTGTGAAGAAGTTTTCTCAATGGAGAATCCTTAGAGAGAAGAAATGGAGAAAGTAGAGCATGAAGATAAATATATAGAGGAATGAAGAGGAGAATCTTGATAATGATTTTGAAGGATGATCCTATCGCAGAAAAGAGGTTTGCGGGTAGTAGGAACTTAGAAGAGAATTTCAAGTAACATGGTTTGTTAGGATACGTTGATTTCTAACTATAGGATACGTTGTTTTTAGAATAGTTGTCAATTCTTATCTTCTGTTTCTTATCACATTATTCTCTGCTGGCTTTGTGGATCTTCCCAGCATTGTTAGGAGTCGAGTTTAGTTTCTTGTCCTATATAAAGCTGGACGTGTGCTTTGTAATGATTAGAATAATATGAGATAATTCAATCTCTTCTTATTTCTCTCTGTTGCTCTCAGTTTGGTATCAGAGCACGTTCGGTCTGGTTGCAAGCCAAGATCTTCAAGATCTTTGTCATCGATGTTGTTACGGCGCACGGAAAACCTTTCTGGGACGTGGAGATCTGTTGCTGCGACCTGTTCGAACTGAGCACGGCGCAAATCGTGCAGACCAGGAGCTCAGAGTTCCATTCTTCATTGCGTACTGCCTGAATCGTAGAGGAGAAGGCGTGGAGTGTGCGTGGAGTGTGCGTGGAGTGCGTGTGGAGTGTGTGGAGAAGCCTCGGCACTTGCAGAAAGGCGGGCCACTTTGGATTGGCTACCAGTCCCATCTGTTCATCACACTTTGCTGCTGTGTGAGGATTGATTGATAGTTGATTGGCGTAGAAGAGCGTTGTTTCAGTCTGCTACAGGCCTGTGGAGTGCGTGAAGAGAAGACAGCGTGTGGAGTGCGTGAAGAGAAGGTGTCTGTGTTGTTCAAAGGAGATCTGGGAGGCGTTGGACAGTTTTTTGGCTCGAGTACATTGCCTTCCACTGCAATTTTCTGAGCAAAGCGCTCGGCTGTTCCACTCTGTGTGCCGAAAAACACAGCAACTTTCTTCTTATCCGCCTCCTCCAGCAAAACGGTATATCCCAGCGCTAAAATTCTCGTGGAATAGTGTGCTGCGAAAACAATCTCGCTGCCACGTGGAGAGTTACTCAGTCACCTGCTGAAGGAAGGCAGCACGTGCGCGTTTTTCGAGGTAATCTTGAGTCTACAATAGTCTCTTCTACACTACATCGAATGTCAAGTGTAGACAACTCGATTGAAAGCGTCAACAACACGGTCGCTACAGCTGAAAGCCACAACATCAACTCGCCAGCCAGAGAACACCGTGAAGAAGCTCCTGAGAGCTCCGGGTTCTACTTTGCCTTGCTGAACGAGCTTAAAAATTGCGGCAATCTTGCATTCGACAAACTTGTTCGAGAAGGACTCCTTGAGTACTTTCTTTTCGGCGTCAGTTTGCCAAGCAAAGCGGGTGCGGGAAGAATTAGAAGCCGGATACGGCGCAGCGATTGTGGCGAGCGAAGAAGAACGCCTGCAGAAATGCGTCTCACGGACGCGAATATTACGAGCATCTACGAGCAAGTCATTCTCGGCAAAGGTGAGTCCAAATTGTAATACCTCTTTCAAATAAATAATTTTTTTTTTTATTACAATGATCTGCTCTCAAAGTTACTCTGTCGATGCTCGATTGCTCAAAGGGCCTAATTTTGCGGCACGGAAGACAAAAATGAAGACAATCCTTGATTTGAAGGATTATGGGGAATATCACGAAGTGCATGCTCCTCCCACATGACCCACGATGAACTAGTAAAATATGACATGGCTAGTGCTAAATCCTTGATGCGATAATGCTCGATGCTCGGTGATGACGTGCAACCGCATGTTCGAAATGCGGAGAAACCCAAGGAGGCACAGGACAAGTTGGACCATTTATGAAGCCAAAAATCGACAAAGATTCTTCATCTTCAATCGAAGCTGCACACCCTCTCTATGGGTCGGCGAAAAGTGGAGGAATTCCTGCGTCGCGTGGTGAGTTGAGATCGGAGTTATTGGCGCTCGGTGAAACGGTAGATGATAAACTACTCGTCCCAATCACCTTGAGAGCACTCCTTCTCAATTTCGAGTGTTTGTTACAACAACTTGAATGTGTCTAAACAAACAGTGACATTCGAAGAGCTTGTGAATTTCTTTGCGGGGAAGAAGCTATCACTTCATCAAATGGGAGACTCGGGACAAAGCCTTGTTCTCAAAGCCTAATCGTGCGAGAAGAATCGGAAAGGTCCCCAGGAGAAGCCAAATCCAGTAGCGAATCAAACGAGAAAGATCAAAAGTCAAAGAGATGGTGTCACATTTGCGAAACCAATACTCACGACACTGATCACTGTTGGCACAACAGCCTGAAACAAGGGTCTTCAAGCCATACAAGCACATCCGGGCGCGAAGATTTTCAAAAGTCTAAACGACGTCCCCGCTGGAGAAAGCAAAAAGGACATCTTGCAGCCCAACAAGAGGATGATGAATCTGATGACGAGACATCAGAAGGAGCCCATTATAGTAAGAATCTTGTACTCGTCTCTCAAACTTCTCAGTCCACGAAGAAAGTCTGGTTGATAGACTCTGGTGCAAGCAAGCATATGTCAGGTGACAAGAAGCTGTTTGATTCACTACGTGAAGAACCAACTGGAGATCGAGTTCGGATAGCGGATGACAAAGAGTACATTGCAGAAGGAATAGGGAATGTGACCATTCCTCTGGGGCGAAAATGTACACTTACAAAGGTACTATATGTTCTGGCTTGACTAGCAATCTTTTGTCGATTACTCGGCTCTTGAATCATCACCTTAAGGTTGAATTTCTTGTTCAAAATGGCATTAAATCATGCTTAATCTCCCGAAGAAGTATGGTTCTTGGTAAAGCCTTTGTAAAAGATAAGTTATTTGCTTTAGATCTTTGTTTCATCTTCTGCGGTAGCTTTATACTGCTTCAAACATAGAATCAAGCGCCTTATGGCATTATAGATATGGACACTTGTCGGTCGGTTCACTCCACCAGATGAGTTCAAAAGCAATGGTCCGTGGACTACCCAAATTGTCCAGTTCCTTGCCTATTTGCCCTGGTTGTCTTGCAGGAAAACAACATAGAGATCCGTTTCAAGCGAGCACCTTCCATGCCAAGTGTGCGGAGATAGTTCATACCGATCTGAACGGCCCATTGCACCTTCGTTTTCGAGATACAAATACTTCCGAGTTGTTCGTGATGACCACTCTCGCAAGATGTGGGTATACTTTCTAAAGAAGAAAAGTGAGGCTCTTGACACTTTGAAACTTCTATCATCGTGTTGTCAAAGAATCTGGACAACCACTTCTTCTACTCCGCTCGAGATCGGGGGGATTCACATCAAAGAAGTTCTTGGCCTTCCTCAACCATCACGGCATTAAAAGCGGCACTGACGGCTCCCTACACGCCCCAGCAAAATGGCATTGTTGAGCATCGCATGATCGCACTGTGATGGAGATGGCTCGCTGCATGCTATCAACTCTAAAAGCTAGGAGAAGCTATTGGGTGAAGAAGCATACAAACGGCTGTATATCTTCTCAACAGGGCACCAACAAAGATTCTACTGAACAAGACGCCAGAAGAGGTATGGAGTGGTAAAAAGCCATCAATTTCTCATTTGCGAGTATTTGGTTGCACAGCATACATGCATGTTCCAGCTCAGAAGAGAAAGAAGGTAGAGCCAAAAACACTCCCGTGTATCCTTCTTGGCTACAGTACTACCTCGAAGGCGTATCGTCTCATGGATCCTGAGACAAAGAAAGTATACGAAAGTCGGGATGTGGTTTGTGACGAGTCATCCTTTGACTCAATAGTATCAACAGAAGATTCACTTCCAAACACATCTCACCGATTAGTCTCTGAATCAGATGATGAGCTGGAGGAGACTACTCAGAGAAAAGAAATGCTACCAGGAGAACTATTTGTTGACCTTGGAGAACTGCAGAATGTGACTCCACATCAATCCTCACGGCAACAACACAGTTCTTCTCAAAAGCAGTCAAGTTCTCATCCGAAGTGGGTACAAAGAACTATCAAGGACTCAAATTTGCAACAACTCCCAGATACATCATCTAGAGTCAAAACGAGAGTCAAACAAGAAATGAGGTAAACTTTGCACTCATGAGTTCAGCGATGAATAGCTCAGAGCCGAGATAATGTTCGTGAAGCACTCAGTCAAACTCGGTGGAAGATGGAAACAGAATATGACTCACTCATGAAAAATCGGACATGGGAACTTGTCGATCTGCCTACGAGGAAAGAAACCCATAGGTGCAAAATGGGTCTTGAAGACAAAATATAAGGTAGATGGATCCATCGACAAATACAAAAGCACGACTTGTAGCCAAAGGATATGCTCGAGAAAGAAGGCATCGACTATGAAGAAACCTTTGCACCCAACTGCGAAGATGAAGACCATCGGGGTAGTTTGCGCACTTGCGGCCTGACGAAAGGATGGAGACTTCAGCGGATGGACGTCAAGAGTGCTTTCCTAAATGGTGATCGAAAGAAGAAGTATACATGACCCAACTTTGAAGGATTTGTTGATGAAAATCAGCCTAAAAAGGTATGTCGTCTCATCAAATCTCTTTACGGATGAAACAAGCTCCCGGGCATGGTATATCAAGATCAACGATCACCTTCTGCGGCATGGGTTCACTCGTAGTCCCTCGATTCAAATCGTATATAAAGAAAGGTAGGCAAAGAAATTATCATTACGGTTGTTTATGTAGATGATCTTGTGATCACCGTAGTTCGAAAGACCAGTTGATATTGTAAAGAATGATCTCAAAAGAACCTTCGACATGACAGATTTGGGGCTACTACATTACTGTCTTGGCTTGGAAATTTGGCAAAAGGAGCATCACATCTTTGTCTCCCAGAAAAAGTACGCCAAGACACTCCTGGAAAAGTACAGAATGTCTGATTGTAAACCTATATCCACTCCCATGGAAAAAGGCTTGCAACTTTCAAGATTCCAGGACTCACCTCAAGTAGATGCTACTCTCTACAGGCAATTGATTGGAGGGCTCATCTATTTGACATACACCAGACCAGATCTCTGCTATGCTGTCAGCTATCTTTCTAGGTTCATGCAAGAGCCAAAGAAATGTCACTGGAATGCAGCAAAGCATGTTTTGAGATATGTCCGAGGAACAACTAATTATGGTGCTGAATATAAAAAGAATGATCAATTCTTCCTACAGGGATATGTCGACTCGGACCATGCTGGATCTGTTGATGATAGGAAGTCAACTACAGGATACATATTTCATCTCGGATCTGGACCAATCTCGTGGATAAGCAAGAAGCGAGAATGTTGTTTCTATCTCATCCACGAGAGGCGGAATATCGCGCCGCACGAGGAGTGTGTGCGAAGTGATATGGATACGTCGCATTATGGATGACCTAGGAATTCTGAATTATTCTCTATTGCACAATCGAGTGTGTTGAAGCTCGTGCGAGAATCCAGTCTTTCATGAGCGAACAAAGCATATTGAAATTGATTGCCATTTCATTCGAAAGTCTTGAACCATCAAATTCAGCTCGATCTTGTCCTCTTGAAGCACAAGTTCTTTGACATTCTCACTAAATCTCTTGGAAAAGTGAAATTTGAATCTTTGGAGGTCACATTTGCAAGAATAATGTAATAAGGGGGAATGTTAGGATACGTTGATTTCTAACTATAGGATACGTTGTTTTTAGAATAGTTGTCAATTCTTATCTTGTTTCTTATCACATTATTCTCTGGGCTTTGTGGATCTTCCCAAAGATTGTTAGGAGTCGGTTTAGTTTCTTCCAATCTATATAAAGTGGACGTGTGCTTTGTAATGATTAGAATAATATGAGATAATTCAATCTCTTCTTATTTCTCTCTGTTGCTCTCATGGTTAAGTCATAAGGGAGTGACTAAATATTGGAGGAAACATGGGACAAAGTGCAAAAGGAATATGGTTTATTGGATAAAGGATCCAGGACTAGTTTCCCAAAGTGTAATTTTATCACTCACCCACACTTTAGGAGGACATCATGTTTTAAATTACCTTATGTTTTTTTATGGAAGGGCATCCTAGGAATTAGGAAAAATTATACTACATAAGGAAGGTGCACATGGGATAAGTTGAAGGCATACACAAAAAGGAAAGGAGAGTGTAAGGAAGATGCGTAGTAGAAGAAGGAAAATCTCCTAGAATGAATAAGAGGAAGGTCCCAAGAGAAAATGAAGAGGATACAAAGATATGGAAAGAGTGGCTTGAAGCCTCGAATGAAGAGGTGTGCAAAACAGAAATGTACATAAAGAGGAGGATGACACATTGGGTTAATTTTTTCAGGGAAATGAAATAAGGTCATAAGAATTAGGATGAGGAATAAGGGAATAGGGATAAAAATGAGAAAGAGGAGAAGTAGAGAAGAGTGTGCGGGGAAGTCAAGGTGTACATGAAAAGGAAATCCCACAGTGAGGCAAAAAAAGTAGAAAGTGGATGTAGAAGAAGAAGGATTCATGTTAGGGAACAACATAGGTGCAAAAGGATAAAGGAGAATGCATGGGAGAAAGAAGGAATAGGGTGAGATGCGAGATAACCTAGAGGCATAAGGTGTGAACAAAGGATAAAACATGCACACAAGAGGAAGTAGAGAAAAGGCATGTAAGAGAATAATTTTTCTGTAGAGGAATAACATGAAAAGAACTAGTTAATCGAAATAACATGCAAGAAAGAGAGCGTGAAAGATGGAAAGGGTGTGATAAGATAAAGGGGACCACATGGAATTTTTAAGAGGAAACAAGGAAGTAATGAGTCACGAAGAAGATAAATCCAAAAAAGGGAAAGAAAGTGTTGCACCTTGTTGCGTTGGTGGTTGTTGTCATTGATGTCACCTGGAATTGATGGCAATGTAAGAGTGAAATGGCATACAAGTCATGGAAATTACAGTTGAAACTAAAAATTTTAGGCCTATTTCTTGAGTGTGATAAGGTGTGATAGGTTGTTACAGGTCATGGAAATTTCATATAATCATGGGAGAAGCCTAGGAATGTTTTCTAGGGAATTTCTATTCAATAACAAGGCTTAGTTTAGCTCTGGACGCAAGAGTCAAAAGTTCACAGAAGTTCACCTTGAGAACTGGTAGTGTATACTAATGCAAATGTGATAGGATAGAATAGTACAGGAATATTTATGAAAATGAGTTCATGTATCATGTAGAGGGGTTAGTTGTGGTGCCTCAAGAAAAATTTCATCAAGTTCTAGAGATGGTATGTGAAAGTTATGTTATTTTTTCTAAAACAATTTTTTTGAAAAATGCATAATAATGTGCCTGACTTATTAACACTCAAGAAAAAATATATTTCCTCAATATAATTCATAGAAGGAATTTTTGTATAGGATTACAAGCTTGAGATATTACAAAAATTTTAGGTGAATTGGACAATATTTAAGAAAGTTATGAGCATTCTTCTCCCGTTGTTTGCCCTCTCTCTATAGATTAGTCTTGAGTTGATTGGCCTAATTTTAATTGTATAACTCTAAGTCACTGGTGTAAGACAAATATACTTCTCAAAATCATAATAAACCTCACATAAGTCAAAATTATTACCACATTTCTCTCAAGGTGAACTATGCTATATAGGCATGCCTTTGCTATGTAGGACTAGGTCTAGGGTAGCCATGCTTTAAGTCTCCAAGATTACAAATTTTTCACTAAGATGTTGTGAAACAATTTTTCCAGGGTTCATGAGGTGTTTTTATCTTCTATAGGAGAAAAATAGTTTGTTGGGACTCTCCAAGTGCAATGGTGAAGTGTAAATTACTTCCAAATGTGCTTATGCATGAGTTAGTGGAGTTAGCACACTGTTATGTATGTAGTTTCCTGAAAGATTCACGTTTAAGTTAATTATGACCTCAAATTCCCCTTAAAAATCATGATGCTTAATTCTTATTTAGCTTTCACAGGTGAAGATGATGACAAGTTTGAGTGAATATTTCTTTTGTGCTTGAAAATAGTCAAGATGAAGACTAAACTCCAATATGCAAGCATGAAAAAAATAATGGATATGGTTTCTTGGGTTGTAGATGCTTTTTCAGCACTATGGTAAGGTATTCTATTCATTATTGATCCCTCCATGTCATTTGGGTTGGTAACCCAAGACCTCAAAGCAGGTGCTTATTAAAAAACAATTATATTGTCATGTTTCTTCATCATTGTATCTGCATTGCTGATTGTTGGGAGAAAATGGAGCAATTTCATGGTGTTTAGTTTTTATAGAAGGTGAAGCTTTACTCAGAACAGCCTCAAAAGTTAGAATTTTAAAATTTTGACTAGAATTGAGCTTGATAATCATTTTTTGTGGTCTCAAGTGTGTAGAGTGGATTTATACATTGATTCTAGGGTTAGAAACATAAAAAACTTCAAATATCTCAAACCAACCAATGAAAAATTCTAATTTTTGGAGGAAATATCTGTTTTTTCACAAAAATCATTTGCAAAAAGAATTTTCGTTTTCATCAAGGATATAGGGAGAATTTTTTGACATAATTTTTGAATCTCATGAAGATAGTGTGCAAGGTGTGTGTTTAACGTTTTGAGTAAAATTTCTTATGCAGTCTCTAATAGGAAGCTCCTTACAATCATACCATTTTCTTGTTAATGATCCAATTAGTCTAAATGTTCCAGTGCACTTTGCTTTGAAAGTGAAAATTTGTGTAACATTGTTGAACCTGTGAATTATTAAATATCTTCAAAGTAAAATTAATGGTGGAGGACAATTTACTTGGTCTTGCAAAGTCTTTAAAATCTATGAAATGTTTAAATAAACATTTTAAGATGGTTGTTCTATCTTTAAGGCACATGGAAGCTATGAATTGATTGTATATGTAGTCATATCAGAGTCAAAAAATCAGGAAGGTGTCTAAACTGTTAATTCTCTTCCCATGTTTGAAGGTGAAAAGTGTTAGACCACTCTAGCTTGAATTAGTGTGACTCTTAGATAAGTTGAAGAGTCTTAAACAATTACAAACTCATGAAAATATCTGTCATCTTGAATAAAAATGTCAAAATACACTTGTTCTTCTTGATTAAGAAATGTGTGCTAAGTCAAAGACTTCTTAACTCACAAGAGAAATTGGAAGATTCATGGTTGTATGAAGATTTTGAAGAAGTTGATGAAGAAGGGGAAAAGGTGAATGGTGATATTTTTGTTAAATAAGGTTGTTGTTGTGTGAATATACTAATATGGATAAGACATAAATAATTTGAAGCAAGGACAAAAACAAAGAGGTAGAAAACTATATAAGGAAACACAATAATACTTTTGAAACAACTATACTGTGAATATGAATGCAAGGTAAATAAAAATTAGAAATAGTGAAGGACGTGTTAGTGATAACAGTGTGTCTAATGTGAGTGAGAAGAAAACATAGGTATAAGAAAAGGAAACTATGAGACATTCAAAACAAATCCATAGAATTTTAGTGAAAGCAGTTATATAGTGTGCTGACAGTGACATAATTTTGTTAAATCTGAGACATGGTAGTAAGTGATAACATAGAATAAGATATACAAAGATTTAAGTATGTGTGATTTTTGAATCTTGAATATCAAACTTTTCCTTAAACTATAAATTCAAGAACAATAGGTGAGTCCATCAATTGGTAAGACAACAAGTGGAAAGAGAGGTGAAATCTTGATGAAATTATAGGTACTTTGAGAAGGATAGATTACTAATTTAGGATCATGATCAAGTGTTTTTACATCCAAATTGAAGTGTGGTAACATTTTTATGAACTCACTGAGTTGTAGCTCATTCTAATCGGCAAGTGGTTGCTTTCTGGAAAGTTGTGGCTTGTATTTGGACAAGTAGTTGTTTGACTTAAAGTTGTAGCTTCATCAATTGAGTTTTAGCTCAACACCTTTTTAACGTTTGGCTTATGGCGCTTTGGTTCAGTGGGGTTTCTCGTAATTTAGGTTTCCCACTTATAAATTATTATCTCTTGTGTGTGTGATTACCATTTTCTTTTTATGTGTATTGTTTCTTAAGTGATAAATCTGATTGGTTTTGATTTAAGGTTGAATTTAACATTGATTCACCCCCATCTCAGTGTTCTAGTTTCTAATAGAAAGGCATTCAGATATAAAAGAAGTGCATGAGGATATCGAAAGGAATATTATCCTAAGACAAGGATGTGAGATAATGCAAAGGACAAGCATCAAGGTGATAAATACGCGTAGATAGTTGTGCATGTTCACTTGTGTCATATCCAAGGGGTTAAACACATCAAACATAAAAAAATTCAATATTAGTTAAATTAATATAAAAACCTTAAAAAATGCAATAAAATAAAATCACACAGACACATAGATTTAATGTGGAAAAACCCCCAAGGGATTAAAAACACAATCAAAGGTAAGATTTTCATTAATGATAAACTGAGTCCAGTACCTCCCCATTCCCCTCACTTGTATCATCTACGAAATAATCACATGAATTATAAATTCATTTCACTTAAAATGACCCCATGAGTCAATATAAATAAATCAAATGGGTGTGACTTCTCACAAAGTACCTCGTAACTATTAATTAATTTTTAAATAATCAATTAACATAATAAACACAAATTTTATATTAAATAAATTAAAATATTATATATTATAATTTATTTAATTATAAACTATAGTTTATTTATAAGAACACTTAATATTAAATGTTCTAACACTCCCCCTTAATATTAAGTGGGGAACATATGCCAACATTACTTGTTTATACAACATGATTTATAAATCCATAAACCATAGTGAAGGTTTAGGCTAGCATATCACATTTGAAGGATTTATACACCTTCATCATGCTCAACTTACCTTTTGGTACAAAAGGATTTGGAATCCATAAATTAGTATTGAATGATATATGTTAAGAATGATTTGTGAGACTACATCTCATAGTTTCTCATGGAAAATATCTACCAACATCTCTAGGATCCTTTTCTAACATAAGGGCATCCTTTACAATAGATGTAAAATAGTGGATTGTACATTGTAAACTTAGACTGTAAAGTTTACAAATGTCATAAAATGATTTTTACAATGGCTTACAATGGAGAAAAATTATAGAGGAGAAGGAGATATCACACAACCAAAAATTAGGAGGAAACATTTCCATGCAGAGCCCCCTTAATGGAAACTCTGAAAGGACAAGCATTACATGAAACTTGCAGAATTTTATGGAACACAATGTATTTGTAAACATATCTACAACTTGATCTTCAATCCGGCAAGATATCGATATCACCATAGGGAACCTTCTCTTATATAAATATGCATATGAATCTTTGTATGCTTCATTCTCTAATGCTCAATTGGATTCTTAGCAAGAGATATTCAATTCTTACTATCACATAGAAGAGGAATTCCTCATTTATCATCCAAGTATATCTCTTCCGATAGCCATTTTATCCACATGGATTATTTTGTTTCTTCCATTACACTTATGTACTCTGCCTTAGTAGAAGATATGGAGACTTTTGAATGATTTTATTTCTCCAAGTAATGACACATAAACTAAAAATTAAACACATATCCAGTTGTATATTTTATATCTAACACACCGTCAACATGGTTAGACTCACAATATCCATATAGATATCATAATAAGAATAGTATAAATCATTATTGATTTAAATTTTAACCATATATAAAATTTACGTTGATAGGTTAAACACAAGTTATACAACAACTTAAATAACAATATGCTTAATAATTAACCATGTTATATTACCAATATGTTGAACATCTTGAAAATATTAATCTTATAAAATATATTAGATGCAATCAGTATTCAATGTCTCTAATAAATATAAAAAGGTGTTGTCAAGTGTCATTTGATATGCATATATAGTTATTTTTACTAATCACATACTAATATAATTAACTAGATCTTGATTTTAAATCCATTAAAAAGTCATTAACAAGACTTATCTTTGATAATTGGTTAAAATTACTTATAATAAGTAAGTAATTTACATAACTAAAAAATACTTAAGATTAATCAAATTGATAATGATCTTTCCATCTTTATCAAAGAGATTAATTATACCTTCAGGTTTCTGACCAAGGCTTAGTATTATTAACCGTGCCACATATGTTAAGTACTAACAAAATTTATTAATGAAAGCGCATATAATGATATTTGATCAAGGAAAGTAAATAATATAAATTTATAAATTGATTTAACAGGGGAGGCATGTGTCACAGATCCAAGGGCTAAAGGAGGGACATGTGGACCAATTTTACAGGCTTTTTAACCAAATGTATTTTTTGGACCTCAAGCCCGTGGTTTCAAATAAAAGGTTTTGGGTCTAATCAGGGTTGAGGTTGTCAAAAGAAACATGTGGAAGGTAAAAGGTAGACATGATGGAAAGAAGGAAATAATCAGAAAGACACATATTGGAAAACTTTTAGTAAATCAAAAGTTGTCACATGACGAATTGTTGTTCGTTGCAAGATGCAAAACCTTAAATGGCCATAACATTCTATCCATAGCTCTAAATTAGGAAAGCTTTGTCTCATTGGAAATGTCTCTTCAATCCCTTAAATGTGGTATCATCATACTTTATAATTTATGGCATTTTGTGTAATAAAAAGAGGAAAAATAGTTTAGATATAAAAACATGGTTCGAGACTCCCAAGCACCACATTAAATTTATTTTTTTATTCAAAACCTTTTAAACCTTCTCTGATACCATGTTTTATCCGAGTGGTTAAACACATTAACCATTAAATAAGATTCAATATTAATTAAATTAATATAACAAATATTATAACAAATGTAATAAAATAAAATAACAAAGACACATAGATTTAACATGGAAAAACCCTCAAGGGGTAAAAAACCATAAACAAAGGTAAGAGTTCCATTAATGAGAAACTCAGTTAATTACATCTCTATTCCCCTCATTTATCTCCACTATTAATTCATCACATGAATTTCAAATTCATTACATTAAAAATCATCCCACATGTCAATATATATAAATGAAATGGGTGTGACTTCTCATGAGGTACCTCTACCATTAATTGATTTTTAAATAATAAATTAACATAGTAAACACAATTTTTATATTAAATAAACTAAAATATTATATATTTTGATTTATTTAATTATAAACTATAGTTTATTTATAGGAACACTTAATATTGAATGCTCTAACAATGTGGGTAATAGTGACTTGATGATGGAGTGGACGATAATGAAATTCTACCCAAAAAGTGACATGGTCTTGTATGATTGGTCAAGAGAAGAAGACATAGATAAGGTCATTAAAGGAGCCCAGTCTAAATTTCAAGTCCGAGTAGGAAGAATGAAGAAGCCAACACAGAGGAGAAATAGGAAGGAAAAGATAGGCGTGTGATTATAAAAAGAAGATGATACTAGGAGATTGAAGTTTGTTGGAGTAAGGGTCGTATATTAGGGACGTAAATGGCCAAAGGGATACTGGGTAGTATAAAGGAGGAAGAGAGAATAGGGACTAAGAGAAGAGGTTGAGATCGTCACTATAGGTGAAAGGATAGCGTTAGAGAGATGAGTCTAGTTTGGCCTTAGGTGAGACAAGTATTTTTTAATTCCCCTTGAGGTACATTGAAGATAACCCATGTATATTTTATAAAATAAATATTACACTCATTCTGCATCCTATTGTGCCACTGTGAGGAAATGACATGCTCAGGGAGTATATGGTAGAGTCTATCATCCTCTTTTTGTCCCTATATAGAAGTTCATTATACAAACTTCTATATCCTAAAAACTAATAATAATATTCTTCATTAATAAAAATTGGCTATAAAAATGTATGAAACCCTCTATAATCAATTGAAATGACATAAAATCCTAACCCTCGGTGAAACCCATCAACACATTTAGTGTTTGGGTTGAATTTCAATCTATACACCACCTACATTTACACTTTTTTATAGATACCTCAAAATACACATAGTTCTCCACCTAAATATGTGATATATATGTTTTTATTTGTGTGTGTGTGTGTGTGTGTGTGTGTGTGTGTGTGGATGCAACTATATTTGATAGTTTGATCTTTTAGAGATGATTGTAATAGGTTCTTTGTGTAGTGCATCACTTGTATGTTAGTGTTTGTGATTTGGGAAGATTTATTTTTAACCTTGTTTGAAGTGCTTTAAACCTATGTTGGGATGTTGCTTAGGTTTCTTCCTATTTCATGGAAATTTAGGAAAGATTGGAATGCCATTTGAGTTGTGTTTTTTGCTAAGTGCCAAGTGATTATTATGTAAGTAAATTATGTTATTTTACTTTCTTATATACTTTTATGTATGTTTAATCTCACATTAAGACTAACCTATAGGCAAAGTAACAACCCATAAAAGATATCAAATCTAAATCATGACCACTAGAAGGTATCAACACAAATTTGTTAGTTTTTGGCAAAATAGTTTGGTGGTTAGGTCCATATTTAAATTGAAGTACTATAAAGTTCTATTCATTTTAATTATGACTAATGAACCAATTTAGAATGATATGAACTTTTTTTTGAGTCACTGAGAAGTGCAAAGAAGAGGAAAATTCTTGCAATGAAACTAAAAATATAACAATTGGACTCAAAATAGTTGCACAAGTCATGATTTAGGGATTAATCCAACATTGAAATTATCGAGATATTAATTTCCAATTGCATGGTACTAAACTTACCTAGTGAAATAAATAAAATTCAAATAATTTATAAGATCTTTTTGTGTTAAATGAAATACTCATTTGAAATTTTTCCACTTATTCCTTGTATAATTAGAGTTGTATGTATATTTTTTTGGTCATGATTTTTATTATGATGTATGTATGTGCGTACATATGTATTTACATATTTATGTAAATACATACATACATACATACATACATACATACATACATACATACATGCATGCATGCATACTACATACATATATATGCATCCATATAATTCTCCTTTCTTCTTCCTTTCAATTAATTTTTTATTCCTCTCTTTTCTTTCGAATATATATCTTTTATTTTGAAACTTGGGTATATCATATATTTCTTATTCATTAATGTATAAATATAATCATTAAATTTTGAAAAAAAAATCTTGTAAATATGACAATGGTGACTACAAAGAATAAGAATTTAAGAAGTACTTGTATAAAATTTTATGCACCATTTACTTAAACAATTAAAATCACGAATTCAATAAAAAAATAGGACTTTGCTTCAATTAAATTACATGATTATGACCCATGAAAAGCACATCTTATCAAATTGGCAGATCGGATATTGGAGCAACCCCGGGAATAGTGTGGATAGATCTTTGGTCAAATGGCATCCCCCTGAATCCAATTGGTTCAAGCTGAACTTTGATGGTGCCTCTAAGGGGAACCCTGGAACAGCAGCTGGAGGAGGAGCAATACGGGACCATAAAGGTAATTTGATTGTTGCATATGCTGGAAAAATGGGAATCCAAACCAATCATTTTGCAGAAGCTTTATCTTCTCTGGGGTTTGAGAGTTGCTCGGGCCCAAAATATCCGAACCTCATTATTGAAGGGGACTCCCTTCTTATTATTAATCACTTAATCAGTCCTCTTCTCCTAGCTGGAATATCAAAGATTTTATCTCTGAGTCCATAAGCATCAGTCATACCTTCAACAGCATCAGAATCATACATACTTACAGGGAAGGAAACAAACTGGCCGATGCAATGGCCAATTATGGCATTAATTTAAATTTCACTATTTGGGATAATGATAGTATCCCTAATCAGCTTCACAACAGCATACATGCGGACCTTCACACGCAAACACTTTAATCTTTGGAGGAAATCCACAAATTCTTCCACAGGTGCTGTTTTAGTTTATTTGGCGTGGCATATGATATCTACTCCAAATGATAGCAAGATTTTGTTTAGGAACTTCAAGTGGAGTTGTCTAAATTTAAAAACAACATATGGCGGAAGTGGCAATAGCTGTTGATATTCGGTTGCCAAGCTCCGCGAAAACCGAAGATAACTACTGGTGAAAGTGACGGGATAAGGGTTTTCACGCGCGACTTCATGCAGACTCGAGATCGGCAATCCTACAGCCGTTCGTGGGAGGAGCAACGCTCTCAGATTCCCATTTTTATGCGACCCGCAATGAGAGAAACGAACCACTCTCAACGCCCAAAGGTATTTTGAAAATTGTTGTAACTAAAGCACATCCTTGTGAAGATGGGAGGGCCTCCTGCCCATTGAGCCGTGTCTGGAACCACGATTTGGAAAGATAACACCGAGCTCTGGAACATTCTTAGTATTGGCGGATTCACCAACTTTGTGGAGAGAGTGCGAGGGCATGATCAAAGCATCTCTGTTCGCTTTGCGAGGAGTGGAATGAGAGGATGGTCGATTATGGAGGGCGAAAGATTCTTATTAATGATGAACTCATACCAAAATGCGGCCTCGGCCTCACTGGAAGGATACCGATTTTTTTTCAACAAGAGGGTTATCAAAGAGGCTGAAGAGAGAAGATTTGTGGAGGAGGAGGAGAAGCTTATATTCAACACCGCGGTCTGCTTGTTAATTCAATTCCTTCTCCGTATGATGAAGTCACCCGCATGATGATGATTGCTACATATCCTTGGAAGGCGGTTTTATTCTGTCCTGCCAAGCACCTTGTCTTTTTGAATCACTTTCGTAGGAGTAGGTTGGTTTTGCTTCCCCCTATCTCTGTTAAACTCTCTTGAGCGCTCCATTTTGGAGTTCCAGAAGCATACCCGGGCGGTTCCCCTTCACCAAGGGCTTATTCTGCTTATTCACAAGCACTGCCTTATCAAATTCCCCGGTCTCCCTTCCTCTCCCGGCCTGGCTTTGTTGGGCTCCGTGGCTGCCAGTCCTGTCTCCCCTGCTGTCCCTGCTGCTGCCCCCGCCTCCGGTGCTGATGCCCCCATGCAGGCTGCTCATGCTTCTCCTTCTTTTCCTCCTGCTGCTGCCCCTGCCACCCACACTGTCTCTACTTCTAAACGTGTCACCAGGGCTTCTAGGAGACTCAACCTTGAGTCTACTGCTGAGGGGGATGAACCTTTGGATGACATTGCTCGTGATCTGCTGAACATTAGTAGTGCCAGTCCCCAGGCGGCACCAACGGATAACCCTTCTAGAAGATTGGAGGCCTTAGAGGCTGAGCTTAAATTGCTGAAGGATGAGGTAAAAAATCTTGCTAAGCAAAAAGGCAAAAAAAGCATTGAGGGAGAAGGGAGCATTGGCAATAGCCAGCTTGATGAAATATACAAAAAACTGACCTCCCTTGACTCCCGCCTTGGGAAAACGAAGACTAGGCATGAGTATAATATTGCAGCATTCAGGGCCATAGAGGAATTCATCGAAGGACATGCAAGAAGTGTTTCGCATCTCAGCGGTGTCCCGATTACTCTTTGGGGCAATGAGAAAGAGAGTAAAAGAACCAGAGAGGAGCTCGATAAGACGGATGCTGCTCATATGACCACGCTTTGGTATGTATCATGCTTGGAAAAAAGTAAAGATGAGTATTGATCAAGCGGCCAAGAAGTAGTCCAGGTTTTACTCTTCTTCTTCTTGGCCGCATAGGCTTCTTTTTTTTTTGTTGCCGTTGTTTTGAAACTTTGTTAAGTCTCGTTTGTGTTCTTTGTTTCTTGGCTTCGGTGTTCTTTCTTTTGTAACTTTTGTGCTTTGATCTGACTTCTCTGCTCCTCTCTCTTATTCAGGCTTTTAGGCCTCCTTTTGTACACAAGGGTATAGTCCCTTTCAAAAACTATTTACCAATATTAAAAAAACAAAAATGGGGATTCCACTTCTAAGGCCTCATTTTTGTATTATGACCCACCATTCGTACTTACAGGTTTTAATCATAAAAACACTAACTAATTAATGCGGTCTAGTATTCGACAATACATATCATCAAAAACATAATTTTGCTATTATATGTTCAATTTCAACTAACCCTCATGTTTCTTTTTCACTGCAACTACTTTTTACCCCTGGATTTCCTATTTTTTCCATACAAACATCAAAGTGGCCTTAATAGTTTATTGTTTTCAATTTTAATTTTTTTTTATCAATTTCATTTTCCATATGTTTATTATCCTACAATATTAACAACTAAAATTCAATATTTTCACATAAATTCACTATATGTTACATTATTATAAATGTTCACATTACAATTTAAATTTTCAAAAAGGAAACAACATTAAATTTTTCATCCAATTTGGATGTAATGGTTTAAAAACATATAATTGACACATATTAAATATTTATTTGATTTTATGTACAAAAATTATCCACATGTGTCATTGAGTCTCACTTTTAGTTATAAGTAGAGGAATTTAAACCTAGCTCAACATGATATTTTTTACATCATATTGTGAACATTAATGCTAATTACATCATATGTATTAATCTAATGATATTTATGTTGATGAATTAAAACACCACCTTTTTTTCATGTCTCCCCTATTTCTACACCATATCTCATTATTTGCATCGAATAATAAAATGATGCTACTTTTTACATAATTTATAGAAAATTAGTGTTAGAAATAAAAAATTTAGGAAAAATATAACATTGTGTCACCACTTCATAATAATATAATAGTGAAGTTCTTAGCTATCCTTCTTTCTTAGGTGATAGTAGGGATAGTGTGGCACAAAGACTAACGATGAACCTTATGAACACGTTCTATAAGAAATCTTATATTTTTCTTCAAATTTATTCTTTCTCTTGTTAATCTAGTATGTATGCAAACTTGATTAGAAATATTTAATCCTATCAGTAAATTCTAATGTGTTGTCTAATATGTTTTTACGGATGCACACGTAATAATAGTTATGTTTTGATTACATCATAATACTTTTATAATATCTTTTGTGCCTCTTGTGCAAGTTTGTCTTCATGTACCATTTCCTCCCTAGGACATAAAAGATAAAAAACTTCTCCTTTAGTTTCTTTGTAATATTTTTACAACATATTTCTACTAGAGATATTTGAAACTCCCTTTATCTTTCCCTTGTTTTAGAAAAGGTTTATTCCCATAATTTTATACTTCATAATTATTCTCTCTTCCATGATGGATTTTGTGAAGCCCTCTAAAAACACACAACAAATACAACACAAAAAAACTCAGATAACTTTTCTTTTTTTTTACTTGCTTCTAGTTTACACGGCTCAACAAGAGATCAAAATGGCTAACACCAACTCATTATATGCTTGTCACAACAATGACCACCAAGGTATAAGTAAATCTACAATAATCAACATGAAACTTTTCACTTCCCATTTTTCCAAAACATCACATACAAGTCCAACCACAGAACACGCGTTTAGGGGCATCCCATGATGAAAGTCCTTTTCAGGTTTCTTGTTTACTTAAATGTCTCTTAATTCTTAACTTACGTTCTTATAAGATTTATGTAATGATTCACACAATTATTTTCACAAGGGAGAACTTATTTCTTGTATACTATTGACTAATTAGCTTAAGACCAAGTTTTCTAAAATAGGATCATCAATTATATGTCGATAACTTGCTTAATTAGTTTGATTTAAAAAGAACATTTCCCATTTCTCAAAAGGATATTTATTCATACTCAAGATACTGAATCTTGTTTCCTACCTCCACTGCACAAGGTGATGAGCACAAGCTCTAGTTGATGGAAGGTACCATTTAGATTCAGAAATATAACCTCCTTGTGCCAGAGTTAAACGTTTATAAACACTTAAGAGAAGATTAAAAGGAACTTTTAAAAGATGTTATGGGAAGAATATCAAAATGGGTTCATCTTTAAGATCTCATTAGTTATCTTTTAGGATTTTATTGGGGCTAAGAATGTATCAAGAATGATTAAAATTTTACTAGGCTTCACTTGACGAGTTTGACAAAAGAAAAGAATTTACTTTTCAACAGTTGAAAGATATATTACATGGTTTCTTAAAATATTTCCTCCTACTTATTAAATCTTATTATCTTCTAAAATCTAACCATTGATTTATCCTTGAGACCTTTTAAGGACTCCCGACAATAAGGATAATGGTTTATTTTCTTAGCTTGGGGAACCCAAGGTATATATATTTGTTTTAAAATGATAGTTTCCTCTTTGATCACCTAAGGACCCAAATGTTATCAAGAAGCTCACATCTAAAATATTTTACCCATATATACATATATATTTTATAACTTTAAAAGGGTACCCATCCATATTATTGTGCTTAGCATTGCATTATTACCATGTCCAAGAACGGTTTTCAACACAAAATTTTATCCCAAGAGCACTTTACCATTACTTATTTTGAGAAAACTACACATGGTTACATTGATTCTTTCCAACACAACACAAAAACGAAAGGGACAAAATAAATCTATGGAATTGTGATAAGGGACCAGGAAGCTAACAACTTGATCAATCTTTTATACTATTCTTAGAATTCCTATAATCCATAAAAAAATCCTGCATAGCAATGTGGTAGTCAAATTTCATATTTCTTTCATAGTAGTAAAACAAGTCAAAGTTTCAGTAGTTAAGTCAACATTAATACACAATACATTAAACAATGACATGGGCCCTCCTCTAAAATTTCCCACAGGACCCTTTCCAGAGTTTTACAACATAAAAATTATTGTACAAAAGAGGTTTATAACCAAGTCTGATGCAATATTCTAAAATTAGTTCCCTCATTTACTCGCATAAGCCATTTGCAAAATTATCAACTTGAGTCATTTCATGAGAATTGAGCAAGATAAGACTACACAAAGCAACAATAAAATAATATCTAAAAATATCAAGAAAGGAAACCATTCTATTCCAAGGTTTGGATCAAAGCTCTAAATTCTAACAACCCCTTAAGATAATTAAAATTTTCCCCGCCCATGCCAATCTAAGAAGAAAACCTTATACAACCTTATACTTCAGCTATGAACATTGTCTCAAAGCAAAAAAAATTAACCAAACATTTGAGAAGGGGCCAATGGTCTGATAAGTTAGAAACAATAGTCTAGTGTAATGGGATTTCCATTGAATAAATAATTAGGTTAAAATATTGAGAACTGATATTTAATAAAAGCAATCTAGATTCAGAAAAAGGTACCAAAACCACAAGCTGCGATACTCATTTTTAGAAATGACAAAAAAAAAACCAAACCAGGAGGAAGCATGGATTTCAAGGTTAACATGAAAGGTCGAGTGTATTAAAATTTTAATCATGTAATCAAATAATTTATAATATGGTAAACTAATACACGACCACCACTCAACATTGTTTAACAAGGAGAAGAAGATAATACTAGTTTTGGCTATTGACTTCAATCAATTTCACAATCATTTAAGAAGAGGCCACTTCCCTTATAGGATAGTTACGACAAGTGAGAGAAAAGGGAGTCTCATTAAAAAAGAGCATTCAAACATCATCCAAGTTTTATAACACTAAGGATTGCAAAACCTCCACAAAAGTCTAAGGTTCGGTTTAATTATAAATAAAAATTAACTCTTTCTCAACACACAATCTTTAAGAGCCATTCAAACATAGGTACTAACCTATATTAATAAGTTCCTTTATCAAAACAACACCATCTATTATAAATCAATAATATTATCGATGCATATTTAGTTTACCCCAAAAGTTAATAGCCATCATATCAAATTCCATCACAAATAAATAAGGTATTTATATGCATAGAAAACTGACCAATCTTAATTAACAACATTAACATTATAGAAGAGGAAACAACAAGATAGACAATAGAATATGCCACCAATAATCTTCCCGAGAGGGAAATAGACCCAAGAAACTCTAGTAATAACTGGGTACTAGAATTACACAATTGTAACATCGAACTTAGGTGATACAAAATGGGTTATGGTTCAAGCTTGATGATGACGGTCAAGGTATGTCATAAGGAAGACTTTAAAAGTCTAGGAACAAGTACGATGATAAAAAATGATTATAAACAAGAAATATCCGAATATGTTTCCCTCAAACTTCTACATTATAAAAGTTTTAAACCAAAACTCCAACCTAGTTTAGCCCAAATATTGATTACTCCAATCCTACAATATTTCTTTCCCGGGATCAAAAGGTTATCAAAGGGGCTTGAGAGTGAGCTAACAAAGTGTAACAATAAGGATGATAAGCTTGTGTGAAAAAACAACCTTTTCATAGTTACCACAGGCTAGCTTGCCCAATACAAATTACTAGCTATAGAAAACATACTAAATTGATACGTAAATGAAGAAAAATAGATAAAAGGGTCGAAATTTGATCACTTGAGAAAGGAAACGTAATAACTAGAGGAGAGGAAAATTACGTCTTAGCTATCCACTTAATACTAACAACTAATTATAACAAAACATGAAGATTTCAAGAGGAAAAGAGGTGTTTCTCTACAAGGCATCCAACCCACAACAAAAGCAGCATCAACAAACCAATTTTGGGGAAAGGGTGGTTAAATTTCATTACATTTTTAAATCTAGAAAAAGTAGCAATGAGTAGAGTTATCTTGTCTGGTTTCCAGCTTCTACCAATCACATGGACACCACACGGACAAGCAACAACAATCTTCAGGTCGATCTCCCCTCTTCTACTAGCTAGGTGCTCCAACTCCATTCCCATCCATGTTTAGCATGAGTAGAGAGCTCCATTATAGAAGTAACGTTGAACATAAATAACATAGGTCTCATGGAATTCCATGACTATGGTATACACAAAATGGGTTTATTGAAAAGACCCGGGACACAAGTGAAAGACAGGGATAAATCCACTCCATAACCTTGCAACATCCTCACGACCTGCATCTGAAATGGGATGCATGGAGTAGGGTATAGACATCCAACGAAGAACAAAGAAAAAAAAATTCAAAACAGATGTGGAAGTAGTTTCCTAACATGCCATGTATGAAAAAAGGGTAAGAAAACACAAGGAAGTAAAACAGCTTGACAAAATTCCTCAAGGAGATGTGGTCTTAAGGGGATACCATGATAATAGGATATGTACAATAGAGGCCTACAAAAAATAAGGCTAGATCAATTCACCCATGCCAGAAGAGACAAAATAATCTTTGAAATAGGATTGGATAACCACCCATGCAAGGGAAGGAGCTTCAGTCGAATGCTTCAATTACAGGTGCCCAAAAAGAAAACAACATACACAAAAATGATTTTTTTAACGACCTCTTCACTTCACCCTCATTTGCAGATCTCTTCCTCTCATGCAGCCAAACCAAAAAGGGATGCTAGAGAAGGAACATGGACATCCACCAAAGCACAAATTGACATTCTTTTTTGACAGAAGTAGTTGCAGGTGCCACTAGGCCAGGTAAGTAAAATATGGAAGTATACATGAGGCCTGAAACTATTGGCAGAGTGATCCAAAGATTTTGGTCCTATGGGGACACCGCAATTGCAATATAATCACAAAAATGAAACAAATAAAACTAAACGACCTACTTAGATCACCTAGTCAAAATACATATGACCAAAGAAAGAAAATAGAAGCTTTGGAATAGCAATGGACATCCATCAAAACATAGAAGAAAACAAATTTTAGAAGGATGGGGGTCACAAGAACATTAGAATCCTTGAATGTAAATGTGGAGGAAGAAAAAACACAAATCACAACAGGGATCTACAACAATGGTCTATCCAGGTCGTCATTGCCAGCATACACATAGCCAAAACTAAGAGATGAACATTTGCAGGCTACAACTAGGAATGAGAGTGAAATAACCAAGAGACATCAATCCAAGAGAATGTGGAAAATGTTAGAAAATTCGTTTCATCCTACAAAAATAAGGCCTAAAAAATAATGAAAAATACCCCCACAATATCATGTCAAGAATGAAATAAATTTTGGTTGGTTGATCCACATGCTAAGGAGGATGGGGGAGTAGGCATAAATCAAAACTTCCTCATTAATATCTAGTTAAACACATTAAAAAAATTCTGTCTCCTCCAAATTGGTGCCTCCCTAAAATCATCCTCCTTACACGCAAACAAATTTTAACCAAGATTTGGTAATAAATTAATTCAGGTGAGAGATAAAAATCCCCTCAAAACTTGTACCTCCTCCTAACATCTATTTCTTCTACGCATCCATCCAAGGCTATATATACGAGGCATTACATTCTCCTCCCCTTAAGAAATCATCGTCCTCGATGCGACATAACACTGAAGGAAGGAAAAGGGGTAGGAATCAAGGAACCGATAAAGATGAAAGTGAACCATATGGTTAAAATTTCAGTCAATTAAAGCACGACCAAGGGGTAGCCTTAGAAACATTTTGGAAGAATATTTAACTTTCAAAGTTCTGTGAAGATTGGAATTTCCCTCTTACTCATTATTTAATTAGACTCTTTCCATTTACATTATTACTAATTCAGGTTCTTTGAAATTTCATTGTTGTAGAATTTTAGTTTATTCATTCTTGTGGGTGCCCAACATGAACTACAATCACAACACCCTACCAGGGTCATACACAACAATAATGATTCACAAGCATACTTTTACATAATTTCATGTTTGTACCACATCACAAAAGCTTGACCAATATAGAAGAGAACAAACTCGGTCCACAAACATAGTACCTATCACACATCTATGACCAACATATAATTCTTGAACAAAAGTGTACTACAACAACCAGAAATTTCCACAATTCCACAGATGAAGATTTTACACAACTCATAAAATAGCTACATGTACATAGGTTCAACAAGGGCATCCACACCATATCCACAACATCACTAAACAAATCCAACTAACATGAGTAACATGTACATCCTAATACCACAACCAAAACATCATAACAACTCTGTATACCTCCCAAAGCATCAACACACACAAACAAATCTCTTATACCTCCCTCAAGTCTCTTATGCATCCCTCAATATTTTATACCTCCCTCAAGTTTCTTATGCCTCCCTCAAGTCTCTTAGGCCTCCCTCAAGGAGGTTGGTTTCCCTATGGCCCTAGGCACATAGAGTCTAGACACCCCTAACCAAAGTGACATAAAAACTCATGGTTCAACAACCCACTAGTTATCTGTAACTTACTTGGGGCATACCCACATACAATGGAGTGGGTCTATAGGTCCAACCATTCCATAGTGCATCCTATGACCCTATTCCACACATCACGACAATATAACCAACATAGCAATCCAATTCAAATGCCAAGTGGCAAAGTAAAAGCCTTGGGAAAGGTAGTAAAATTTTAAAATTTAAAATAATATCCAAATCCAAGAAAAAAAATGGCCAAACAACCATAGTTAGTGCAACAATCCACATGCTAGTACCAAAAACCAAAGAAATGCCCAAAAATATAAAACAAGGCAATCAAGAAAACTGCCCACCCTTGCAAAAATAGAAATGAAAAGTTCAATTTACAAATAAAATACATATATAAGAATAGCACATTACGATGACTATGTGGCCTTATCTGGCCACCAAGGGGGCACTCAATGATTTGTTGGCACTTGGAACATCCAGCCTCAACTCTTAAAATAACATATTAATAGTAAAAATATCATCATCTCTATCTGAATCATTCCGCCACCAGTTAGATAAGGCTAAACATAGTCATGGCTACACTTAAGTTGCATCCATACAACAACCACAAGGAGAGAGAGAAGGAGGAGCACAGGTAATCATCTACTAAACATAAGGTCAGCTCGAGTTAATGGCCCATGGTACCCATTCTCTCACTCAAAGTATACACCTTTACCGATTTCCCTTAGCATCAATAAGCGTAAGGTTCACAACACATTAACCATAGCATCTCATCCATGGCACCAATACAAGGTATATCACATATATTACATTCATGGCTTACCACACATCACCACATGTTGCACCCCAAGTGCAATCACTATATGATAGGGATCATATACCCACCATATGTCCCTAAATAACGACATGAATCATTACATCTCACATGAATTACAATTATGATGAGCACAATTACAACATACAGTCAAAAACCATATAACATGGGAATACACACATTTCTACAAAAATGATAATGACATCATTAAGAATTCTAGTTCCTTACAACCAACCTGATCGTACAACATATCAACACACCCATACATCACAAATTCCAAAAGGATCCAACACTTTGAAATCAACAATCACATATCTTCCACACACACAAATGGATAGTGTTTCACACTTAAATTCTCATTGAATTCATGGGAAGGAGGAAGAATAATATCATCTCCAACACATCAACATTCCAACAGTCACGCACTAAGTGACATACATAACATGTGTGCTCAAAATATCACAATTACGACATAGTTCACATCACGCTTAAATCACATTACTCTTCCAATCACCGCCACCACCACCATCACACAACACCATCACCACTCCAATATTTCCCAGAGTTTTTAATAACATGAACCTCCACTCTGATACCAAGTTTGAAGCTCACTAAAAACACAACAAACACAACACGAAAAATACTCAAAAACTTTTTTTTACTTGCTTGGAGTTTACACGGCACAACAAGAGATAAAAATGGCTACCACCAACTCATTATAGGCTTGACACAACATTTACCACCAAGGTACAATTAAATATATGATACTCAACATGAAACTATTTACTTCCCATTTTGATAGAACATCACATACAAGTACAACCATAGAACACATGTTTAGGGTCATCCCACGATGAAAGTCCTTTTAGGTTTCTTGTTTACTAAAACGTCTCTTAATTCTTAACTTACGTTCTTATAAGATTCATGTAATGATTCTCACAATTCTTTTCCCAAGGAAGAACTTATTTCTTTTATATTATTGACTAATTAGCTTAAGACCAAGTTTTCTAAAACAGGATCATCAATTATATGTCGATAACTTGCTTAATTCATTTGATTTAAAAAGAACATTTTCCATTTCTCAAAAGGTTATTTATTCATACTCAAGATATTGAATCTTTTTCCTACCTCCATTGGACAAGGTGAAGAGCATAAGATCTGGTTGATGGAAGGTACCATTTAGATTTGGAATTATAACCTCCTTGTGCCAAGGTTAAACATTTATCAACACTTAAGAGAAGATTACAAGGAACTTTTAAAAGAAGTTAGGGAAAGAAGATCGAAATGGGTTCATCTTTAAGATCTCATTAGTTATCCTTTAGGATTTTATTGGGGCTAATAATGTATCTAGAATGATTAGAAAATTTACTAGGCTTCACTTCATGAGTTTGACAAAAGAAAACAATTTACTTTGCAATGGTTAAGAGATAGATTGCATGATTTCTTAAACTATTTCCTCCTATTTTTAAATCTTAATATCTTATAAAATCTAACAATTGATTTCACCTTGAAACTATTTAAGGACTCTCGACAATAAGAATAATGGTTTATTTGCTTAACTTGGTGAACCCAAGGTATATATATTTGTTTTAAAAGGATAGTTTCCTCTTTGATCACCTAAGGACCCAAATGTTATCAAGAAGCTCACATCTACAATATTTTACCCATATATACATATATATTTTATAACTTTAAAAGGGTACCCATCCATCTTATTATTCTTAGCATTGAATTATTACCATGTCCTAGAAGGGTTTTCAACACAAAATTTTATCCCAAGAGCACTTTACCATTACTTATTTTGAGAAAACTACACATGGTTACATCGATTCTTTCCAAGAAAATGCACAAATGAAAGGGACAAAAAAATTATATGGAATTTTGATTAGGGAACAGGAGGGGAACAACTTCATCAATCTATTATACTATTCTTAGAATTCCTATAATCCATAAAAAAAATCCTGCATAGCAATGTGGTAGTCTATCTTCATATTTCTTTCACAGTAGTAAGAAAAGTCAAAGTTTCACTATTTAAGACAACATTACTCCACAATACATTAAACAACGACATGAGCCCTCCTCTATAATTTCCAACTAGACCCTTTTCATAGTTTTACAACATAAAAATTAGCTTACAAAAGAGATTTATAACCAAGTATGATGATGTATGCTAAGAGTCTTTCCCTCATCTACTCACATCTGTAACAATTATCAACCTGAGTTAGCTCATGAGAATTGAGCAAGATAAGAATACACAAATCAACAATAAACTAATATCTAAAAATATCAAGAAAGGAAACCTTCTATTCCAAGGTTTGGATCAAAGCTCTAAATTCTAACAACCCCTTAAGATAATTAAAAATTTCCCTTCCCATGCCAATCTAAGAAGAAAGCCTTATACTTTAGTTATGATCATTGTCTCAAAGCAACAAAAATTAACCAATCATTTGAGAAGGGGCCAATGGCCTGATAAGTTAGAAACAATAGTCTAGTGTAACAAGATTTCCATTGAATAAACAATTAGGTTAAAATATTAAGAACTGATATTCAAACCAAACAATCTACATTCACAAACATGTACCGAAAGCACAAGCTACGATACTAATTTTTAGAAACAACACAAAAAAAATCATGGAGGAAGCACGGATTTCAAGGTTAACATGAAAGGTCGAGTGTATTAAAATTTTATTCATGTAATCATATAAGTTATAAGATTGTAAACTAATACAGGACCGCCACTCAACATTTTTTAACAAGGAGAAGAAGATAATACTAGTTTCAGCCATTGAATCCAAGGAATTTCACAATCATTTAAGAAGAGGCCACTTCCCTTAAAGGCTAGTAATAACAAGTGAGAGAAAAGGGAGTTTCATTAACCAAGAGCATTCAAATATCATCCAAGTTTTACAACACTAGCGATTCCAAAACCTCCACAAAAATTCTAAGGTTCAGTTTAATTATAAATAAAAATTAACTCTTTCTCAATGTTAGTACCCAAATTTAACTCCTTCAAAGACCGAGCAACATCATGGATTAGACAGGACACTCGGAGGTAGATAGAAAATCATGTATGTCATTTTGCAGTGGGGAGACAATCTATCCGACTTGTGGGCACTCGGGCCTTGAAGGGAGTGGGTAACACATTAATAAGGATGTGATCTGGTCCTAACTATTTTAGGTTGTGATTTTTAACCAAGGTAAGAGAATCTATTTTGTAACCTCTGTTATATGAAAGGAGATACAGGTACCTTTCTTTTGCATAAATTTTATAGAGAAGACCTTGGGGAAAATATTATCAACACACCAGATTTGACTCTCACGAGTTTTCACTTCCAGATTATGAGATACTTTCACAACAAGGCAAAGGTTACTAAAGACATTTGAGACCCTGCTTCGTTCTACATGTTTAGGTGATGAGGATTGTGCATTGGCATACACACATGACAAATAGAGGTAATATGGGTAGGATTTGTTGTTAAATGAATTTTTTGTCAGAGGTGGGGCAAGGTGAAACTAGATTCACCAGATCCTTGAGGAACCGTACAAAGTGGAGAGTCATACCAACAGAATGCCACAGAACAACTAAAATGTTTCTTCAACTAGAATATGTGCTTCAATAGAGGCCCAAATTAGCACTCTTTCACACAATCTCTGAGATTCTATCAAGAAGGCTTGAGTTACAAAACCCAACAAAGCATCAAGATCTAAGCCAAATCATGCCTAAGGTACACCCAAAGGCTTACAGACAATCTCTGTCAATAGATGAGAGAAAAGTAATTTTAAATCGTTTATTCCAATCCAAAATGAAAGATCTATTATGGGAAATGGAATTACAGATGCCACTAAATTGTCACAAGGATTGAGGCCTATGTGATTGAATCATATTTTAATACAAGATTACAATAAAATCAAGAAAAACTACTTGCATACATTCAGAAATAAAACCAACATATTTTGCTCAAGACAACACATACAAACTCGAATTTGATTAATTCTATTAGCAAGGGAAAGTTTCTAGAATAGTCTCAGAGCTTGTCAATGGTTGTACACTTTCTACCAACTTGACACAATAAATATTAATACAAAAAAGAGGTAACCTAGTTTCCCAGATGGATTATTAAAAGACATGATTAGTCAGATTTCCCTCTTGGGAATTTTCTTTGTCCTCTAGCACTCTGACCTCCAACTTCCAACCTCCCAATCCTTTTACACGAAAAATTTGGTCCATTTATACCATTTACAATAGAGCCTCTTCCTCCTAAAAGATAAAAAATGTTTAATGTACCAGTGTTCTCCATGATTCTTTCATGATTCACAGAATCGAATCTAAAAAAAGTCTCTAGGTGCTAGAGGGGGTATACTTCATCAAATACCTCATGCATTTAACTCCTTGCTCTGGTAGATCATTCTTCCTTCAAATTTATAACCACTTCCACCCCTAATCTGTCAAATTTTTCCCCTTGTGTGCTTGGGAGAAGAAAAAATAGAAAATACGATCAGGCACAAAAGTCGAACCATTTTGATGGCAAAAGAAATCCTCCAGATCTTCCCACCAAACTTCAAATATCAACATTAACTTCCCTCTCTGCTTGGTGTGTAGAAAAAACCAAGATATCATGGAGATTCACACTTCCAGACATGTTTTAGTGAAATGGGGGGAAAATCAGATTTAGACTCACAACATCCGTTGATCTTTACTTTGAATTTAGGTCATCCACGTGGAAAACTCATGCTTTAGAACATACCTGGGGCTTCCCTTGAATTTTTACAACTTTTTGAAAAAGTGGAAAAAATTCCAAATTTTCCCCATGGCTCTGACCTCAGGAACTGAGCCTGAAATGTGTCCAAATGTGATTGAGTGGAACTGCACTCAAATTCTACCATTTTACTCTCTTTTTAGAAAAGGGAAAACTTTCCAAATTTTCCCTACAACTCCACCCTCAGGAACTGATCTTGACATGTGTCCAAATGTTATTGGAGTGGGGCCATGCTTCCTTTTTTACTTTTGACTCTTTTTTCTCAAAAGGAATTTTTCTAAATTTCCCCCGAGATCTCGCACCTCTGCCATTGACCGGGGTAGAACATTGACTATTTCCCTCATCGGACTTGTGGGGCATTTTGAAATTTTAATCCTTAAGGGGAAAAAAATCCAAGTTGCATCCGATGGCCCACCTCCCCACCTCTTTAACCTTTCAAAATACCACCTGTCACCATGGCGCACCTTAAAGCGGTCCCAAATTTTGATACCTTGAACGAGCACGGGATCACCACGTGTCCTACTCCGAGGCAATCTCCTTTTGGTCGTTGAAAAGTCTAAGTAAAATACAAAGTG
This sequence comes from Taxus wallichiana var. yunnanensis, assembly GCA_018340775.1. NCBI lineage: Eukaryota > Viridiplantae > Streptophyta > Pinopsida > Cupressales > Taxaceae > Taxus > Taxus wallichiana. Next base: position 288,820,096 of record CM031238.1, read on the forward strand.
AGTGGAGGCCTCCACATGTCATCCTGACACTTGTTTAAAATGAAACTCAAGGGCCAGTTCCCGAACATGCCCAGTTCCTCCACGTGTCTCCATGGTGCAACTTGAAGATGGTGCCTAAAGTGGAGACCCTGAATGAGCGTGAGCTCACCACGTGTCTTGTTCATCCAAATGCTCCAACTATATGAACATTTTTCTTAAGTCTAGGCCAAGTAGTGGAAGCCTCCACGTGTCCTCCTAGCACTACTCCAAGGCCACACCAAAAAGTAGATCTTCAAATGAGCACCTTTCTTCCATGTGGACACACTTTGGATTAAGGCTTTCCATCTAAGTACCCAGCTAAACCGCATCCAACCAAAAGGTACCACGTCTCCCTGTAGATAGAATGATGCAAATTTGACCAAGAGAAACACCTATCAAACCGTAAAATACAGAAAAATGACCATTTGAGCATTAGAATGAAATTTTCTTCAAGGACAGAAAGTTTAGAAATGTTACAGGGATCAAATATGTTCTTCAAGGATACATCCATTCATTTTCTTCAAGTACTTAGGGAAAAAATGATAAGGAAGACAAATCCCAACCATGGAGGACATAAAACATGGGAGAACCCGAGTTTTTAGATGAACAGAGAATGGGGGACCTAAATTACAGACCCTTAAGATATTTACAACCCAGGAACTAATTAAAAATGGCCACAAGGATTAACCAGGCACAATACGGGGAAGGATAAAATGACAGAGGTAGTAAATCAATAAGTTTTCATAGGCATAAATGGGGTGAGACAATTTTAAGCACCAACATAGGCTCCGACTCGGGGATGGGTACTCCCTATGAGTGCCACAAGAAAAAAGTAGACCAAGTGCCAAAATATCCATTGGGAAACAGAGTCATCTTGTAGAGAAGAGAAACAAAGCCACCTCTAAAAATTGATAGAGAAACCAGCAAAAATAGGTCACCGAGGACCAGAATGAGCAAAAACACAAAAGGATAGGAAACAAATGACAAACTATACACTGTACACAAAATTTATTCCTTGATTCAGGGGAATCAATCCAAGAAATGCTTCAAATGCCTTCCATTGATAGGAAACTCAAGCACTTCACCATCTAAGTCCTTGAGGAAGAAGGTATGCTCCCCAATTCTGATGTCAATAGAGTAAGGGCCCATCCATAATGATTCAAACTTGCCATGCTTGCCCTTATCCTCATGTCTACTATCTCATAGTAGCACAAAATCTCCAACATTAAAAGCTCTAGTGACCTTCTTGTCAAATAAATTCTTCAGTTTATCTCTAAATTTGACATGCCTCTAATGGGATGCCCTCCTTTCTTCATCAAGCTCAATAATCTAGTTAATGCGAGGCATCATAAGGACCTACCTCTTGATCTTCTAGCTATTGCATAAACTGATATGAAGATAGTTGCATATGAAGAGGCACTAGGGCCTGAGTCCCATATACCAACTCAAATGGACTCTTTCTAGTGGCCCTCTTGATAGTGATCCTATCTACCCAAACATCAAACTTCAACTGTTCACCCCACTTTCTATTATTTTTCTCTAATGTTCTTCTGATGATCTTCAACAAATATTTATTATTGGACTCATATTTTCCATTTCCTTAGGGATTATAATTAGAAGCATATGTCAAGTTGATCCCATACTCTTTGCACATTACCACCAAAGGTTTAGCTCTGAAGCTCATGGCATTGTCAGCTATAATCTTGATTGGTACCCCAAACCTATAGATGATGTTGTTTAACACAAAATCCATGACAACTTGGTGTGTTTCCTTCTTGGTGGGGATTGCCTCCACCCATTTAGTAAAATAATTAGTTGCTACAAGAATCCATTTGTGGCCAACACTTGAAGGGTCTGAAATTTCACCAATGAAATCCAATCCCCATTGCTTGAATGGGGCTTTAGTTGATATAAGCTGTAAAGGAAGGGAGATTGAAGCTTTCAGGCTTCTAGAGAAACGCTGGCAACTCTCACATCTTCTGACCAACATGGTTGCATCCTTGAAAAGAGTTGGCCACCAATAACCAACCCTCAGGATCTTGTGTGATGTGACTCTTGCAGCAAAGTTCCCCCCACAAACTCCTCCTTGGAGATCAGTAATTATCTTGGGGGCTTAATCTTCAGCAATGCATTTGAAGAGGACTACCTTTGGGTTCTTCCAAGCTAACCCATAATCAATGATGAAATATTTTTGGAAATCCAACTTAAGGGCTCTGTTTTGGTTCTTACTTTAGTGCTCAGGGTAGTTCAAATGTTTGAGATAAAATATTACATCTTTATACCACTCAAAATTCATAAATTCTTGAAAAACATCTACCCTTTCTTCTTCCACGTCATTTACCTCAATAGTTTTCAAGTTTCTTTCAGCCATAATCTTAGCCAAACCCAAACCTCTCACCAAATTTTTGGTTTGGATGTCCATATCATATTCTTGTAATTTGTTCACCCACCTGCATCTTTTGCTTGAGACTTCCATCTCTGACAAGATGTCCTTCACCATTGTGTGGGGAACATAAGAAACCACTTTAGAACTTAGAATGTACAGTCTAAAAACCTTTGTTTCTTTTACGAAGGAAAATGCCTGATTTTCCATGATAGTGTACTTCAGTTCAGCCCCCTGTAAGGCCTTATTGAAAAAAGCAATTGGCCTCTCAGCCCCTTCATCATCCTTCTACAGCAGGACAGAGGCAACAATGTTCACTGAAGCAAAGGAGAACAATTGAAAATGTTTCTTATAATCTGGGGCTGCAAAATAGGGGCATGCTTCAATGCCTCTTTAATTCCATTAAAAGCTTGGATGAAAACCTCCTCCCATTTGATGACTTGGTCTTTCTTCAGCATGGAAGTTGTTGGAATGGTCAGCTCAGAAAATTTTGATATGAATCTTCTAATGAAGTTTATTTGTCCAAAGAAGGACTGAATTATTTTCTTGGTTCTTGGGATTGGGACCTTGCTGATGGCCTATACTCTTTCTGGATCAATCATCACTCCTCCTTGTGACACAATGTGACCAAACACCTTTTCCTTATGCACTCCAAAATGACACTTCTTTGGATTGAGTGAGATGCCATAGTCCCTACATCTTATCAACATCTTCTCCAAGTGCGAACAGTGATCACTTCTCTTTCTAGAAAATAAAGTTACATCATCTTGATAGAATGCAATAAATTCATTGATGTAATAGTAAAAGCAACATTCATTGCACTTTGAAAGGTAGCTCCAACATTCATCAGACCAAAGGGCATCCTGACATAAACATAGGTACCCCAAGGAGTAGTGAAGGCTGTCTTGATTATTTCTTATTCCTTCACCACAACTTGGTTGTAACTAGAGAAACCATCCAAGGTGGAAAGCAACACAAAACCAGTCACTAACTCTAGCATGTTCTCCATATTTGGTAAAGGATAATTATCCTTCATTGATGCTATGTTTAGGTTCCTGAAATCCACACATAGCCTGATGTCACATTTTTTTCTCACTGCACTAGGTTTGTAACGCAAGAGGAATACCTTGTGGGATGGATAATCCCTCAATCTCTTAGGTTCTTCAATTCTTCTTGCATTTTGAGGGATAAGAGTGGGTTGATGGGCCTCTACTTTTTCCTAAACAACTTTGCATTAGACACCAAGGGGATCTCATGTTGAAACAGGTCCTCTCTGTATGCTTTTAGTTCAAAATAGGTCCAAGCCATACAATCTTGGTATTTTTTTAACAGCTGAATGTATGACTGCTTATCCTCTTTGCTGAGATTTCTACCTAACCAAATTTTCATTGGCTTCTCCTTTGTGCCAAGATCATGCTCCTTGATATCCCTTGAGGCTGCCATGCATCTATTAATAATGTGATCAACATTGTCAAAATTTGACTCAAGAACAACCAACCCTCTAGGAATGGTGTTATTAGTTTTCAGCTGGATGATGCCCTTGCCAAACAAGGTTTCTATTCCTTCTGTTTTACATATCACTGGCTCCAAATCAATACTTTGATCAAAAATTCTCCTTTGTTTTGTAAGAATCTTTTTATTTGAGCATCATCATCAAAAACCTTCCAGTGCTTAATGTTGTCAAGGAAAGAAGGTCTAGTCAATACCTCAACCTCATATTCACAATATGGGGACATTGTGTAATTTTCAAACCGAGACCCCAACACTGCAAGCTTTTCTACCAAGTCATTGAACTTCCTATCATGATGCACAATGTTGAAGGAGTCAAACTTCTCAATGAAGTCCCAAACCGCATGCTTGTCTTGCTTCATTTGTTGATTCTTTGTGGCATATAGATTTCTGACTTGTTTCACAATTAATTCTAAGTCTCCTTTAGTAATGATGTCCTTGACACCATATTTCCAAGAAATTCTTAATCCCGACAACAATGCCTCATACTTAGCAATTTTTTTGGTGCATTCAAAGTTGAGTTTGGAAGAAAAAGTAAATTTTTCCTGACCAAGAGAAAGTATAACAATACGAGCACCATTCCCAAATTTGGAGCAAGCTCCATTAAATAATAGAGTCCAAGGAGAGCCTGCCTATTCAAGGAATTTATAGTCTTCAATCTTGTGTTACTTTCCATCAACAAATCCCACAAAGTTGTCTACATCAACACTTGTGTACAATACCTCATAGGAAGCATTGTTGGGATCCTCAATAAGATGCAGCATTTTCTTTCCCCATACAACTTGACAAGGTTTCCCTTAGATGGAATGGTAGCATAAGACATATCCATTTGGACACTCCCACCAACACTTGCAGTCCATTTTCTTGATAGTAGCATGCCCCACTTGGCTCGGTAGTCAACAATGAAAACATCAAGTTTCAAGTTTTTACCTGGGTAAGCTGCAAGCTGCACCACCAAACCCTTTACACATCCCACTACTAGCACTTCTCTAGAGTCCATCGCAGTGCACTTCCCATATGTTGTTGTGACTTTGATGTTTATCTCATTCATGACTTCTAAAGGAATGACATTACATGATGCCCCAGTCAAACATGTAGTTGTGCATCAGTCTATCCTTAATGATCAAAGTGGTGAATAATGGATCCACATTCATCTGAGATTCCACCAAGGATGTTCTCAAACAGACCTCAGGTGGTTCATCTAGCTCTTCTGATGCTGGTGGTGCTTCTGTTCTTCAATGACTAGTGGGGTCTCCATAATGCTTATGTTTCTACCTAGGGCAATCTTCTCTTCTTTCAACCTCAAGTATTCAAATGCTCTATTTTTGTTCTCAGGAATGCTAAACAACTCAAAAATTGGAACAAAGACTTTTATTTGACTTAAAACTTGGGCAATGTCATATGGGACATTCTTTAGAAAGGCAATATTGGAAGGAAAGCTAACACACTCATTAGATGTTGCAGGATTTTTGACAACTTGGGCATGAGGAGGGGTATGATTTATTTTTGGAAATGCAAGGCTTTTGGTAGATGCCTCTTTCCTAGGAGCCTCCTTAGGAATGTTTGAAAGTAAGGGAACTTTTGGCTTGGCTTGATGCCCTTCCCTTTTGATAGCCTTACTTCTTGTGTTATATTCCTTCTCTTGAGCAACAACAACATTCATTAGTAACTACCTATCTTCCTCAAATGGGATTCCTCCATCATACTTCTTTATCATTAAATCCCTTAAATATTCAAATTCATTATTGGGAAATTAAAAATCTTGTACATTATCTACTTCTAAAGTATGAGAGGGAGGAAGAATAGGTACCCTATGAATGCAGTCCCAAAAGGTGGCAGCAATTCTAGCACTTATCACCTCAGTTGAGGTTGCCCCTTGTTGTGAGCTGGTGGAGCATCCCATCATGCAAACATCATCATCATTGTCATCAAGTTCTTCCTCTTCTTATTGATCTTCTTCACAAGGAGCATGAGGCATGAAACATTTGTCACACCAATCAATGACATCTATCTCCTCCACCACAACAACTCTAGCAGCCAAAGGATCAAGCACCATTCTATTCTCTCTATCTTGGGATGGTCTATTTCTAGATCCAACAGGTCCCTTGCCTCTATCATCAGATATTTTGTGGTTTGTGAAACTATCTTGGCCTTGCTATCTGTGTTGACCTTGTGAGCTCTTCCCAATTCCCTTCTCATCCTAGGCTAGCTTGTATGAAATTTCTTTGACAACACCTGCCAAAGTCTTCACAACTTCTTCCAAATCAATAGCCTTTCTTGTTTGAGGCTTTTCTGGGTTGACCAACTTTACACCTTTCCTTTTTGGAGGCTTTCCAATTGCCTTGATATTGTTCTCTATTTTCAAAACCATGGTGAAGGCCTGCCTTAAATTTGTGGGGTATTATCTCTTAAATAATATGCAGCCTTTTTATCAAATACATTAGTATATTTGATCAAACATGACTCATCACGAGGCCTTATTCTAACACACAATATTCTCAAGCTCTTATTCAACCTTGTGTTAAAATAATGTACTGACTCATTAGGGTTCTTCTTGATGTTTTCTAATTATGTCACAAGAAACCTAGGGTTAGTTCTATCACCATATTGTAATATGAATGTAGTGTTCATCTTAGTCCAAGAATCAATAGAGTTATCTAGAAATGCTTTATACCAGTCCCTAGCATCCTCTTCCAAGGTATGGATAAATAGCTTGATATATACATCTTCATGTTTGATCTCAAAATATTCCATCATGTTGATAAAAAAATTTATATGTTGATCTCTAGTAATAGCATTATTTCCCTAGAACTTTGGCATTTTGTTCCATACATCTTGAGGCACTGCATTTGGATATCTAGCCATCCCCACAAAATTTATAGGTCCAAAGGTGTTTACAACAAAAGGGGGTCTGGGTGGAGGCTGGGCCATGTTTCTTTGAGGAGGTGACCCTGGAGGGGTGACAAATTGATGAGGGGCTAAGGTCCTTGGAACACAAGGAGTATAATTTTCAAAATGGAAATCTCCCAAAGGCCTTGTCTCTTGGAAATCTCTATCAACCTTAGAAAAGATAGGTGCAGAGTGTGAAGCAAACCTTTCAAAATCAAATGAAGGCCCATCTCCAGCTGGAGAGTTCAATTCGACAAAGAGGCTACCTGATTTAGAGTCACTTGAATGGTAGTCTTCAATAATAGGCCAATCACTTTCATCAATGGAGATCTCTCTCCTTGTCTTCTAATCTCTAACAACTCTCCAGGATTTTCCTCCTTTTGATTTTTCTTTTCCTAGCTCTTGAAATAATGTCCTAGTAGGATCCCTAGCAAATAAATATCTTCTTCCTTCTATCTTTGCAAATATTAGTAACAAATTTGATTTTGACAGATTTTTAAGACACTGGTACTTATTAAAATTAGATCAACAGGGAGTCGCCACTAAGGATTTCCACCTTAGTTGTGTAAATGCACTAAATATGGTCTGTCAAATGTTTGTCAATGCAAGAAACTAGAAATGGAAAGATTCTGACCTTTCTTTACCAAGATTTTTCAAATAAAAGCTAGTGCACTAGATGTGAAAACTAAAGTAACTACACATAGCACTTGGAGCATACAAGAAGTGTTTTACCAGGGTTTGAAAATGAACTACAATCAAAATGTCCCTAGCAATAGTGCCACTGATGTTGGTGTTGTTAACGGTCTCAATAGATATGGAATGGTAGTGAATCAGCAAATCGATCCCTCAATGAAACTCCAGATTAACAAATCCCCAACAATGATGCCACTTATGTTGGTACCCAAATTTAACCTCCTTCAAAGACTAAGTAGCATCACGGATTAGACAGGACACTCAGAGGTAGATAAACAATCATGTATGTCATTTTTGCTGGGAAACAATCTATCTGACTTGTGGGCACTCAGGCCTTGAAGGGAGTGGGTAGCACATTAAAAAGGATGTGATCGGATCCTAACTATTTTAGGTTGTGCCTTTCAACCAAGGTAATAGAACCTATTTTGTAACCTATGTTATATGAAAGGAGATATAGGTACCTTTCTTTAGCATAAATTTTATAGAGAAGACCTTGGGGAAAATATGATCAACACACCGGATCTGACTCTCACGAGTTGTCACTTCTAGATCATGGAGATACTTTCACAACAAGGCAAAGGTTACTAGAGATATTTGAGACCCTAATTTTTTCTACATGTTTAGGTGATAAGGATTATGCATTGGCATACACACATAACAAACAGGGGTAATATGGTTAGGATTGGTTGTTGTTAAATGAATTTTTGGTGGGAGGTGGGGTAGGGTGAAACTGGATTCACCAGATCCTTGAGAACCTTACAAAATGGAGAGTCATACTAATAGAATGCCATAGAACAGCTAAAATGTTTCTTCAACTAGAATATGTGCTTCAATGGAGGCCTAGATTAGAACTCTTTCACACAATATCTAAGATTCTATCATGAAGGATCGAGTTAGAAAACCCAAAAAAGCATCAAAATCTAAGCCAAATCACACCTAAGGTACACCCAAAGGCTTATAGACAATCTCTGGCAACAGATCAGAAAAAAGTGATTTTAAATCATTTATTCCAATCCTAAATGAAATATATTCTAGGAAATGGAATTGCAGATGCCACTAAACTATCATAAGGATTGAGGCCTATGTGATTGAATCAAATTGTAATACAAGATTGCAACATAAACAAGAAAAAATGCTTGCATACATTTAGAAATAAAACCAACACATTTAGAAAAACACAAATTTCATCAAGTCTATTAGTAGGGTAAAGTTTCTAGAATAGTATCAGAGCTTGTCAATGGTTGTACACTTGTAACCACCTTGACACAATAAAGCTTAATACAAAAAAGAGGTAACCTAGTTTCTCAGATGGATTCTCAAAAGACAGGCTTAGTCAAATTTTCCTCTTAGGAATTTTCTTCAACCTCTAGCACAATGACCTCTAACTTCTAACCTCCCAACCCTTTTGCATGAAAAATTTGTGCCATTTATAGCACTTACAACAAAGCCTCTTCCTCCTAAAAGACAAAAAACATTTAATATACCAGTGTTCACCATGATTCTTTCGTGATTCACAGAATCAAATATGTAAAAAGTATCCAGGTGCTTGAGGGGAAGATTTCATCAAATACCTCCCAATTTAAATCCTTTCTCTAGTAGATCATTCTTCATTCAATTTTCCAACCATTTCCACCCCTAATCGTTCAAATCTGGCCCCTTGCATGCTCGGGAGAAGAAAACTGGAAAATATGATCAGGCAAAAAGTTAGACCATTTTAATGGCAAAAGACATCCTCTAGATCTTCCCACCAAAATTTACATATCAGCATTAACTTCCCTCTCTACTTGGCATGTAGAAAAAACCAAGAAATCATGGAGATTGGGACTTCCAGACGTGTTTCAGAGAAATGGGGGGAAAATCAGATTTAGACTCACAATAGATGTTGATATTTACTTTGAATTTACACCATCCACATGGCACATTCAAGATTTAGAATAGACCTGGGGGATTCCCTTGACTTTTTACAACTTTTTGAAAAAGTGGAAATTTTTTCCAAATTTTCCCCACAACTCCACCCTCGAGAACTGAGCCTGACATGTGTCCAAATGTGATTGGAGTGGAACCGTGCACAAATTATGCCATTTTACTCTCTTTTTAGAAAAGTGATAATTTTCCAAATTTTCCCCGCAGCTCTGCCCTCAGGAACTAAGCCTGACACAAGTCCAAATGTGGTCGAGTGGGCCATGCTTCCTATTTTACTTTTGACTCTTTTTTCTCTAAAGGAAATTTTTCTAAATTTCCCCCGTGAGCCCACACCTCCACCGTTGACCGAGGCAGAACATTGACTATTTCCCTTATCAAGCTTATGGGCCATTTTTAAATTTTAATCCTTAAGGGGTAAAAAATCCAAGTTACCTCCGATGGCCCACCTCCCTACCTCTTTGACCTTTCAAACTATCTCATGTCACCATGGCGCACCTTAAGGAAGTCTCATAATTTTGATACCTTGAATGAGCGTGGGCTCGCCACATGTCCTACTCCGAGGTAGTCTCCTTTTGGTCATTGAAAAGTCTAAGTAAAATGAAAAGTGAGCGGAGGCCTCCACATGTCACCCCGACGCTTGTTTAAAATGAAACTCAAGGGCCAGTCCCCAAACATGCATGGTTCCTCCACATGTCTCCATGGCGTAACTTCAAGATGGTGCCCAAAGCAGAGACCATGAATGAGCGCGAGCTCGCCATGTGTACTGTTTTCCCAAACTACTCCAACTGCATGAATTTTTTTAAGTTTGGGCCAAGCAGTGGAAGACTCCACGTGTTCTCCCAGCACTACTTCAAGTCCAAACCAAAAAGTAGATCTTCAAATGAGCATCGTGCCTCCACATGGACACACTTTGGGTTAAGGTTTTCCATGAATTTTTCTAAGTACCTAGCTGAGCCGTGTCTAACCAAAAGGTGACACGTCTCCATGTAGATACAAGGATGTAAATTTGACCGGGAGAAACATCCATTAAACTATAAAATATAGAAAAATTACCATTTGATCTTGGGAATGAAATTTTCTTCAAGGACATAAAGTTTAGAAATGTTACAGAGACTAAAATACGTTCTTCAGGATACATCCATTCATTTTCTTCAAGTACTTAGGGTAGAAATGATAAGGAAGACAAATCCCAACCATGGAGAATAGAAAACATGGGGGAACCTGAGTTTTTAGATGAAAAGAGAATGGGGGACCCAAATTATAGACCCTTAAGAGATTTACAACCTAGGAACCAATTAAAAATGGCCACAAGGATTAACCAGGCACAATACGAAGGAAGGAGAAAATGTCAAAGGCCGTAAATCAATAAGTTTTCATAGGCACAAATGGGGTGAGACAATTTTGAGCACCAACACTCAACACACAATATTTAAGATCCATTCAAACATAGATACTAACCTATATTACTAAGTGCCTTTATCAAAACAACACCTTCCATTATAAATCAATAAGATTATCGATGCATATTTAGTTTACCCCAAAAGTTAATAACCATCATATCAAATTCCATCTCAAATAAATAAGGTATTTATATGCAGAGAAAACTGACCAATCTTGATTAAAAACATTAGCATTAAAGAAGAGGAAACAACAATATAGACAATAGAATATACTACCAAAAATTTTCCCGAGAGGCAAATAGACCCAAGAAACTCTAGTAATAACTGGGTACTAGAATTACACAATTGTAACATCAAACTTACATGATTCAAAACTGGTTACAATTCAAGCTTGATGAGGATGGTCAAGGTATCTCATAAGGAAGAATTTAAAAGTCTAGGAACAAGTACAATGATAAAAAGGATTATAAAAAAGCAAGATCCGAATATGTTTCCCTCAAACTTCTAAATTCTAAAAGTTTTTAAACAAAATCTCCAACCCATTTTAGCCAAAATATTGATCACTCCAATCCCATAATATTTCTTTCCTAGGTTCAAAAGGTTATCAAAGGGCCTTGAGAGTGAGCTAAAAAAGTGCAACAATAAGGACGATAAGCTCGTGTGAAAAAAAAACTTGTTCATAGGTACTATGCAGGCTAGCTTGCCCAATACAAATTACTAGCTATAGACAACATAATAACTTGATACCTAAATGAAGAAAAATAGATAAAAGGGTCGAAGGTTGATCACTTGAGAAAGGAAACATAATAACTAGAGGAGAGAAAAATTACATCTTAGCTATCCACTTAACACTAACAACTAATTATAAAAAAACACTAAGATTTCAAGAGGAAACGAGGGGTTTCTCCACAAGGGGTCCAACCCACAACAAAATCAGCATCGAAAAACTAATTTTAGGGAAAGGGTGGTGAAATTTCATGATATTTTTAAATCTACCAAAATTAGCAATGAGTAGAGTTATCTTTCCTAGTTTCCAGCTTCTATAAGTAGTATGGACACTGCACGGACTATCAACAACAATATTTAGGTTGGATCTCCCCTCTTCTACTGGCTAGGCACTCCAACTCCATTCCCATCCATGTTTATCACGAGTAGAGAGCTCCATTATAGAAGTAATGTTGAACAGAAAGAACATAGGTCTCATGGAATTCCATGATCATGTATACACAAAAGGGTTTATTGAAAAGACCCAGGATACAAGTGAAAGATAGGGATAAATACAGACTCCACAACCTTGCAACATCCTCATGACCTGTGTGTAAAATGGGATGGATGGAGCAGGTATAGACATCCAACAAAGCACAAAGGAACAAGTTTTCAAAATAGATGTGGAAGCAGGAGCCTAACATGCCACGTATGTAAAATGGGTAAGAAAACACAAGGCAAAAATAGCTTGACAAAATGACTCAAGGAGATGTGGTCTCAAGGGGATACCACAATAATAGGATATGTACAAGAGGGGCCTATAGAAAAAAAGGCCAACTCAAGTCTCCCATGCCAGAAGAGACAAAAGAAGCTTGGAAACGGGATTGTACAACCACCCATGCAAGGGAAGGAGCTTCAGTCGAATGCTTCAATTATAGGTGCCCAAATAAAACATGTACAAAAATGATTTTTTTAACGACCTCTTCACTTCACGTCCATTTGTAGATCTCTCCCTCTCACGCGGCCAAACCAAAAGGGGGATGCTAGAGTAAAAACATGGACATCCACCAAAGCACAAATGGAAAAAAAAATTGACAGTAGTAGTTGCATGTGCCTCTGGGCCAAGTAAGTAAAATATGGAAGTATACATGTTGGCCTGCAACTGTTAGCAGAATGCCCCAAAGATATGTGGTCCTATGGGGACACCACGATTGCAAGATAATCACAAGGAAACAAATAAAACAAAATGACCTGCCCATATCACCCAGTCAGAATACATGCGGCCCAAGAAAGAAAATAGAATCTTGAGAATGGGAATGGACATCCATTGAAGCACAAAGGAAAACAAATTTTAGAAGGATGGGGGTCGCAGGAACATTAGAAGCCATGAATGCAAATGTGGAGGAAGAAAAAACACAAAGCACAACAGGATCTGCAACAATGTTCTGTCCAGGTTGCCATTGCCACCATACACATATCCAAAACAAAGAGAGGGGCATTTTCAGCTACAACTATGAGCCATGGTGAAATAATGAGGAGATAGCAATCCAAGAGCATGTGGACATCATTAGAAAATTCGTTTCAGCCAGCACAAACAAGGCCTCAAAAAAATGAAAAACACCCCCCACAATCTCATGTCAAGCATGAAATAAATTTTGGTGGGTGGATCCATGTGCTAGGATAGGCCACTTCCAGGGAGGATGGGGGAGTAGGCAGAAATTAAAATTTCCTCATTAATATGTAGTTAAACACATAAAAAAATTCCTTTCCCCTCCAAAATGGTGCCTCCCCAAAATCATCCTCACACGCAAACAAAGTTTAACCAAGATTTGGTAATAAATTAATTCAGGTGAGAGATAAAAATCCCCTCAAAACTTGTGCCTCCTCCTAACGTCTCCTTCTTCTACACATCCAACCAAGGCTAGATATACGACGCATTACAAATTTATTTTTGGTAATTTTTCTAGTGCATTTTAAATAGCAAATGACAAACATGTATTGGTGCTACATTGTATGTTTTTTTCTTGATGAGGCCTAAATTTGAAATCAATAGGACAAGATTTATTCACATGCACACTAAGATCCTTTTTAAAAGGGTGAATTTTAGTGGTGAATCTTTGCTAATTCACAACTATTTACACTTTTGAAAAATAGAATTTGGAATTTTTGAGGAATTGTATAGAGCAACATTTCACATAAAATTTAGGGATGCAAGTTAATTTTATAAGTTGGCTCACCTAATGTTTAAAATAAATTTCATACTTATGCATTTATATCACCACTACCTTGAAAAACCAATTAGGCTCATTCGTTAATATATATATTAATAAAAATTTAATCATCTACAAAATTCAAATGTCATCAGACTCTTACATAAAAAAACATGATAGAAAAGTTTGACCACATAGTCAAGATGCTTGAATGCATTCTCAAGATGCCTAAATACATAACAAAAATTCCCCAATGGCATATTTTAGACACTTGACTATATATTCTATATGCATGGCCTTATTATCCATATACTTGTGTATATTCCAGACGTTTGACTAAATAACCCAAATGGCCGACTACATAATACAATTTGTCAGCTACATAATCTGGTGCCTGATTTCATAGTTCATATTCCTACCCAAATAATGTAGATGCCTACGTGGAAATTGAGACATCCAACAACACCTCACCTAGGTTTGGGTGATAATCAAAATGTGGTGATCCTGATAGGTCAATCATCAAAAACAAGGAAATTTTTATCTTATGTTAACCATCCACAAAAGGGGTCATGCAAATGCAACTGACATTTATACCAAATACAGGTACTATGTATTAACTAAATAATTAAACCTTTTTATTTATTTTCTTATTCTAAATTTCAATTATATACTTAATAATATAAATTTCAAAAATTTGTTTTCATGCAAAACCCACTCATAGTGATATCCAACATCAAATAATTAATCACAATAAATTGTCATCACCTCATAATATTATTGATGATTACATGCCTCCACTTGAGGAAAATCCTTATTATGTGTTTACATTGGACAAAAATTGCATTCATTATTACAATATGCTACGAGTAAAATAAATTTCTAGTCATCAAACACTAACTTCAGCTTGAAATTCAACTATGGATTCATATAAAAGAAGATAACATTTTACATTCCTAATGACAAGATCCACCAAAAAGAAGATATTTCTACACATAGTGATCAAACACATATTTTAGGTTATAATAAAACAGAAAAATATGTGTGAAGAAAAAGAACTAGGTAGACCATTGGAAGGTTTATTAAGTTTTACTAAGAAGCTAAGTATTAAAATATTGAACTGGTAAAACCAAAAAAAGATAATGATACTCCAAAAATGTAAATGTTTAATGTGTATCTCAAAACTTGGAAAGGATCAAAAAATTAAAATCAAGATGGATATAATTGAGAATAATACATGTACAATATATGTATCAGCTAAGCAAGAATATTGTCAAATAAAATGAACGTAAAGATGTAAAAATGCAAAAGAATGCATACATGTAAGGTATACAATAGAATATGAAAATGAACAAAAACAACTAAAAAATATTGTTGAGAATGGAGGAAAAATTACAAATAAATTAGGAAAATTTGTTTAGTTTAATCTACGTACAAAACATATACAGTTCTCAACTATTTACCACATTTTAAAAATGGGTAGACCTATTTATGATTAACTAGATTATTAAATTTTATTTCAACATAGTGGATTCCCTAGTATTGCACAATCACATTGGCTAGAAAATAGTGCTTGGGAAATGGAAAAATGTCTAGAGATGATTGATAAGGATAATTTGAAAGAAAAAATGTGTGATTTATCTCACTGTCCATTGATTAGGTCACATAAAATGAAAACACATCATGGATTTTCATTCATGTTTACACTTTTGAGAACCATTTAAGGAAAACTCATTTATTATCACTCTATAAAATGATAGAAAATTCCAATACCAAGATTCTTTACATGTTGGTTATTTCAAGTTTTTGGGATATATATGGGATGGATGATTATACTATCTCTACTAATTTGGTGTGTGTTGGTACATATGGTGCATCAATAATACAAGACATATAAATGGTATTTTTATTCACCTATAAACTATTTTTACCTCATATATGATTCCAATCCATTGCATGGCATAGAATGAATCTTGGATAAAAAATAGTTACCACATTTGAGAGTTTTGAAAACTCAAAAAGTATATATGTGACTTGCATGGATATAATTATAGTAGTCTAAAAATATTTCTAGAGTTCTTGAAATTTACAATTGGAGTTACTGATGGTAAAAAAATTATAAAATATGTTGATACAAGGTGGATTTCCATGTATGAACTTGCATGTAGAGTTTTTTGAATAATATCCATCGTTGGTTGGTTTTATGTATAAATATCGTAGATAAGTTGACAAGACAAAATACTTGTTGTATTGTTTAATGTATTTGTAAATGTTACAAATATTAAGTGGTATTATGCCCATGTTGAAGGAAATTAAAGTTTTGATTAAACACTCTCAAGAGAGGTCCAGATATATTATTGATTTCATATGGTTGAAAAACATGTATGTCAAATTTTAGATATTTTATATATGTCCCAAGACAATTTTACAGGGAATGTATTTGATAATTGGAAAATATTAAAAAATATTAAGGATTCTAATTTTTATTTGAAATACAATATTAAGGATTATTTTTAAATCATTTTTAATGATATAAAGAGATATTAATGCATACTTTTCAAAAAAGAGTTGATTTGATTTGAGCAGAAATTAAATAAGTTCCTATAATGCATCTTTTAAATGACATTGTTATTTATGATACATAGATGAAATTGAGAAAGCTTTCACAAATATTATCCTAAAAAATTTGTGATTATTTAAAAAGGGATTATCTTTAAGAGGCTGTGGGAGTAGTGAATCCCATATTTTGGAACATTGTTGATGGCCATAGTGAAGAAATAGTAACAAATATATTTCTCAAATATATGAGTGCTATGATAAGCATTTTAGCAAGTTCATACAGATAAATGGAGTTGAAATTAAAGGAATTTTGAAAATATATTTACTAACATCTAAATCAAAACATTTTTTCCTTACAATTATTGATCAATATCAGTATTCGAATGAACCAACAAAAAATTGAACTATCACAAGCCTATGTAAAAAACTATATCTCAGGAGTGTCTTGCGATAAAAAACTAGTAAATATTTTTGATTATATGAACTTTACCAAATGATAATCTCTTGATCAGTAGAAGATGAATGGGCCTTTAGTGCAATATATTTTGTTAAATCAGGATTTCAAAACAAGTTGGATAAAAATTTGGAGACATGTTTAAGATTGAATGTTTCACATTATCCCATTGATGTATTTCCTTATGAAAGGGCACTTTCCATTTTGAATCCACTTACTGAAAGAAGATGAGTCACTAATACAATGAGAAAAAAATATGATCTTAATAATGACCTAGGAAGTGGATGCTCTTTTGACATAGTATATACACATGTATTTAAAGAAAAGGGATTCCTCAAGGATTATTTCAACTCCTTGAGTTGTATGGTTTTAGATTTATAATAGGTATGTTTTATGAATATTTATTCCTATTTAAAAAATTCATATGAAATTGTTAAAGTTATGTATGTTTTTGGATAAATGATTTTAGTATCCTTATTTATTACAATTTTTATGCAATATAAGATATGAAAATAATAATTATGAATAGAAAGTTGATATTATACTTTACATTATTATGAAAAATAAAACATCAGAGATGTTATGAAAATAATAAATATTAATAAAGTGTTGATTCAAATTATTTCAATACAATTTACAAAAGTGCTAAATATCTCAATTGAAATTTGAGATTTACATTTCAATTATTCTGAGTATTACAACTATAGTTATATAATATAAAGAAATACAATAAAATATCATTCTAATATGCTCCCTCTTGTATTGTATCTTATGTGACTAGAGCTCCTGATTCAATTAGATCATGAGGTGTGACATTGATATTAATAAGATTTTCCCTATCTTGATTGGCCACATCACCTAATGAAAGTAAACTGGGATCTGCATTTTATTTCTACTTTAACAATATCTCTGAATCCATGCCATGCTCCTTAATTATTTTATTCAATGTGTTGTTTTATTTATTTACAAGCAAAAGTTTTTATTTGAGTGAAATAAAAAAATTTAAAATTTTGCGTGTATTCTTGAGATTAAGATCCAAGACAAATACTACATCCTTAAATTTTTGATATTTTGACTACATTTGAACAAAGAAATATTATTAGTTAGAAATTTAAAATATGTAACTCTAAAATTTCAAGGCAAAGAAAGAGTTAAAATTATGATGGCTTTATCATTTTCATCATTTACAATGACAACAAGGTTTTTTTCTCTATCCCATTTTTTATAGTAAGCTTAGGATTTACCATTTAATTTTTCCAACCTATTTAACATGACATCCAAAACATTATCATTGAAGTCATTGCTCACTATAATGGAACCTAAGAGATCTTGTATTCAATAATACATCTATCTTTTTTGGATCATTTCAAAATAAATAAAATACATAATTTATTTGAATACGGTTTTTAACACGGACATTTAATTATTTTATAAAAAAATTGGCCCAAAATTCCCATGTTTTCAAATTCTCTATATCCTACATAACAACATCATTAATAGTATTATACCAGCTCTCTTCCAACAAATTATGTAATGGAAAAGTAGTTAATTGATCATCGGATGGTTGTAATGGTATCTATGTTGGAGAGGGTGTATCATATGGACAACTAGGTGTCAATGCCTATAAAACAAGATCTATTTAGTTAAATTGGGATCCATGAATCATATCATGTGGATTGATAGTAGATGGATCCCCAATACCACTATATATACCCAAGAAATTAGTATCAATGTCATTTTTTTGTAAACTGGTTATGCCCATTGCACTAGGGAGACCTTAGAAAGAGAAATTTGGAAATGGTGTTCTTGTCAAATGAACCTTGCCACCACTTTGAGTTGGAAAATATAATTGTTTCCTCTTCTCTGAACTTGTCTTTGTAGAAGTGGTGGTGGCATCATTTTATTTTTTGAAGTGTGAAGTGGAATTGCTTGAATAAAATATGGAAAACACATAGAAATAAGAAATTGTTGTTTAGTAAATTTAGCATAAAAGTTAATTTTTCAAGTGATTATAATAATGGTCCTACCTTGTAGAGTATGTCAAGGTGTAGTTTCTTCCCTTGTCAGTGGTTGAATCCTTACAGATTCCATTGGTCCACATTGATGTGGGGAAGTTTTAAGAAAACTAGATGAGGAATCTATAAATACATAGTAATGATTGAAAGTATAGTTATATTAAAATAAAATTAAAATAATGTTCTATTATTCATATCTTGATATACTGATAGTAGTAATACCTAGAATAATTGATGAAGTTGTTTGTACCACTTGAAATTTAAGGGGTGTAATAAAACTTCTCATGTGTTTATGTCTCAGAAATGTAGGATTCCAAATGATTGTACATCCATGTATGAATCAAATTAATCCTCATGAGGTTGAAGACCTCTAATTGTATCTTGTCTTCTTGCATGTAATAGAATTACTTTCTTTGAAAAGAAAATAGAAAATTATCTCTATTTTCAAATAAATACATGAAACTAATTTGTAATAATTTAAACTTTAAAGTTACCTCTTGCTCATCATTTGAAAGATAATTTACTCTCATTTTTTCATCAAGCATAGTCATACTATTAGTATTATTTGAGTGTAACTCATGAAAGTATCCATAACATGATGAAATTATATAATTAGAACATGACAATATTGTATTCTCACAAATCTCACCTCCCATTTTGCTGGATACCTTAGAATGTATTTACCTAAACCATATGACAAGGTGGATCTCAACTTAATTCAATTCTTAACCCTGGAAGGCCGCCAAAAATGTATTTACGCTTACCACCTCCCAATGCTAAACCATTTTAGACGGGGGCAGGCTTTTAGTTTTCCCTATTTCTTGTATCATTCTCTATGTGCCTCTGTTTTGTAGTTTAAAACGTCTAGGATCTTTGTCCCTCTCCACAAGGGATTTATCTTTTTCCTTGTCAAAAGCACGGCCCTAGACATTGACAAAACTGGTGCCCTCAAGCTGGCTTTGGAAGCTTATGCGAGATGGTTTGGGGTCTGATTCGGAGGAGGAGGATTCGAGCGATGATGAAGATTCTTTGGATGGTGACATGGAAGAGGATGAGGTGGAGGTGGTTGCAGCCCAAAACCTAAAGGATCTTAAATCTAAGTAGACCCCGAGCACTGAGCCAAACACTAAGGGTGAGTCTAGCAAATAGGGTGCCACGACTCCTATAAACACTCAATTGGAACAACACTATGAGGCTATGGGTCATGTCGGCCCGATCAAAGGGGAAAATCACTTAGCTAGGATGGTGGCTGATATCGATGAGCTCAAGGGGGACATGTGGCTCACTAAGATCTCGGTCTAGTTTCTTTTTAATGATTGGCACAAGATGAAGGAGCAGGTGTAGGAAGTTGTTAGCAATGGGCAGGGTGGCGAGATTGAGATCCTAAAGGAAAACTTTGGGGCCTTAACCAAGGACATGGATCAGGTAAAATATATCCTCCATAGCTATATGTAATGGAGTATCATGATTGTTAAGTCGACCTTGCTACACCTTCAAACTATGGGGTAGCTTTCCAATTCTTATTGTGTTGTGGATAGTAAAGGAAGGAAACAGAAGGTGACCCTAGATGGTTTAGACTTGGGCTCTTTGGATATTAATATTGATTCTCTTGCAAAATAATGGGCTAAGGTGTTGGAGGGGATTGAAAAATCCTACAAATGAATTTGGTGTGGGGTGATTTGTTTTTTCACTATCTCTGTCTATGGTTGTTAGTTCCTTCAATGTTGTTAGTTTCACTATGGTTTTTTGTTGTTGTTAGTATCACTATATGGGCTCCTAAGTGCTCTTATTACTATGAAATTTTATAATATGGTTTTTTGATGTTATTATAATTGGCTTTATCTTCTCTCATGGAGCTTTCTTGATGTACAAGGTAGGGTCCCCTTAACCTTATTTTTACCACTAATAAAAAAAAATCTTGTATTCTCATTTCAAATAGTATATGACAAATCATGTCATATCCTATTGGATATAATTTTACACCAATAAAATTGCTGGAAAATTAGATAACGGAGGATGTAGACAATAAAATAGTATGAGATGTCAGATTATCTTCCTTGCAAGACTATCATAGTCTTGTTGGCTAGATTTTTTGCATAGTCAAAAACCTAGGTAGTCATGAGATAAATCTCCCTCATTTACCGGTGAGGCTCCCATGTATGATTTTTTATCAATTATGGATCTGAGTAATTGTTTGTGGCTTTAACTTTAATTGCAAAGCTCACAATCCATAACTAGGAAATTCTACAGCAAGTAAGCAACTATAAAGAAATATTTGCAAAAATGTGGAAATAATTGAATCCATGAAGAAAAAAAAGAAGATGTGCAATCCAACCAATAGTTCACAGAGTTGGTCTCATGTACATAGATGAAACAAATAGATCTCACAATATAGAATTTAAAGAAAAGGAAAGTTTCAAATCTATATCTAAGATAACACAAATTTTATGCAAAGATCTACATAGAAGTATGAAATAAATGCACCGTTGATAGAAATTTCTCCAGAAATCTAGCTCCTTTTGATTCCTTAGCTTTCATAAAGATATCAATGGTTTCATCTCAAAGTCTAGAATGAAAGAAGGATGATTACAAAGTATGATCCTTTAACTCATCGGTTCTTCCTCTATTTATAGTGTATAAAGGGGAATTACAAATATGAATCTTTTTAATGAATTACCACATGTTGAATCTATGAAAAAGGGAAGCATATGGAAATCTTCCTCCTGGAATTCCTCTTTGCATGACATGCATAATTTATAACTAAAAATAGAACATTATATTTTGCATGTTTGCTACCTATTTCCAAGTAATTAACTTCTTCTAGTAACTTGAAGTAACAACTTTTAAACCAATCACTTAATTTTTACAATTTAATTGATTACTCAATTACTTTTTTGAAGAAAATAAGAGAAAGAAAAAGAAAAAGAAGAATTTAGAAGAAAGCTTCTATACTCCCAGTCTTGTTCTTTTTCCATATTCTACATGCGGTTGACTCTTTTGCCTTTGATTCTCAACAAACTGGATCTAGAAGCAGATGACTATGATTTTCTTGTGGGTGCTACCTCTAACATGTATTCCCCTTTCATCCTTGAATATTTTGCAATTCTTCTCTAGTATATGCATCAGTATAATGTTTGTTGTAAATAATTCAGACAAAACTCATCATCTTTTACTTTTAATTGTATTTGAGAAATTTTAAATTCTACAAATCACTCTGGGTGAAGGAAAATACAAGTATATTCAATAAAGGCTTCAACAGAAGATTGGTAGCACATGTACAAGCTCTTAGAAGGAATTTTCCTTGCAATGACTTCTACTTGGGCGACATTAGAAACAAGATGATGCATTTTTTTAGGAAGCCTTTGCAATTATGAGATCTGGATCTATTTCTCCCTATGATTCTTAAGATATATTCAATGTATTTGATATTGAATTCTTCTTTCTTCACCAATATGGGCATTTGTGATGAATACCTGTAATTGATTCTGAAAAATATGGAGTCTATGGCATGAATACTCAATTTTGATCACCAAAATATGCTTATAAATCCTGCTGGCTTGTATTTTTAGACTTTTCTTGCATGTCAAGCAAGTGAAAATTATTATTTTATTAACTTGTGCAATCACATCAACATGTAGATGCTCTCAATAATAAAAAGAAAGCTTATCCAACCCTAAGCACCAAAATTGGATGCTTCCCGATGATTAAAAAAATCAGCTTTTAGACATCTAGATATGCCAAAATGGGTTGCACTTTTTGCTCGAAGTCATGTTAAAAATAAGAAGTCAAAGCAATGGGAATTTTCACCCTGTAAGGTAGACAATAAATTCCTACTTTCACTTAAGTGACTTTACTTTCATAATGGTAATTTTCACCCTGCAAGGTAGGCAAGAAATTCACACTTTTCACTTAAGTGACTTTACTTTTATAATGGGATCTTTCACCCTACAAGGCAGGAAAGAAATTCCTACTTTTCACTTAAGTGAATTTACTTTCATAATGGGAATTTTCACCTTGTTTGGAAGGTACGAAATTCCCACCTACCTGCCACCTTCAAAATTCTGATTGGCATCTTAAGTGATTTGACTTGTTGGGAAAAATGACCTATTAGGCAAGAAAGAAATTCCCACCTTCCTACCATTGAAAAAATTCCCATTGTCACCTTAAAGTCTTCCTCCCAAAAATTGTGACTTGCATGAAAGATTCTGGGAAGATGTAATAGCAAAAACTCTGCATGTCCCATAACTTTCATTATGTGGCTCCACTTTAGGTGTGGTTTTATTTAAAAGTGCATATTTTCTCGAGCTCTACGTTTTGATGGTAATATTTTTCTTATTTTCATAGAATCCATTTTTGTACCCTTTTGGACCAAGCAACTTCTTGCAATCTTCTGAAAGAATCCCGAGCTCTGATCGCATGTAGACAGATTAGTAATTTAAAAAATGGATAGATTTTCAAAACCCTAGGCCTGGGAAAGATCTGGCAAGAAGAATGAATAGGCTATGAGAATCACTGGATAAAACAAACCAAAACATAGACAAAAATAAATAAAACAAAACAAAAATTGTTGCAGGTAATTGCTCAAAAACTTTCTCCATTTAGCTGATCTATAAAAATTCTTCCCCACTGGTGAATTTTTAGTGGTAATAATGATGGGGTGAAGTGATTTATATAACCTAAATCCTCCAATTTTAGCTTAATCTATTTTAAAAAGAAATTCATTTATTTAACAAATAAATAAATAAAATTCTCTCAAACAAAACCTGGAGAAGGGATAGAGTTAGTTTTAGCATGTGGGTATTTGGAGAATTTAGATTTTATGACTCTCTTATGTTACCTTAGAGCGATGCAAACAACTGCAAGAACAACATAAACACAATGACCCATTAGTTTGAAAAAGAAATAATTTTTTTAAAGGGGTAGTCCCAAGTTTCAGGGTGAAATCTCGGAGACACCAGTCGGCTCCATCTGTGGACATCTTTACCTTTGTAAAAATGAAAGGAGTGAAGATGAGATCCTAGCATCTCTTGTTTCATGTCTTGTCCATTGGGTTTAGGGTAAGGCCACAAAAACAAAACAAAACAAAAAGAAAAGGAAAGAAAACAATAAAAGTTTTATTTATATACAAATAAGTTTTACCTTGTATCTCAGTTCTTGAACAACTTCATATTTTTCCCATTGAAAGGCAGTGGTAAGTCAATTCCATCCTAGTAGGCAAGGAAGACAATGTACATTCTAGAAGCTCTCTTGATCATGAAGGGCCCTTTCCAAAGTGAATCATATTTTTTTCCATGCCCTTCAATTGATGTCTCTTGTCCTACCAGAGTGCAGAGTCTTCGATCTCGAACTTTATTTCTCTGGTCTTCCTGTCAAATACCTTGGGTAAGTCCTTATCAACTTCATCATATGGTGGCTCATCCTTTCTTCTCTATGTGGTGAGTAAGTCTTCATCAAATTCCACCATTCCCATATTTACTGGTTACATTTATAAGGAAGAATTATCACCATATTCTTTGTTCTTCTTCAGGTATTGATCATGCCTATCAAATGTCCCTACTAAGGAAAATAAACCCTTGTATATTTTGTTACCTTTTAGTTGGATTACTCCACTACTATCACCATAATCTAGATCAGTTATGCCTATGAATTTTTGTCATGGTAGTGACTTACTCCCTCAACATACAACTTTTCAAAGTTTTCTTGTTCCAAAATACAGATGTTTGTTTTTCCTAATTGAAAGTCTGCCACTATTTAAAATTATCAAGGAATTTGGGGTGGTATACCATCTCCACTTTATATTTTCCTTATCTAAATATGGATGGTGGTCTATCCAGATTCAACAGTGCAGCCATGACTTCCAAAGAGTCTTCCTTGGAATTCTGATTTTTTGGAATGAAGTCAATAGAAAAGGCTGCAAAATCAAGTGTGGAAAAAATCACTCTATCTCTGTAATGCTTCATCTTATCTCCTTTGACTTGATTTTTTCCTTGAATATACTTCACTAAAAGTTCAACATCTCCTCGGGCTTTGAGGAATTTTACTCCTTTCTTTCTAGCTTGCTCCATTCCTAACAACAATGCTTCATACTCTACCGTATTGTTGGTGTTGTCAAACATCATCTTGTGCAAGTATGGGAATATCTCATGATCTAGAGATATTAATAGAATGTAGGCTCCTGATCCAAAAGAACAACAGGTGCCTTTAAACTCTAGAGTCCAAAATTTTCAGCTCCTTCTGGTTTTGGCTCTAATTGAAGTTCTATCTCTAGAATGCCTTTGTCCATTTCCAAGAAGTATACACCATGGTTAGACCCCTGAAAAAGAATTATACACCTTTTTTTTTAGTTGGAATTTTTTTGCTCTGCTTGCACTCTGGTAATGATTTCCTTTGGGCCATCCATTCCTTGCATTGTTGAATCCCCTGATTCATTTTCCCTAAGTTTTAAAGAAGACATGTCAAACCTAAGTGGAACCTTGAACCTCTCATTCTATGATAAGACATTTCAGGGTAAGTGCAACAAGTTGGGGGACAAAAAAGGGGTCGTAAGTGGACGTCATATTACAAATAACAACATAATATCAACTTATAGGGATTATTAGCAATGCATACACTCAAAATTAGAGAAACTTATAGTAATATGAATTGTTGCATTCGGAATCTAGTTTCTAAAATACTATTTTTAAAAAAATTGGACAAGTTTAGCTATATTAAACACTCAAAATTCAATGACTTGGTATTTTTTTTTAAATGCCTATAAGATTGTAGTCCATTTGCCCATGCGATTTGGATGACCAAAAATTGATATATATATTTTTCCTTTGGTGAGAAGTTAGATGTTGCTATTTATCTTGGGATAGATTTTATTTTGTATTTTTTAGCAATATTTTATTTTTTATGATTTTTTCCATGAAAGTGGTCTGAAAACATAAAGAAAATAGAGCACTTTCTATTTGCCCACAATAACTTCATCAAAAAATATTGAAATCAAATAATTTTTTTTTTGAACATGTATATAATTTCACCACGGTTGGGATGGTATAAGTTTTATCACATTCTGATAAGTGAAACACAATTTGCAGTCTTAAACGTAGACATAAACATTCACAGGAAAAAGTGTCTTAAAGACCTACTATTAGTAAACAATTATAAAATGATATTTATCCTATTCTATTCACTTTAAAATCAATATTTCCAAAAAGATAATAGTCTCCCCTACGTGATGGTACCATTTTTATGACATGTTTTTGACTTTTCGGCATGGTTCAAGTCCGCGAAAGACTAAATTTGATGTTTTGTTGTTTTTGATGTAAAATTCAGGATTTGATGTCCACTTAATTGTCCCCCAACTTGCTGCACTTACCCTTCACCCACTTTAAAACTCTCATTCGGATAACATGGAAGTTTTCACCCCTCGTGACCCTATTCCCTTAGGCCACCATAGAACTGATTCATTGCTTAACTTAACATTGTGAAGAAACCAATGTCATTCACGTTATAAAAGCCGTTTTTCTCCATTTTTTTCCTCATATTTTTTAATTTTATCTACCTTGTCATTTTCCTACCATCTCATACCTTAAAAACACTCTTTTTCTAATTTCTCCTTATTTTAGGCCAAATTTAACAATTCAAATTTCATTGGAAATGTTGAGAGGTTTATATTATACTCATCAAACATGTAAGTTATTTCATCACTAATTTTCCAATTTTAAATTTTTTTCTCATCTTGATGCCCTTCATTTGAATTCCCTTAGAAATATCTTACAAAAATCCATTTTTTCTGAGTAATTGTTTAATTTAATCAAACTGAAATTTCAATATGCTCAATATGAACCCATTTCCTCCCGTGAAACCTTTGTCCCTAAAATAGAGGATAGTGATATCAATCATGTGGATTTGAATGAAGTCTGGACTAGAATGAGAGATAATAATCCAATTATACTGGACAAGACAATTTTAAGCAATAGTTGACCCCATGTAGAAGGCTTTCCCACCCATGTTTAATATATTGATAGATAAATAGTTTGTGCTTCATTGTATGACCCATAGAATGATCCAAAAATGGATCAAGATTAGCCCAATTCTCTATATTTAAAACTTTCTCTACATGATCTCATCTTCTTATGTCTTCAAAAGATGATCTAGTCAGGTTGGGGGTGATCTGAACACCTCCAAATGACATTTTTTTCCATTTATGTACTGTCTCAAGATATTTTCTACTATCGGTTACATGACCGCCATTCTGCATTAAGCAGTGGTTATGTAACTAATGGAACATAAATGCAGGATCTCAACAATTGCTAATATTTGAGCTTCCTAATCAGTTCATTTCACATTTCCACACCTCCCTGAATTGAGCATCTATAAATACAAAATCCTTTCCAAGGATTTAAGCAAGTTTTTGGGTGAAATCTAAGTGTGATCAAAGTTAGAGGGTTGGATTCTTTTTTGTTCATTTAAAGATTTGTTATTATTTGAGAGAATTGAAAGGAAGTATATATTATTAAAGTACTTCATATTTCTTGAAGTCCAATTGGCAGTAAGTTATATCATTTTGAGATTACATAGTGAAGGGGACCTAATTTTCTCACCCACGGGAGTTTTTCCCACCTCAGGTTTCTATAGGATAAATCTTGTCTCATCTCATTTCAATTTATATTTTTAATTGTGGTTAATATTACACAATAATAGTTTATTAAAGAACTTATATATTTCATTCATATTCACGAGCATAGTGATTTGTTAATTGTTAAAGTTAGGTAGTTTATGGATCATATTGGTATTAGAGAAGTTAATATTTCAGTCTTTGTGTGGTTAACTTGTGTTGAGATTTCATTTAGATGCCCCTTACCCGAAAGGGAATAGAAAGTGGTGAAGGTAACCTTATTCCTTTTGAAGCAGATATTTCTACAAGGGAGTGGAAGAAAGGAATTCAAGAGACAACTCGAAGAGATGATGCACAAGATAACGATGAACATCATTTCTACAAGTTGGAGGCTAATGTGGAAATTCGGTCCAAAGATGTGTGCAATATTTCATTTTCCATTGGGAAATTGGAGTCCATCATAGGACTACTCATAGAGAAACTTGGTGCTTCACATGATACATGGGAAGAACGTGAAGAATAGGTTCATGAAGAAGAACCATCCCATGCCATTTCCATACCTCCTCCATTCAAATTGGAGACTAAAATTAAAATTTAGCCTTAGTATGGAGATGTGAATGTTGAGAAGCTAGACCATTTACTAGCTCAACTAGAGGTATATTTTAGTTTTCATCAAATTAATGAAAGTCGGAAGATGTCCTTTCCTTGGATAAAATTAACCAAACATGTTTTAACTTGGTTTGAAAGTTATGGTCATACCTTGGCTGTTAAAAAGCTTCCTCCGATCAATAAATGGGATGTTTTTAAAAATATAATCCAACAAAGTTTTATCTTAATTTTTATGAGGAAGAGAGGTCCATGTATTGCCAGTATCTTAGGAAGAAACAAGGTTAGACTGTGTAGGAGTGTACTTGTGAATTTCCAAAGAAATCTATTCATATGCAAAAGGATTTAGTAGACCAAGACCTTTTGATGAATTATATTGGTGGACTCCTTAATCATTTGAGGAGAATCGTCCTCTTTTCCAAGTATGCAAATATAAACCAAGCTTGTACTCAAGCTCACTATTTGGAGATGGACAAGAAAAAGAGTTCATATACCTCTCAACATGCTTCAAACAAACAAGGTGATAATAAGAAGAAGGCCAAAGGAAAAGGAAAGGGTAAGAAAAATGCTACTTCTGTTTCTAAAAATGATACTAAAATTCATTGTGGGCACTCTGATGGTGAGACTCATTCCGAGGAGAAATTTTGGAAGTTGCACCCGAAATTACATCCCTTCAAGAACAAGAAGAATAGGAATAAGGCTATGGCTTCCCTCCAAGGAGAGGAATTATTTTTAAGTGAATATGTGGATGAGACTATGTGTTGTGGCTCTGTCTGTAGAGAGGTATCTTTGGGTAGTAAAAATATTGCTTAGGAACATGAACTAGCAAACCTTTTTCATTTAAAGATTCAAGTAAAGAAAACTAATATGGATGCTCTTTTTGATACATGTAATCAAGCTAATTTAATTAGTAAAGAGCTAATGGAGAAGTTGAATTCATAAAATTAGAGTCACCCAATTCTGTATCCTTTGGGTTGGGTAAAGAAAGATGTATACATTAAGGTAATGAAGCAATGTAAGATCACTTTTGGTATTGAAAAAAATGTATTAATGGGGTTATTGTGGATGTTGTTACCCTTGATGTGTGTGGTGTAGTTTTTTTCAGCCCATATATGTATGTTAGGGATGTTATCTTCATAAGGAGAGCCAATCAGTACCCCTTGGTAAAGGATGGTAAGAGCTACATAATTTCATCCTATTAAGTAGATTCAAGATATCTTTCATAAGTTCCAATGAAACCCAGAAGCTCATTAATGTTAGTGGTAATTTACATTACATATGTTAAGGAATATGCCAGATGATGAGGTTATTACATCTAAAACAAATGGTAGTATGTTCTCTAATAAAGAGCATCCACAAATGGAAAAGTTGGTTCAACATTTCAAAGAGATCTTTTAGGAACCTACAGGGCTACCCCAGAGTCAAGGAAATTGAGCACGAGATCTACTTGTTACCTGACAGTCTACTTCCAAACTTGGGATTATACAAGAAATATTTGAAAGATGCTAATGAGGTAATACAATAGTTATAGTCTTTGATTGAACAAGGTATAATCTATCCTAGCACTTCTCCATGTGGTTCTTCTATTGTTTTATTACCTAAGAAATATTGTTCATGGAGAATGTGTGTTGATTATAGGGCTTTAAAAAAAAACCATTAAGATTCAATACCCTCTTCCTCAAATCGATGTTTTATTAGATAAGTTAAAACATGCTAAATAATTTACCAAGCTTTATTTGAAGTCTGGATATCATCAAGTGCAGATTAAGGAAGAGTACATCTAGAAAAAAATGTTCAAGACAAGACAAGGGTTATATGAATTGTTGGTATTACCATTCAAGCTATGAATTGCACCAGCTACCTTCATGAGTTTGATGAATAAGGTAATGAGGCCATTTATTGATTCTCTTCTTATTGTGTACTTTGAAGACATTATCCTTTTTAGAAAAACTTATGAAGAGAATATTGATCATTTGTGTCAAGTTTTGAAAGTACTTAAAAAGAACCATCTTATTTTGAATGAAAAGAAATATGAGTTTGCAAAAAATTCACTTATCTTTTTGGGACATGTGATTAGAGATGGGGAGATAAGGATTGGTCTAGAAAAGATAGAGGCCATTCAAAATTAGCCTACAACATTACATTTAAAAGAGACTAGGATTTTTATTGGAGTAGTTCAGTATTTACTGAATTTCTGTAAGAACTTCTCTTTCATAGTAGTGCCACTACACTCAGTGACAAATAGGGGGTAAGACATTTGATTTGGGTAAGGAACAAAAAAGTGATTTTGATTTTTTAAAGTATAAAATTAGTCATGCTCCAGTTTTGGCTTTACCAAACCTATAACTTCCCTTTGAAGTGGAAACCGATGCTAGTGACTATGATAATGGGATTATCCTACTTAAGGGAGGTAGGATGGTATGTTATCACACTGAGTTGTTTCACGATGCAATTCAAAATTATTGTACATAGGAAAAATAATTATATGTTATTATTGAAGAAGTCAATAAATGGAAACATTATTTGATGGCTAACGAAATTATCATTCAAACAGATCATCAACATCTTCAATATCTCCAGGCTCAAAGTAAACTTCAGTAAGCAAGGAATTATAAATGGATGGGTTTCTTACAAAACTTTCATTTGCTTATCAAATTTTATAAAGGTGTTTCTAAAAAATTAGCTGATATGTTATCTAGACCTCCTTTGATTTCAGTTGTGGGATTGTTAACTCTTCTTGAGCCTTTTGTGTGTGAAGCATATTAGGAAGGATATGAGAAGGATCAATATTTTACAAATATATTTCAGTAGAAACCTCCAAGCTAGGGATTTACATCTAGATGGGAATACTACTTCTAGGTTGGTATTGTCTATAAGAATGGGAAACTATGTCTGTAAAGGTGGGAAAGAGTGCAGTTGATGAGAGAAGAACACATTTCCATGGTAGTTGGTCACTATGGTGTGACAAATATTGTAGCACACTTGTAGAGGTATGTGTATTGGCCAAATATGAAAGATGAAGTTTCTAAATTCATCGAGGGTTGTGATTTATGCAATGCAAGAAAGCATAATAATAGGAAGTTGTTGTTATATATACCACTTTCAGTTCCTTCCCGACCATGGGAATGTATCTCCATGGATTTTGTGGGTGGTTTTCCTACCACCCAAAAAGGGCATGATTATATATTTGTGATTGTAGACTGATTTAGTAAAATGTGTATTATTATTCCTTGCAAAAAGACCATTTAATCCAGTGATGCAGCTGATTTATTTTTTTCTAATGTGTGGGTTCACATTAGTTTTCCTAGTTAAATTGTGTGAGATAGGGACTCACAGTTCGTATGAAAGTTTTGGTATATTTTTTGGGAAAAGATGGATACGAAGCTGAAGAGGTCTACCACCCTTAATCCACATACAGATGGGAAAATAGAGTTGGTGAACCATACCTTGGTCCATATCTTGAGAGGGTACAACATGAAACATCCAAGTATCTAGAATGAGAACTTGGTATATATCTAGCATTCTTATAATAGGGAAGTTCATGCTTTGACTAATAGCACTCCTTTTGAAAAATGTTTTGGTTATTTTTCTAAGAGTTATTTTGATGTTGTTTTTATATTATCATACATAGACAATGGGAAATTGGAACTGGAGATCCAAAAAGGTGAGAATTTTATTGAAAAGATTTAGAAAATACATCTTTAGGTACATAAGAGGTTGACAGAGTCACAAGATAAGTACAAAGCATGACATGATCAACATAGGACTGAGTATTTCATCATTTTGGGAGATAGGGTATGGTTATATTTAATTTGGGATAGACTATAGAGAAAAGATAAGAAATTCAAACCTCTTCATTATGGCCCATTTTAAATTCTAGAATAAGTGGGTAAGAATGTCTTTCACTTGGATTTTTTTCCTTATATGAAGATTTATTAAGTTGTGAATGTTGAAAACTTATGTTTTTTTGAGTGCTCTATGTTGGATGATGAAGAAGAAGGAGTATTTATTCCATATATTGAGGATATTTCTTCGGAAAGTCAACTAGAATTGGAGGAAGATGTGCTTTTCAAGTGAAAAGAAAGAACAACATAGAGAGGAGTGCAAGTGAGGTGGTTGATTCAGTTGAAAGGATAGTTGCCTAACAAATCCAAGTGGTATTTCAGAGAAAATGTGGTGAAGAAATTTTCTTACCTCATTAGTCCTTGAGATTTTAGGTACTTAAAAGACTCAAATTATGGAGGTATGCTCTAAAAATGGATCAAAATAACCCAAGTCTATGTATAATCTCTATTTGATACTTTCTCTACAAGATCTCATCTCATTATGTCTTCACAAGATGGTTTAGTCCGACTCGGGGTGATCCAGACACCTCTGAATGACATTTTTGGCCATTTATGTTTTGTCTCAAGGGATTTTCTATTGCTGGTTACATGACCGACCCGATAGTTATGTAACCATTGCTCTATGCAGAGTAGTAGTTGCACAACTACCACGCTACTCGACACAATCAACCGTCATCCGCATTAAGTGGCGGCCATGTAACTAATAGAACAGAAACATGGGATCTCAACAATTGCAAATGTTTGAGCTTCCCAAGTGGTTCATTTCACATTTCCATACCTCCCTGAGATGAGAATCTATAAATATAAGCCTTTCCAAGGATTCACAAAATTTTTGGGGTGAAATATAAGTGTGAGCAAAGTTAGAGATTTGGATTCTTGTTTTTCATTTGAAGAGTTCTTGTTGTTTGAGAGAAGTGAGAGAAAGTAGATACAATTAGGAGTTCATCTTTCTTAAAGGCCAATTGGAAGTATGTTGTATCATTTTGAGATTACATAGTGAAGGGAAGCTAATTTTCTCACCCACTAAAGTTTTTTACCACCACAAGGTTCTCCAGGATAAATCTTGTCTCATTATTTTCTCTTCTTCTTTCAATTTGAATTTTTTACTATGGCTAATATTTCACAATAAATAGTTTAATAAATAACTTCTATATTTCATTCATATTCACGAGCATAGTGATCTATTAATTATTAAATCTAGGTAGAGGAATTATAAGATCCCAAAGGCTAGTTAATTATACAAATTGATGCTCACCATATCAACCTGGCCCTATGTATCCCTAATTTTGATGACTCCAAAGTTTTAACTATGGCTGATGGTCCAAGATATTTTGATGTAACTCCAAATAAATACAAGTGATTGATTGCTAAATTTTTGTTGAAGTAAAATAAGAGAGGGCCATCCAAGCTGCCTAAAGTCCTTTACAATTTTTATTTCATTGAAGAATTGTCAAATATCATAACACTTGTTGCAAGGGTAATGGTTATTTCATCTACTTAACAATTTCAAAATTGGATGTGTATATTTATCAAATTGATTTTTGAAGGAAATTAGAATCTGAATTGGTGTGAATTTTTTTGTGAAAATTTACCCTAGTAGCTCACCTATTTGAATTAAACCAAAACCTTCTACATTAGCTCATATCTTATCTACACCATAGCTAGGTATAAAATTTGGGTTTGTTTATCAAACCAAGGTAGCATAGAGAGTCTTTCTATTTATGAATTTTATACTTTGTTAGCCTCTATATACAACAAAAGTCCTCACATGAGAGTTATTGATGCCTTAACAATGTTCCTAGTGAGATTATTAGAAATTAATGTGAGCAGTAAGATTTCCCAAGAAGCTAAACAATTGATAGCTGTTAATGGAAGTTTACTTATTCTGATTCATAATTTTTTATATATCAAAACAATAGGTTTTTGGATCCCCTTACAAGATTCTTATTTATTATAGTAATACAATTATTTTTAGAGATCTTTGTATGAAGTTATATCTCCTCCATAGGAATTTTTGGGATACAAAAATATATGGCATACAATTTCTGATATCCATGGGAAATTACACATGTAGGTATGTTCTTGATGCTCAGAATGTTGAGAAAACTATATATCATTTTATCCTACATCCTTATCAAAAGAGGGAATCCTTTTATAGTAATAATTTTATTAGCAATAACCTCTTACTCTCTTATCATCATGTGCTAGAATTTGAAGATTATTGGGAATACTTTGAAGATGAGAATGATGTTACGAAAAGATCATATGGTAGGTTGTGTCTTCAACAAATCCAAGAATTCAAGTTACACATAGTCCTAAAGGGGATGATTGATGATGGTTCAGATCTGATCACTCTTTAGTTCACTAATTATATTCAATTTAGTCCTCTTCCCACCATTAACTAGTCTCAAAAGGAGAAGGATAATCCAAAGGATCTCAACACTCTTGTTATTTTAATAATGAGACTGTTGACAATTTTTGCACTTGTGCAAAAATGGGCAACTCAAAACATCGTCATTACGATGAAAGTCATGGGTGAAGTATACCTAAGCTAAGGAAGTTCTGATGTTATTAGTTACTACTGATTTAGTTATAAGATTAAATGAAATTTGTAGTTATGTGTGCTATCACAAAACATAATAGATCACATAGTCTTCAGTTTCATGCCATCTTCAGCAAAAGTAACACAAAGCCCCAAAGGACAACTATGTTTTCTTGATGAAGATGAAAAATTACAGAGTAGGTGAAGTGCTGAGTTTTGAAGCAGTAAACAAAAATACAGATATCAAAAAACCAGGGTTCATGACTGAATGTTACAAGTTCTCATCAATGTTTCTTTCCTTCATGATTAAGGCATTTAATTATGCTACTAAGTTGTTTTATTCACAAGGAAGGTCAAATGTTTCCCACACAAGCCGTGGGATGTGACTAAAAAGTAAAGAACATCTACTGAAGAAAGAGGTACACATACATGAAATAGAAAGAAAAGGAATATGAGTGAACCCATCATTGCCTTTGTATATTCTTTGTTGTGCAGATTGTCCCCCTTTCAGCTTGTTCCATCTTTGTCTTCACAATTCAAAGCATGGTACTTGAAAAGCAAATGATAAGAACTATCATTAAAGGGCTCAGGTTCAATCCATATTCCTACATTGTCCTAATTCGTGCATATGAATCTCTAACCAATAGAAGATATGGAGTTCCTGAAGATCAAACTACATAGCCCACTCAAGAAGAAGAAATAGAAAAGAGAAATAAGACACATGGACACAAGAGAGGCCAAAAGCCTAATTATTTCTAACTATTTTCTTAAAGTGTGCAAATACAGGTTGAAGCCAAGAAGAAAGAATCATATACATGTTGAAAAAGGAGGACCAATGTAACTAAAACTTAGATATTGTCTACAAATGGAAGAGGATTACAATACTACATAATAGAGAATATGCTTGTAGACAAGGTACATTTTCCAGATTTTAGTCAAAGGAATGGAATTTTGGGAAAATTTTGACAAGGCTTTGCCATGTAAAATGGACATTTACGACTTTTCCAGTATCCTTATCAAGATGAAATAAAGGGAAATGTAGTAAAAGTAACAGATTACAGTATTTCAGCAAAGTATCTGAATCAAGTCTTATGCCTAAGATAGTATCAAAGAACAAGTGAACTGTTTGTAATTTCCAAAAGAATGATACAAGGTACAAAGATCTCATGAAATCAAGAACAGTCAAAGTGCTATTACAGTTCCAGAATCAAATGAACAAGCCTACCGGTCTATCAAAAGATACAAAATTCTCAAAGAGCTAAATTTCAGAACCAGGAAGGATAGAAGAGAAAAGTAATGACAGAGTAGATATTGTGACAAAAATCATATGTGTAACCCAAGCAACTTCAAATTTACATAAAGACCTCAAGCCCCAAATCTGGGATAGATCAAAGTACGCATCATGCTACATTATACTTCAGAGCTAAATTCAAATGCAAGATTCAGGGTTAAATAGAACCGGAAAACACATGAAAGATCAAAGGTATATCCTTGACAATGGCTCAATACAAAAAGTTGAAACTAATAGACAAATTTGAATAAGTTTTCATTAGAATAGAAAAGGCTCAAATATTGAACTAGAACAAAATTAAAATCAGAAGCACATTCATACACAGTTCCAAGTAGCAAGTAAAAAGAGCTTGACATATAATTCATGACACAAACTCAGGTGGAAGAACTTTGAATCAGAAAACTCACACATATCCAAGTCAAAGAAATGTTAAAGTATTTCAGATATTGTCATTTCCATTAAAATCATATTCAAGTTACATTATCAAAGTGTGTACAGATCCGGACCATTGATAAAACATTAATAGGAATCATCAAGTTCAAAGAAAGAAGAGCAATCTCAGAACGAGGTTCAATTCGAAATAACCAAGGCCAAGCCCATAGATATTTAGAAAACCTTCAAGGAAAAGTCTAGAATCAAGTCTGTAATGAAATAATCAAGACCTAGATTAATTTCAGGCTAAAAAATGCAAAGCTTCAAGAGGCAAAGAAATTTAGACATCATTAATGGTGGAAGAGGTCAAATGACACCATGAAGTTGAAGAAACCATCACAATATAATTTTAAAGAGAATGTACCCATTGTTTGAACTCTCATGGAAACACAGAAACTATATAACCATTTAAAATTTGGATAACCAGAAAGTGTCGACCATTAAAACTCATATAGAAATGATGGAGCCATTATTTTGTGATAGGAGCCATCACGTTTCTACCTCAAAAGAAATAAGCTACAAATCCAGTTCAGTAAAAATAATTCTCTTCATTTTACCAAATACCCATGAAGGAAAATAGACTTACTGTAATAAACATCAGGTTAAGTCGAAGGAAAATCACTCATAGCATGATCACAGGAAGAGGAAGCACGAATAATATATCAGAGCCAACGAGCTTCACTTTCACCTTCCATGACTGCAGTTAAAGCCCTCAGAATGAACTCGGATAGAGAAGAACAATGAGAATGGAGATATTTCAGAACCCACAAGGTATATTTACAGAAGAAAGCCGAGCTCAAAGAAAGCACTAACAGTGGCGGCCATCTAACAAAGTAAAATAGAGACCAAAAAATAACACAATGCCGAGCTCACAGACTCCAAGACGGTGGTAAATAAAGAAACCAAAGACTTCAAATATACAGATCCAACAACAAAGATACATATCCAATCAAGCTCGAAGAACAAAATGCAGAGGGGTTGGGTTTCAAAGTTACCGATAATGGCAAAATTCAAAACTTCATAAAGTAACCATCAATGGTGATAAAAAAATTTTCTAGGGCTTTGCTCGCATCACTAAAAACTTAATGAAGTGATCATTAAGGGTCAAGGTCCCCTTTATCATGCAAAATTGAGAGTTGAGTTAACAAGAATCAACTACGGTTGAAACATCGATGATCAATAAATATCAAGTACGAAGATCAAAGGCCAAGGATCGTGCTCAGAGCTCGAAATAATTAACCACGATTAGTTCCCACTGACCACATTCAATGCATATTAGAAACCCTAACCATGAGTCCAAGGATAGATGTCTTAAGATCTTGAAGTACATAGATCAA
The DNA here is from genome assembly GCA_018340775.1 of Taxus wallichiana var. yunnanensis. Lineage (NCBI taxonomy): Eukaryota > Viridiplantae > Streptophyta > Pinopsida > Cupressales > Taxaceae > Taxus > Taxus wallichiana. The sequence goes on from CM031238.1 coordinate 288,857,506, forward strand.
TGCTCACAAATGGATCACAAAAATTGATGCAAAAGTTGTCTAAGTGGAATGGAGGTCATTGACCGACTTAGTCAATTTTCAAAATTTCATCTGTAGGCCTGCAGGCCTGAAGAGGACATGTGTCATCACCAGAACATAAGTAGAAAGGTGGGGGTGAGGACCTCTTTAAGTTTTGAAACCTTTTGCAAAAAGTTAAAAGTTCCCAAATTACCTGCAAGCCCAAGCACACGAGGGGAAAGTCAAATCAAGGAAAAGGTAAAAATCAATTCCATGGAACATTGGTAGAAAAACGTGCTTTGTTAAAACTTTTATACCTTTTGCAAATGTGGTTAAAATTCTAAGTCATCCCGAGAGCCCGCAAAAGCTTAAAGTTTCAAATAATCCTGAAGGCCCACAAATGGAATTAAAGCTCTAAACTGACCCATAGTCCGAAAGTCCGCCAAAGGTTCAAAACTTCAAAATGGTCCAAAATTACGGAAAGGACTAAAAATTTCCAAAAAAATTCCCGCGGGCCCGTAAAAACAAAGGAGGAATCCACTTGTTATCGAAGCTATCATTTTAAGTTTTGATTTTCAAAACCCAAATTATAATGTATGTTTCAAATAATCAAAAGATGGCCAAAACATGGTGAAGTGCAAAGTGGCCCCCATAGTGGGTGTTTTCTAGGTATTATAATTATTTCTTTTACCCACGAACAAGAGTTAATTTTTGCATTTTTCTATGAGGACAGATTAGAAAAAATATAGAGTCTGCATGCACAGGAAGAAGACTTGCTCAGTAAGCAAAGTTTATTTTTAACAAATCATCCACTCATGATTTTCTTAAAAATAGACATAATTTTCTTAAAATAGATCAGTTGACTGCAATTGACTAGTTGAAACTGAAGGCTATAAAATGCCTATTTGTAATTGAATGCAATATTTTTATTCCTTTATCTATTATTAAATAAAGGATAAAACTAGAATGCATGGGCGAGTACAAGCCTTAGGCTATTTTTAGGAAGAGGGTGAATTTTATTTTTGCTATATATTGTGTGCCTTTACAAAGCACAAGGGGAACTTCTGGAAGTCTTTTTGGATATAGGAGTACTGAAGTAAATTTTTCTAGTTTTTCCTTCTAAGTGTGAAGAATTTTTGCCTTTCCAATTATTTGTAGTCTTGTGTATATTTCTATTAGTCTTGTGAATGCAAATTCCTTGATCAATCATCTTACCCTACTGCAAATTCAATATTTCTACATAATTTTAATGTGCATGTTAACTTATTAGTGTTGTTGTGATATTCTTCCCTCAATACAACCAAGTGTTTGCCCTTAAATTCTATAGAAGACTATTGGCTCGTGCATCAAAAATCTTTCACATATCAATTGTGCATATACTAAGTCAAATCCCTCATACAAATTTGGTGTATCACCTTATTTATAATTACTTTACGGTCATATTTTACCTTTAAAACCCCATAATCTATTTAGGATACATCAATAAGGAACCAACCTTTTAATCCTGAGACTCACCTCAAAATAGGTATACCCACAGACCTGAGGTGTTTCCATTGTATCTACGAAAGAGAGAGATCAATTGTGTAAGCTTAAAAAACCTAGAACCATCTCTCTACAAGGTGTACTTTCGAGAGATAATAGTTTTTGTCACGCCTGGTGGGACAATGAATCAAATCTGCATGCAAGTTACAAATTCTACAACAGATCTACAACAAATTTATAGTAGTTACAAAGTCACTTTCGGGAGCAAGTTGTAGCAATTTATTTTAAAGATTTGAAGATCTTTTGGTGACTCCACAGAGCTGATTATAGACCAGTATTGCAACATGTTCCATACCTAAAGTGACTACAAGATCATCTGTAAGAGGAATTCCTCCTGAGTTTGTTTATTTACCCTTGAATTCTGCTAGAAGGAGAAGAGTTGCTAATACTTTACCGTATAATAGACCTAGTTTTGATAACCCTCCTCTTGATATTCCTTCACCACGTATCAATTTCTCTATTAACATCCCAGTTTTTCAAATGGCTATTCAACCACTAAGGAATTTTGTGACCTTTACTAATGGTAGTCCATTAGTAATCCCAGTCTACCATGACATTCCTAATGCTGCCATGAAAAGTTTTCCATCATTCACGGGTGAAAATCAGGTTACACTGCTAAACATATCAAAGATGTTGCAGCCCTATGTGTAGTCCATAATATCACTCATGAAGACATAGCTTTAAGACTTTTAGCTACATCTTTTAAAGGGTAGGCCTTGCAATGGTATAGAAACCTAGAAATTGGAAGCATAAGAACTTGGGATAACTTAGGTGAAAAATTGCTGAAACAATTCCAGGATAATTCAAATCATTTGTCTCTCATTAAACAGTTGTCTACTATTAAAAGAGATTCCAATGAGTTTATGTCCAGTTTCAATATCCGTTTTGCTAGAACCTGGGAAAGAATTCCAGCAAGTGTCAACCCTCAAGGTTATCATGCTTTCCTTTATTATCTTAGAGCATTAAATAGTGATATCTCAACTATGATTCAGTCAATGATGGGAGAGACACTCCAACAGCCTACGATATCGCTATCCAAGCTGAAAATAGTCTTATTCAAGCTAGAAAATTGGAACCAAGGCCATTAATGCCATTTTTGGTAGATCTAGCACCTATTCCTCATCCTATTACAATCATAGAACCTAGTGGTGTAGCTCCATTAGATGAGGTATTTAAAGCTTTGTAAACTATGGGAAATAAATTGACTTCTGATTGAGAATAGAATTGCATTTCCTAGCAGACCCTATCAGGCTCCTTATCACCAAAATCAACAGAATCAGCAAAACAGGCAGCCCTATCAATAGAATCAAAATTATAGGCAGCCTTACCAGTAAAGACAATTTGACCCGGAGGCTCCTAGTTCATCTAATGCCTTAGTTCCAGTTAATATGGCTACAAAAGAGTGGTGGCAACCTTGCAATCAACCTCATTCAGCTGCAACTTTCCCAAATGCTTTTCTGAATCTTAATTTTGTTGCCCAACCTCAATCTAAAACATTGTTCATGCCTCAGATAGAGGGTGGGCAGCAAGGAACTCATATCCAAAAATCACTTGAATAGAATTTAGTTAGTTTTAATGAGGAGGATTTCATTGTAGTCACTATTAGGGCTCAAGGGAAAGCTACTGAAAGTCAAAGACAACAAAATAGGCCTATCATGTCTACTGTCACTGATAAGATAACATCTACAATTCCAAATTCAACCAACAACCCTATTGTTCCTCAAAAAACAAGTGTTCCAGTTGATAAAGGCCATAAAAAACAACTCCAGCCTAATCTAAGAAGACTATTTATACCTCAGATATCTAAGGTAGCTGAAGCAGAATCAGTTTTCGCTAAGGCCTACTCTAAGAAAGTTGAATCTATCTATAAAATAGTTGCTTCTTTCAACAGTGTTGATGTAATGAAAAATCATAATGTTAACATCTCAATGTGGGATGCTCTAAGTGTTCCTTGACAGCAAGATTTACTCTCTCATGAACTAGTTAAGCTACATATTTCTTCAAAAATAGCAGAAAAGGAAGTTCATAAGGTAGACATGGTCCTTGGAATGTTTGAACAAGACCGCTTTAAAGAAGTTAAGTGGATGGTTTAGAAGGTTTTGAATGCTCATGACATCAAGAAACCACCACCATTTTATTAATCACTGATTATTGGGGAACATCTAGTTCATAATTACATGGTGGATAGTGGCACAAGTAACACAGTTATGCCAAAAGTGATTGTAGAAAAATTGGGTTTGCAGTATGAGCCTATAGAAAGGAGTGTCTTACAACTTGATGGAACTATAACTAATACAGTTGGTATAATAAAAAATCTAGAAGTGTCATTACATGCTTTCCCAAATGTTTCTATTCTGCAAGATGTTACTGTTGTGGATTTACCTCCATAATTTGCCTTATGCTTATCTAAAGACTTCATGGAAAAAATAGGAGGCTATCTCCCTTCAGATTGGTCATTATTTTTCACTACTTGTTATGGTACAAAAGTTACTATCAATTAAGAGCCATTGGCTAGATTTCACATTGAGCCTCACTCTTCAAATGCAGTGGCTAATTATTAAGCCCTAGATCAGTTTGATTTTGATGAGGTAGCTCATGTTTCAGCATTAGATGGTGTTTCTAACATGTTTATGGATGAAAATACAATGGAAGAACATGCTCATAATCCTTTTAAGGAAGTTGAAGAACACCTATTTGGTGTGTATTATATGCATGAAGAAAATACACCACTTCCCTTACTGTCCAAAATAGAAGATTCAACATAAGGGATTTGGAAGCTTCATTTTGATGGAGCTAAGAACAAGAAAGGATAGGGAGCTGGTTTGATTCTCACTTCCCCAATGAATGAAAGGTATTTCTCAACTTTGAGTCTCCAATTTTCATGTACTTGTAATGTTGCTAGAGTACGAAGCTTTGATTCATGGCTTGCTTTGGGTCAGAAAGAGAGATATTAGCATGCTACAAATTTTTGGTGACTCTAAGTTGGTTATCAATCAAGTAAGAAATTTCAATGTTTGTAAGAATCCATTAATCAAGTCCTACAGACATAGAGTTTCATACTTAATAGAAGATTTTTATGTTATTGAAATTCAATCTATTCCTAGAGCTGAAAACAAGCATGTAGATAGACTTGCAGTAGTTGGGGCTAGTTTTGAAGTGTTGGAATAGATTGAAAATACAAAAATTCAGCCTCATATAAAGTTAATTGTCAGCCCTCAATACTTGATAATGATTCAAATTGGTAAGTTTTTGAAAGTGACGATCAAATTTATAGGTTTTTACAACAAGAAGTTGAGTTTTCTACAGTAAATTAGGATAAATTACACCAGTTATATAGTGACCAAATTGTTCAGTTGAAAACAAATAAACTGCCTTGAGGTCTGGTCACATTGGAAGACATCTTTAGCACTAACAATCAGTTAAGAAAGGTCAAGACTAAAATGTCAACTCACGCTGATAATTATGAAGAGATCTCAGTTGATGAAGGGAAAAAGCTACTTCTTGGAAAGGTATGTTCATTAATTGAAAAGCAGTCATTTATTAATCTTTGCAAGGATTTTAAGGATGTTTTTGCTTGGAAATACCAAGACCTGAAAGGATTTGATCCCAATTTAGCACATCATACAATTGAGTTGCATCCAAATTCTAAACTTGTTAGGCAAAAACAGAGGCATGTGAATCCCAAAATAGAATCTCTGATGAGGAAAGAATTATCTAAGTTCATTGAATCAGGTATTATCTTTCCAGTTAAGCATTCAAGTTCGGTAGCCAATCTTGTTCCTGTTAGGAAGAAGAACGGTAAAATCAGACTATGTGTAGATTTTAGAGATCTTAATAAGGCTTCTTTAAAAGACCATTACCCACTCCTAAACATGGATCAGATTCTAAGAATAGTCTCAGGTTTAGATAGACTATCTCTTCTAGATGGTTACAGTGGATATAATCATATTTTAGTTTGGGAAGAAGATAGATATAAAACAACATTTACCACCAACTGGGGTACCTATCCTTATAAAAGAATGCCTTTTGGTCTTTCAAATGCTAGTGCAACATTTCAACGTGTAATGGACATGGCTTTTCGTAGCTTATTAAATAAATGTATCCTTGTTTATTTAGATGATGTTACTATATTTTCAAAAGATTTTGAAGAACATCTAATGCATTTAAGGCAAACTTTTCAGTTGTGCAGGTAATTTAGAATATCTTTGAATCCACTGAAGTCTATCTTTTTAGTACATCAAGGTAAACTACCTGGTCATATTATTTCTAAGCAAGGTTTAGCAATTTATACTTTCAGGATCAAATCCATATCACAACTATCATTGCCCCATCATAATAAGGCATTACAGAGTTTTTTGGGAAAAATCAACTTTGTTAGAAGATTTGTTCCACATTTTGTAGCATTGGTTAAACCACTCACAACTATGCTAAAGAAAGAGAAAAATTTCTCTTGAGACAGATCAGAAAAATGAGAATGGAGATATTTTAGAACCCGCAAGGTATATTTGCAAAAGAAAGCAAACTCAAGAAAGCACTAACAGTGGCGACCATCTAACGAAGTAAAATAGAGACCAAAAATAACACAATGTCGAGCTCACAGACTCCAAGTCGGAGGAAACTAAAGAAACCAGAGACTTCAAATATACAGCCCGAACAACAAAGATACATATCCAATCAAGCTCGAGAACAGTGCAAAGGGGTCAGGTTTCAAATTTAGCCATAATGGCAGAGTTCAGAGCTTCACAAAGCAACCATCAATGGCATTAAAAAAATTTCCAGGGCTTCATCCACATCACTAAAAACTTAATGAAGTGATCATTATGGGTCAAGGTCCATTTATCATGAAAACATGAGAGACGAGTTAACATGACTCAACTACTGTTGAAATATCAACCATCAATAAAGCATCAAGTATGAAGATCAAAGGCGAGGATCGTGATCAGATCTTGAAATAATTAACCACAGTTAGTTCCCACTAACCACATTCAATGCATAGTCAGACACCCTAACCATGAGTCCAAGGATCAATGGCTTAAGATCTCGAAGTACACAGATCGATACTCATAAATGGATCACGAAAATTGATGTAAAAGTCATCTAAGTGGAATGGTGGTCGTTGATGGACTTATTCAATTTTTAAAATTTCATCCGCAGGCCTGTAGGCCTAAAGAGGACATGTGTCATCACCATAATAGAAGCAGAAAGGTAGGGGTCGGTATCTCTTTAAGTTTTGAAACCTTTTGCAAAAATTAAAATTTGTAAAATTTCCCGCAAGCCCGAGCTAACGAGGAGAAATTCAAATCAAGGAAAATGGCAAAAATTGATTCCATGGAACATTGGCAGAACAATGGGATTTCTTATAACTTTTATACCTTTTACAAATGTGGTTAAAATTCCAAGTTGTCCCAAGAGCCCGCAGAAGCTTAAAGTTTCAAATAAGCCCAAAGGCCCACAAATGGAATTAAAGCTCTAAACTGATCCATAGGTCTGAAAGTCCACCAAAGGTTCAAAACTTCAAAAGGGTCCGAAAGTCCACAAAGGACTTAAAATTTCTAGAATTTTTCCCGCAGGCCCGTAAAAACAAAGAAGGAGGAATCCACGTGTTTTCCAAGCTATCATTTTAAGTTTTGATTTTCAAAACCCAAATTATAATGAATGTTTCAAGTAATCAAAAGATGGCCAAAACATGGTGAAGTGTAAAGTTGCCCCCACAGTGGGTGTATTGTAGGTATTATAATTATTTCTTTTACCCACAAACAAGAGTTAATTTTTGCATTTTCCCATGAGGACAGATCAGCAAAAAGACAAAGTCTACATGCACAGAAGAAGACTTTCTTAGCAAGCAAATTTTATTTTTGGAAAATCATCCACTCATGGTTTTCTTAAAAATAGACATGCTTTTCTTAAAATAGATCAGTCGACTTAAGTTGACTAGTTGTAACCAAAGGCTATTAAGTTCCTATTTGTAATTGCATGCTCTATTTTTATTCCTTTATCTATTATTAAATAAAGGATAAAAATAGAATACATGGGTGAGTACAAGCCTTAGGCTATTTTTGGGAAGTGGGTGAATTTTATTTTTTCTATATATTGTGTGCCTTTGCAAAGCACAAGGGGAACTTCTAGAGGACTTTTGTATATGAGTATTGAAGCAATTTTTGCCAATTTTTCCTTCTGAGTGTGAAGAATTTCTACCTTTCCAATTATTTGCAGTCTTGTGTATGTTTCTATTAGTCTTGTGAATGCAAATTCCCTGATCAATCATCTTACCCTACTGCAAATTCTGAATATTTCTGCATAATTTTAATGTGCATGTTAACTTATCGGTGTTGTTGTGATATTCTTCCCTCAGTACAACCAAGTGTTTGCCCTTAAATTCTATATAAGACTATTGGCTCGTGCATCAAAAATCTTTCACATATCAATTGTGCATTTACTCGGTCAAATCCCTCATACAACTTTGGTGTATCACCTTAGTTTTAATTACTTTATAATCATCTTTTACCTTTAAAACCCTATAATCAATTTAGGATACATCAATAAGGAACCAACCTTTTAATCCCAGAGACTCACCTCAAAATAGGTATACCCATAGACTTAAGGTGTTTCCATTGTATCTACGAAAAGAGAGAGATCAATTGTGTAAGCTTAAAAAACCTACAACCATCTCTCTACAGGGTGCACTTTTGAGAGATAACAAAGACATTTGTTTAGTAAAAATGGAGTTTAAAGCTTCTCAAGTGGAAGCTTCTCCTAAAAAAGATACTTATTTTCAACAAGATACTCCTCATAAAACTCCTCTGTCTCTCAACAAGATTCAACAACTAAGGTGTATAAAAAGAAAGGAAAATCTATAGAAGGTTCGAATGTTGATACACCTCCAAAAGAAGATAATAAAAATCAAGATACAAGAAGTAGGAGAACTAATTGTTGAACATACAAAATAAGAAAACAAAGAAAATGAGAAAATTGTTGAAGCAAAACAACAAGAAGAAAGTGATGATGATGATGAAGAAGAATATGATATATTGGAATTAGCAGCTCTAGATCTTGGGAAACTAAGTAATTATAGACCCAAGTTGGATATGAGAATATCCTTTTCCTCTCATGCCGTAACCACTATTTATTTCTCACATCCCCTTCCTACACTACTTGCACTCAATTTTCCTCCATTAGGAACATCATCAAGATATTCATTTACTTGTGTACAACCTATGGTTGACAAAAATAAGAGTAAATCTTAGTGCAAGGTTGAATTTCCTTAATATGATGTTTTTTTTACATTCCTAGGAACCATTCCTCCTCCAAAAAGGAAAATATTTTTTCATGTCTTATTTCAGATGTCACAGGGGAAACATTTCTTGAAATCACTATACCCAAAGGAGATAAAAATAAGCATGCGATATCTACATAAAATTTATAACTAACAACAATATCTATGATAGAATCAACCCTTGAGGATTAGGTGCATAACCTCAGAGAAACTATTTTTAAGGTAAATTAAAGAGTTTAGAAAGGGAAGAAAAATTAAGAGAAGTTGTAAGAATAGGTTCAAGTTATATCTAAATTTACTAAATCCTTCCTCTTTTCTAATAATACTAACTTCTATCTAACTCCCACGTCTTCACTTACATCCTCAGATTCAACTGCTCATATTAAATTAAAAGAAATTATATAAATTCATAAGCATGTAGATTAGGGAAAATTACCAAAATTATGATTGGAGAAAATTCTCCTCACTAGTATGGAATTCAATGGAGAAGCATGTAGAACCTATGACAGTATAATCTCTGCACAGTATAAAATCAATTTAGGTATTGAGACCATTTACAAAGAGGTAAAGATTTGGGTAGATGTTATCCATGACCTCTGTAACATGTATCTCATGGATTAGAAAATCCTTCTCTCTGAGAATATTTTTGATGAATCTAAAATCAATTTATCTCACACATGGGCCTTTATCGTAGAATGGAAGATGAAGTTCCTCGAGGAAGCTTCTATTGAATTACAAAATTCCATCAAGAAGGGTGAATCTATGAAGTTTGAGTTTTTGTTTATTTAAGTGCCTTATGTTGTGACCTTTTCAAGGATAATTCATCTCAACATAATACAAAAAATAAAATCAAGTAATACTTCTAGAATTTTATTAAACAATGCTTGTTTAAGTCAAACGATGTGAACAAGGACAAAATGGAAGAGTTGTCTAAACTAAACAATGTGATTGTAGAGGCTACAAAAGGCTTAGCCCAATATGGGGTAATTATAGTGGAAATGGAGAATGCTCTTGGAATATGATTGGTTAATATTTCTAACAAAATTCTACTAAAGGACATGGATATATCATCTATAGTCACCATATTTTGTATGCATATGTTTAAGTTGAAATTTCTTTCCCCTCTTGTATCTTCTCTAGCTTCTACCAGCTAGTTGTTATGTTTTAACATTTAGTTTTATATTTGTAAAATGGCTATTAATAATTAATTAACTAATCAGGTGATTATTTAAATTAATTAAGCATTATTTAGTATCTAGGTAGTTACGGTATTTTTCCTCCCCTCTTTCCTATAAAAAGCTTGATTTTCTATTTTAAAGGGGTTGTATGTTGGAAAATTTTGATGTAAATAAAATTAATTTAAAGTACATAACAAGATGCCTTATCTCCTTTCTGTCTCCTATTAAATATTTCTTCATTCAATTTCATATTATGTACTATTTGCATTATCTATATACAAAACAAAATTGTTCTTACTCGTGTCCCAAGAATCATTGATCTTTGATTCAATATGTATCTTGTCCACTATAGTAAATTCCATTTTTGCAAGCATGTATGTTCTTGATTTATATTGACATGTGTGAGTAGAATAACGTTTGCATCCTTCTTATTCAAAAGTGTTGTTCTATCTCTCTCTACTTGCTAACTTTGTAAGTATGGTGATATTGCACAACCAAGAAGGAACTTTGTGTCCTTGATTGATAAATTTGTAGAATTGTGTGTCCCAAGTTGGTTAGCCTTGTGAAAAACTCACCTTGTTTCATTCCTTCATTTTCTCTTACCGAAGCTTGTTCCTTTCTCAATATTTTATCTTTATTTAAAATTATGGAAATACTCATTACAACAAACATCCTCATTAGAACTTATTAGAATGTATATTTGTGCATATTATAGAATTTCTAGTTTTTGTTTGAATAAGGGAACCTCCCCTTTAAAGAGGAGGGACTAACATCCCTGAACTATTGATTGTTCCTATAACAATAATTTTTCAACCAATATTTTTAGTGCCCACCATGGGGCATGTTCGTGCTTTTTTGAGTAGTTACCACTTAGTATCATTCATCACATTTAAATAAAAATTGTTCCAAAAAGTTTACTAAACTAACAGAGCATAGATATACTAGAAGTTTGAGAGCCTAAGGAATCTAATATCCTTCCTTCCACTATCAACAATAATAGTATTTTTTTGTTATCCCTAGGGAAATTAGGAAAATCCAAGAGATCAACGATGAAAATCCCAACTTAAAGAAACTATGGTCATCCTTAAGTAATTACAACTAAAACTTTCATTTTATAAGGAATCTCCCTTCCTCTATAATATGTTTATCAAATAATAGTTCTACTGGCTTCCTAGGTACATAATCTTGGTCCTATAGCTTTACCCCAACCCCTTCATGATTTAGCTAAAGGTGGCAAGAAGAAATTCCCAAAGTTCAGAGGAGATTGAAAGGTTCACCCTGATGAACATGTTTCAACCTTGTATGTTTCTTATGAATTACTTTGTGTTGCTCATGAAGATGTTTCAGTTAGGCTGCTTTTTGAATGATTATAAGACAATGTTGAAGAGTGTTTTATTCACTTTCCTGCCAAGTGTATCACTAACTAGAATATAATGAAAACTAGTTTTGAAGATATATTCAAACCAGATGAATATGTTGATTCTTTTTTAGTATATCATTCCCAGATGAAGAATGAACCCTATGAACCAATGAGATAATTCATAGAAAATTTTAATAGAATGGTATATAAGATTCAAGATGTTTCTCAACCAACTAAAGATAATATCAAATGTTTCTTCATCAATCCTCAACTTCCAAAGGTGATTTTTACATTAAGAAGAGAAAGATTACCAATTATGGCTGATTACTAAGAGCTAGCCATAAGTTTTGAAGAATATTTCATCATGAATGGTAAGTTGAAGAAATAACCTTCCAAAGCTAAGGCTTCCAGCAAAAGACCAACTAATTCTAATCAATTTGTTTATAAATTTTCCAATGATTTGATTTTTGTTAAGATGAAGCTTTCTCATAATGCTCCCTATAAAGATATTTATAAGAAGAAATTTCAACCAAATAATCATCTACCCACTACTAAACCCAAGTTAGATATTGAATCTCCTCCTTTAAAGGCTCCAGTCATTGTAAATTGCGAATTTCAAGAAGTAAAAGATGAATCTACCAAAAATAATTTTAAGAGGTTGATGAATAAATTGAGGAAACCAATGAAGTTGTTGAAGATTCCCATATTGGCTCTATTGCTTATGAATCTGAAGAAGATAGTAATGAAGAAATAGTGGTAGATATGAATAGTGAATAATACGCAGTCATGAAAAAGACTCATGGGAATAAAAAGAAAGATATTTATCATCTAGATTTGGAGAAAGATAAAGAGGATCATATAGTCATCCTAGTGGTTGCAAAAAGAGGAGCTCTTATTCCTACCACTACTAAGAAGGTAAATACCCTACACCTCCATAGCAACTATTTCTAAAATAGTTACAACTCCTAAAGTTAATAAGCCTAAGGCCCCTGTTGTGTCCAATCAAGAATATTAATCTTTTTTTAGGTTCCATTGATATAATTGATCATATTAAAAAAACCAAGGTTCAAATTTCTGAAATTGAGCATTATCAAAATCATCCAAAATATTTTTCCTAGTTCGCCAAGTTTATATAATACCAACCCAACTCAAGATACTCCTATTCAAAAGGAATCTAACCCAATCCTAAATATCATTCCCCAAAAAACAAAATTAGACTCTATTCCCTCCACATCTGATAATTTGTAAACCTTATGTAACTTTTTTTATAGTCAGGCATAAATTAAGCAACTGTTTGATTCATTATGGTGTGTCTGATGATGTCATGCATGAAAATGTATCTCATAAATTAGATGTCAATATTACTCTATATTTTCATTCATATTATTTTATGGATACCAAAGAAGTTCTATTAGTAGGAAGAATCAAATACACTCAAGTAGGTTTTGTAGTTTCTCTTTAAAAAAGAGATAAAACTACCATTCTTGCTACTGATTATACCACCTTCTTATGAAATTATTTTAAGATAAATTTTTTACTGAGATGTAGGAGGGGAAATTAAAATGGATTGGTCTCATGAATTGATCCCATTGAATGTAAAATGAATAAGTTACTTCCTAAAAGACAAGAAAATTATATCAATCAAAAGATGGATGATCCTCAAGCACAAATATTGTATAAATATATTTGTCATTGAAATTACACGACCATGTTTGATTCAATAGTGATATCTCCAATGTAATTCAAGGTGACTCAAATGATGTTTTGACTCTTAAGTTTGATGGTAGTTCTTAAACTTGTTCCGGAGTCAATTGGTTCTAGTTTCACCTTCTGGTAAAACTCACCCATTCTTATATAAGATACAATTTTATAATAATAATAAAACATCTGAGTATAAAGCTCTTCTCCTTGGCATATAAGTAGCAAAAGAAATGGGAATTAATAAAATTTGACTAAAATGTGATACAAAACCTATATTCAAACAATTCTAGGTCTATTCCAAGTCAAAAATGAAATGTTAAAGCATTATCGAAATAAGGTATGGGACTTGATTGAGTTCTTTGAGGCATTTTAAATTGATGTTATATAAGAGATAAGAATTCAATAGAAGATTCCTTGGAAATATCTAGTTCCTTGTTTATATACTTCATCCTAACTTCAATCCGGATGAGTACACAATTGAAATGATTTTAAGACCCAGTGTCCCAAAGAATATAAAAAAATGATGATAAAAATATTATCTCATTTATTGAGTTAAGAGATAACTTTAATCAATTATATTTTGAGGGAAGTAAGGCAAGTTATAGGTAATCCCTTTCATTTACTATTGAATAATGTATTAAATCTCAAGCTTATCATAAAGGATCTATCAAACTGAAAGTTAACAAAATAGATAAAGGTTTAGTCTGTTGAGAAGATATTTTTGACAAACATGATCATTTTATAAAAATTAAATCATTGCAAAACATCGACCAATCATCAGAATTTGAAAAGGTAAATGTGGAAAGTGATGAAGATCCTAAATTTTTAATATTGGAAAAGTTGTTTTTTGAAGAAGAAAAGAGGAATTTCGTGAAGCTTTTAAAAAATTACATTGATGTGTTAGCATTTTTTTATGAAGATCTTAACACTTTCAAACTAAGAGATATGTCACATTATATTCTAATTAAACCTAATATTCAACCTTTCAAGCAGAAGCAAAGGCAATATATCCCCAAAATTGTAGGAACAATATACCAAGAAATTGTTGAAAGATAAGATTATATTTCCTATTCAATTTTTTTATGTGGAAAACATTGTTCAAGTAAGCAAGAAGATAAGTGAGTTAAGGATTTGTGTGGAATTTCGTAATTTGAACCAAGATTCCTTGAAGGAAAATAATCCCCTTCCTATAATGGATCATATCTTGTAGGTAGTAACCAATTCATAAATGTTGTCAATGCTTGATGGAGTATTAGGATACAACTAGATTGATCTAGATGTTCGGGATGAACATAAAATGAATTTTACAACTCCATGAGGCATCTTTACCGATAAGATAATTCCTTTTAGGATTATCGATGTCGAGGCCACATTCCAAAGTGCAATGGACTTATCTTTTAAGGATCTTAAGAATAAATGTATAGTGGTTTAGTTGGATGATCTTATAGTATTTTCTAGGGAAAATTTTAGTGGCTAATATTCGTAATTTGGCTAAAAGTAGGAATTCTAAAACATGAATTTGGATATTTTTATGACCATAGCAGTGACCATGTTTCGCCCAAAATTTTCAAAACCAATAATTTTTCCCATGTGAATAGTTAATGGATCTCCAATCCCAACATATATTTTTTATTGAATCGTTGCATGATAGATGGGTTGGGGTTTTAAAACATTCTTGGATCACCAAGAAATCTATGGAACCTTCCTATTCATTTGGTCTCATTCGTCGACATGTTTAGGATTTTATTTGAAATTTGATTAAATTCGTCACACACACACACACATGTATATATATGTGTGTGTGTATATATATATATATATATATATATATACACACACATATAGACACATGCACACAAACACACACACAAATCTAGATTGGAATTCATTAAACCTATAGAAAACCTTCCAAAATAAAAAGACTTTGCTAAATTCCTAGGAATCAAATAAAACTTTTGATAAGCCTCGGTGGATGAAGAGTGGCCAAGGGTCACCCATTCCAGGAACCTAACCGTAAAGGTATGGAAAAGGAAACCAAACTCCCATAATTGGATATCGGGAATATATGTGGTAGGATTCTAGGAATCCTCAAGGAAAAGGCATTATGTGGATTCCAAGCCCATGGAATGAATGAATTCAATAAATTTTCAAGTCTATGGTTAGGTTATGTAGAGTGATATTTAGGGGAACATGTGAAAGACCTCCATTCTTCTTCATTTGCCACTCCATCTACAATTTCCTTAAAAAATATTATATTTCACTAATGCCATCAAGTTTGGTTTTAGATGATTTTCTTACCTAGGGAATATGGTTCCGACCATATTCGCCATGATTTCTATAAGATTTTTTTAGGTGATTTCCTTAAAAATTTCCCTACTGTTTTCCAAGCATAGGGAAGACCATTTGTAATACCTCATACTTGTCCTTCAAATATACGGGATCATGGTATATCCCTTAACCCAAAGAAGTCTATTTTCAAAGTCACTAAACGTAAATTACTTGATCACATCATCTCAACTAATGGAATAAATATTGATCCAGAAAGGGTGTAGGTAATTCCAAATTTATCTCTTCCAACAAGTAAGAAAGGAGTTCATTATTTTTTCAGTAAGATTAATTTCCTTTGGTGGTTCATTTCATATTTTGCTGAGCTAACTCAACACATAGATAAAATGATGGAAATAAGGAAATATTTCCATTATAATTCTAGAGAAGAAGAAATTTCAATGATATAAAGGAGGCAATTGCAAAATAAGATTCCTTGATTTTCCATACTTCGATAATGATTTTATTATTTACTTCTATGCATATGAGAATACCATTTCTGTCATCTTAATTTTAGAAAAATAGAAGAATTTGAAGGAATAGTTACCTTTATGAGCTATGTTCTTAAACCTCATGAACTAAAGTATTTCCATCTTAAAAAACAATATTTTGTTTTAGTCATTGAAGTAAAGCAGTTTAGGTTCTACATTCTCAATTCCCATTCCATCATCTTTGTCTAAGATCCTATTTAACAATACATTGTAACATAATAAGATTTTGGTTCTAAAAGAGAAAACTAGATTTCCAAGGTTTAGGATTATGACATTGACAGTAATCCTACAAAACTTGTATTAGGACTAGGTCTATGTCAACTGGTAGTAGAAGGTGTGAATGAAGATTCAAGTAATAATGAAACTATTGAAATACCAATTTTTTTGTTTCATAGTTCTATAGATGAATGATAATCTAATATTACTCACTTGCTTACATATGGTGAGTGTCCTTCACACCTCAATACAAACGAGAAGGGAGAAATTAAACTTTGATCGACAACATATGTCTTTTGGGACAATTCACTTTTTAGAAAAGGGATTGATGGTAGGTTTCTAAGGTATTTAGATAAAGAACAATATAAGAAGATACTAAAATCCTATCATAATCAAGATTATGGTGGGAATTTTTCTTCCGTTGTAATTGCTTATAATATTTTTCATGGGGATTACTATTTTGCAACTCTAATAAATTATCCAACAAAGTGGGTTTTCAAATATGAAGCATGCCTTCAACACAAATTAGTATTTTTACCTTTGAAACATGTTGTAGTTGAGGAACCTTTTTAGAAATGGGGGATTGACTTCATCGAGAATCTCAATCCAAAATCTAGCGTAGGAGACACCCATGTTTTGAAAGAAATTAAATATTTTACAAAATAGGTATAAGTAATTCTAGTCCAAATGAATTCTGAAGTTATTATTTATTTTATTAAGGAGAACATCTTGGCTCATTTTAGAGTTCTACCAAAATTGTGACAGATAATGCTTTGAAATTTTCATCTTATGAGCTCATTGATTTATATTATAGATAGGGAATTTATCTTTCCAATTATGTTGATTATTATCCATAGGTAAATGAATAGGAAGAATCAATCAATAAAAAATTGGTGACTATATTAAGGATACTAGTTGATGAATCACAAAGAAATTATCTTAAAAATTTATATTATGCCCTATGGGCTGATCGCATAACACCAAAAAGAGCCATCAAAATGTCCCCATTTTGACTAATATTATGGATTGCATGTTGAGATACCAAAAATGTAATGCCCCACTTTATTGTCCTAACAACTAAAGTATGGATCCCTCATTCGTATGTGAATCGTTGATCGGAAATATTATCTCTTTAGATAATTTCTTGGTTTTGGATGAAAACTTGGTATTTCCAAGCTTGGGTGTCATTTATTTAAGAGGGTATCATCCCAATCTTTTGGGATCTTAACCTCGACTTTTGTTCATTTGTTTTTCTCGGTCCAGATGTGAAATAGATATTTTTTTAACCAATCATATATATGTCTATAAATTTAAAGTATATTAATTGTGTAATAGAATAGTATTTAAAATTATCTAAAAAAAGATGGATTATTAACAAGAATTAGCAAAGTAAAACAAATAAGGAAATTTAAAAATATAAATTAAATAATATAAGATTTATATATATATATATATATATATATATATATATATATATATATATATATATATATATATACACATAAAGAGGAACAAATAAATGAGAGGCTGAAATCATCGAGAGAGAATAGAGATTAGATATCTCTTATTATTCTATTAAACATCAGAAGCATGATACATATTTATAGGTACATTGAATAAACAATATTCCCCTGAATGGATGGAGAAGATACAAACAAAAAAGAGAGAATAATGGAATAGATAACAACTAGTCTAATAATAAGATAACATACATTTTTTTAGACTTTGCTAATATTCCCCCATATTACATTATTCTTACAAATCTGACCCCTGCAAAGTTCAAATTTCACTTTTCCAAGAGATTTTTGAGAATGTCAGCAACTTGTGTTTCTGTAGGATAGTACTAGAGCTGAATGTGATGGTTTAAGACATGCTCTCAAATGAAATGAAAATTAATCTCAATATGCTTTGTTTTTCATGAAAAAATGGACTTTGTACAAGATTCAACACACTCTGATTATCACAATAGAGAATAGGTGACTATTTTTCAAGAATTCCCAGGTCATCCAAAATGTGACATAACCATATCACTTCGCACATAGTTCCTCGTGCAGCATGATATTCTACCTCTGTGGATGAGATAGAAACAAAATTCTTCTTCTTTCTTATCTATGAGATAGGTCTAGATCCGAGATGAAATATGTATCATGTAGTTTAATTCCTATCATCAACAGATCCGGCATGGTCTAAGTCGACATATCCCTGTAAGAAGAATTGATCATTCTTCTTATATTCCAGACCATAAGCAGTTATTCCTTAGATATATCTCAAAAATGCTTTGCTATAGTCCAGTGAAATTTCTTTGGCTCTTGCATGAACCTGGAAAGACAACTGACAACATAGCATAAGTATGGTCTGGTATATGTCAAGTAGATGATTCCTCCAACAAATTGCCTATAGAGAATAACATCTACTTGAGGTGAATCCTCAAGTATTGAAAGTTCCAAGCCTTTCTCCATGGGATTAGATATAGGTTTACAATCAGACATTATGTACTTTTCCAAGAGTGTCTTGGTGTCCTTTATCTGGGAGACAAAATTGTGATGCTCCTTTTGCCATATTTCCAAGCCAACACAGTAACGTAGTAGCCCCAAATATGTCATGTCAAGGTTCTTTTGAGATTATTCTTCACAATATCAACCTAATCTTCTAAACTACCAATGATCACAAGATCATCTACATATAAAACAAGAATGACAATTTCCTTGCCTAACTTATTTATATAAAAATTTGAATCTAAGGGGCTATGAGTGAACCCATGATTTAAAAGGTGATTGTCGATCTGGATATAACATGCCCTTTGAGATTTTTTCATTCCATACAGTAATTTGATGAGATGACATACCTTCTTAGGATGCTCTTCATAAACAAATCCTTCATGTTGGGTCATGTACACTTCTTCATTCAATGACCATTTATGAAAGAAATCTTGATTTCCATTTGCTTAAGTATTCATATTTTATGTGTTGCAAGTGCACAAAAAACTTTGATGGTATTGATCTTCGTAGTGGGTGCAAAAGGTTTCTTCATAGTCGATGCCCTCTTTCTCGGCATATCCTTTTGCTACAAGTCACGCTTTATGTTTTTTGATGGATCCATCTTCCTTATATTTAGTCTTGAAAACCCATTTGCATCTATGGGTTTCTTTCCTGTATGCAGATCAACAAGTTCCCATGTCTGATTTTTCTTAAGTGAGTCAATTTCTATATCCATGGCTTCCTTCCATTGAGATTAACTGAGTGCTTCAAAAAAATTATCAGGCTCAAAACTATTAATCACTGAACTCATAAGTGCAAAGTTTACCTCATTTCTTTTTTAACTCCTTATTTTGACTCCAGATGATGTATCTGGGAGTTGTTACAAATGTGAGTCCTTGATGGTGCTTTGTACCCACTTCGGACAAAAACTTGGATTCTTTTGAGAAGAATACTGTCATTTCCATGTGGATTGATGTGGAGTCACATTCTCCAGTTCTCCAAGGTCAAAAATATCTCTCCTTGCATATTTTATTTTCCTTGAGTAGTCTCTTCTAGCTCATTATCTGATTTGGAGACTAGTCAGTGAGAGGTGGTTGGAACTGGATATTTTGTTGATACTGATGAGTCAAATGATGACTCATCACAAACCACGTATCGACTCTCATATATTTTTTTGTCTCAGGATCCATGAGATGGTATGCCTTCGAGGTAGTGTTGTAGGCAAGTAGGATACACGGGAGTGTCTTTGGCTCAACCTTCTTTCTCTTCTGAGCAGGGACATGCATATATGTTATTCAACCAAATAGTCACAAATGAGAAATTGATGGCTTTCTACCACTCCATACCTCTTATGGAATTTTAATTTTTAGAATATTTTTCGGTGCCCTGTTGAGAATATATACAACTATTTGTATTGCTTCAGCCCAATAGTGTTCTTCTAGCTTTGTTGTTGATAGCATGCTACAAGCCATCTCCATCACTTATGTGATTGCGACGCTCAACAATGCCATTCTGTTGGGGCATGTAGGGAGTAGTCAAATTCTTCTTAATACTATGTTGGTTCAGAAATTCCAAGAACTTATTTGATGTGAATTTCCCCCTTGATCTAAGTGAAGTAGAAGAAGTGGTTGTCCGGTCTCTTTCACAACACGATGATAGAATTTCTTGAAATGTTGAAGATCCTCACTTTTCTTCTTTAGGAAAAACACCCACATCTTTCGAGAGTGGTCATCCACAAATAGTTGGAAGTACTTGTATCTTGAAAAAAAAGCAAGAAGCGGGCCATTCAGATCGGTATGAACTACCTCCAGACGCTTCTTGGCATGAAAGGTGCTTTCGTGAAATGGATCCCTTTGTTGTTTTCCTACAAGACATCTAGGAAAAGAGGCAAGGTACTAGAATATTTGGGTAGTCCACGAACCATTGCTTTTGAACTCTTCTGATGTAATGAACTAGTCGATAAGTTTCCATATCTAAAATGCAAGAGTGTAGTAGATTCTACTGTTGATGTAGATAAAGATATTACAGAAGATGAAACAATATCTAAAGCAAATAACTTATCTTTTAGAAATTCTATAGCAATAATCTTACCTTGTCATGAGATCAAACATGATTTGATGCCATTTTGGACAATAAATTCTACCTTTAGGTGATGATTCAATAGTTGAGTCATTGACAAGAGTTTGTTAGTCAATCTAGGAACATATAGTACCTTTGTAAATGTACATTTTCATGGTCTCAGAGGAATGGTGACTCTTCCTATTCCTTCTGCAACGTACTCTTTTTCATCAGCTATCTAAATCCGATCACCAGTGGGTTGTTCATCTAGTGAATCAAACAACTCCTTATCACTTGACATGTCTTTACTTGCACTGGTGTCTATCAACCAGAATCTCTTCGTGGGCTATGAAGTCTGAGAGAAGAGTACAAGGTTCATACCATAATGGGCTCCTTCTCATGTCTCCTCATCAGATTCATTAACTTGTTAGGCTGCGAGATGTCCCTTGTCCTTTCTCCAACGGGGACATCATTTGGACTTTTGAAAATCTTCATGCCCTGATGTGCTTGTTTGACTTGAAGACCCTTGTTTTAAGCTATTTTACTAGTAATGATCTGTGTCGTGAGTGTTTGTAACACCAAGCCTCGGACAACAAAAAACAACTAGAAATTAATAAAAATTTGGGATTTTTTTTTAAGAAAATTGAATTATAGTTACTACAATCGTAGATGCTTAACCGTCTCTCCCACGTCATTTAATTATATAAATATAATCATGTTCCTAAATCAAATGTATAATTAGCTCAAAACAATTTAATTACCTGTTACAACCAGACTTGCTAAGGTTACCAAATACAAACACACCTCCTTTAATTTTATCAGTTTTCCCCTTTAAATTATTTGTCCACACACACAATTTAATAATACTAACTTTCCCATTCACATTAAAATTTATCCATGATAAAAAGGGAGTAGGGTTAATTGTGGACCCTAAGATCAAAGGAACCTCAACCCTAGATCTCTCCTTACCCTAAAATTTTCACTAGCATAACTCTATTCCTTTCTTTTCTTCCATTTTCCATATTATAATCTCTCAATTTGTTTAACTCTCCTATTTGTAGGTTGGAGGATGAACTGTGGAATTTGAATGAATTTTCCAAAGTATTTGAAGATCCATACAACAATAAAACCCTTTTTTTTGTGTTTAGAGCATACGTATGTTTCTTTTGTTGTTGTTTTAGTAGTGGAAGGGGACGATGGCGTTAGGGTAGAGCGGTTGGTGTTGAGGGCACGGGAGAAGTTGCGGGGGGGCCACGGCCATGGCCGTAGGGAAGGGCTGCGTAGGGGTGGGGAGTCGGGGTAGTAGAGGGGGCGGTAGGGCCGCGGGAGGGAGGGCGGCGGGGGGCAGGATTTGTGGGGGCGCGCCCCGGGACAGATGCGGGGGGTGGGGGGGGGTTCGACCCCCACCATTTTTTTGTTTGGTTTTTGTTTATATTTACAGGCGTGGGGGGGGTTCGGCCTCCCCGGAATATGTTTTTTTTTAATTTTTTGTTTTGTTTAAATTACAATATATTATATGTAATATACATACATACATACATATATATATATATATATATATATATATATATATATATATATATATATATGTTGTTAATTATTGATTTTGTTTATTAAAACTTATATATCATATATGATATATTGATATGCAAAACGTATAATATATATTTTATATTATGATATATAATATATAATATATATATATATATATATATATATATATATATAGAAGTATATATATATATGATTATACCACAATATATAATGACATTTTATATATATAACACACGAAAACTAAATCATCCAAGTTGCAGAACAATAGATAAATTTAGACAATGCTATTTGATATAACATCCAATAGTCATTTCCAACATATACTCATTAAGAAAATTTTATTATTATTATTTTTTTGATAAAAGAAAACGATTGTAGCAAATCCATTTCAATAAAGGGAAGATGCTTGGAAACAAGTTTTTTTAAACTTAGTGAAGGATGATGTACAATCACATTTGACTTACTATTAAAACCATTTGTCAAGTTAGCTAGAAAGAGATTAATGCTAGTATTATTCAAATCACTAACTTGCAATGTTACATGAAGAGATGTATTTCACAAATGGTATTTTATTTCCCATCCAATAATGTTACAAAAATTTACAAAGAAATCTATAACAAGAATAACTACACATCTAATAACTCATCTTTTCTTCAAGAAGAAGGTTCCATCAATCCATAAAATATCAATTTTTTTAAAGGCTTTCATTTTAATGGCTTAAACTCACGTATCCACTAAGTTTTCCATGATACATGACATACTCAAGTAGTACTATTACCAAATTCTAGATAAGAATGAAGGAAGATTGTGCAAGTAAATATGACTCAAGTCTACAAGTAATACCAAGTTACAAAAAGAGAGAATTTAGAAGGAAAAGAAAGCTTTACGTAGCCATATTCCGAAAGGGGTTACAAGGAGGTGATGTCCACAAGGAAGAAGAAGATGCCAAAAAGGACTCCAACAAACACCAACTATCAACTTCGACCTCCAAACTTCATGCCTTCTAGAAAATGAACAAGGAGAAAGAGCTTATTTGCCACCCAACCATAGGCATCATTGCATGCCTCTCCCAAGATTGGGATACATGCTAGCCTCCCCCAAGCCCATGGGAAAGAGGGAAACCATCCACAACTTGCGCAAGAAAGAGGGTGAGCAACCCACAACACATTCACATGGTAAAAAAACAAGTATAAATCAAGACTCCAAGTTTTACAAGGAGGATAACCCATGTTCTACCTCAAAGGTGGGGAAGAGAGGAGAAAGTTCTCCAAAAGTTATATTCCAAATTATTAGCACAAGAAAAATCTCCATACCCTCCTTATTTCTCCTAAATTCAATCAAAACCCCTCCTTATCCCTCCACCCTTTCTCCAAGTCCTTCTTGGAAGGATTTTCAAACCCCAAAGGGGTTTCCTTACAAAGAATGGGGAAGGAGATTCAAGCCAAATGAATCAACTTCCCCACCTCAACCATTTGAAGGGAAAAAAAGAAACTATAAGACCCTACACGGCTTGTCCATCAAGCCTTGAGGATTGAGAGGAAAAATACCTCTCTCTTCCCCCACAACTCCAAAACTCCATCATGCCATATGATGGAGGGAGTAAAACAAGCACACAACAACCAAAATCCACATGCAACAATAACAATTTCAAGCAGCCAATCTAACATCTAAAAGGAAACAACACAACAATAAGACATAAGAGCCTACCTCAAAGAAAGCTCTCCAAAAAGATTTCCAACTTCAAATTTCTCCACTCTTGACTCAAGAAAATCACTAGCTCCAAATCACCCAAGCATCCAAGCAAGAAGTTTCAAAAGAAAAAGTCCCTCTCTTTTCCCATGAATGGGAATTTGAAGAGGAGCAAGCAAGAATCCTCACAAATGAGGGGGTGACATGTGTCACCCCTCTCCTCCTTCAAGGTCAAAGATGCCAAAACAAAAGAGAGAAAGGGTAAAATTGTCTTTTTGCCCTCTTCTCCCAAATTCCCTCAAATGTTAGCAAGACAAAATTAGTGAAACTTTTAATAAGCACTCCAATCCACACCCCTTACATGGATGTGACCAAACAAGAGGCAAAAAGGGAGGGAAAAATCCCTCTAGCCTTGGAAATAAGCCCCCTACCCATTAGGTAGGGTCCAAGGGCTCATTTTTATGTTAGGGAACTCCCAAACTAAAAAGGGGTCCCCAAAAATGCCCAAAATAACCCAATTTCAGGTTTTACATTTTTGGCACAAGGGTAGAGGGTGTGGGGACCACCCAAGGGTTTCACATGTGACCCTAACCCTTGTGATTAAGTGACTCATTAAACAAAATAATTTTTTTAATGAAAGTGGGATTACTAACTCCCAAAACAAGTTTACAATCGCCACTAATAACCCTAAACAAAATTAATAATTCAAATGACAATACATTACAAAAATTGGGTTCACTCATAGTGCCCAAAATAATAATCTCCTACAATAAGGCTTCACACAATGAACATGGCTAGGACTCAACCCGTGAGTTTCTTGTGTAAGATTGTGTAGCTGGCCTAAATCCCACGTTCTCCTGTAAACCTGTCACCTGCACACTCATTACACACATTAGCCATACTTGTCTGATAAAATATAAAACAATGACATAGTAAGATATCAATAAGTTCTAAACTAGCCTAACATCCTACTGAAATCAAAATGTGACAACGTGCACAATTATACTCAATGTTCCAAAAGTTAGACAAGATGATAGAGTGACATATAACCATAGAATCCCAACATGCAACAACTAAGTATCCATCAATAACATCATATCCATTAGTATCCACGATGTTGTATGAAAAAGCAACAACATAGAAATTAAGCTAAATTGGCGCTATACGCCTGAATGTCCACACATGTCTATAAGATCCAATCTCTAATATAATGTCCACGATATAACAAAAATCTATCAAAAATGTCTATGAGAAAATAAACAACAAGCTATTGAGCTATAAAAAGTGTGGGCACTACATCCCCCTCTACTAAAATTAGACTTCCTCCTAGAAGTCACTGAAAGAGATAGGGATATCTAGCCCTCAAAGGTGTCGCATCTTCCCAGGTAGCTGTTGTCTCGTCATACCGGTCCCACTATACTCTAACCTAGTCCAAGTCTCGACCCCAAAGGGCCAAGCTCCGGTGCTCCAGTATGCATACGGACTCTAGTCTCCACTATCCTCCATCCTCTACCTATAATGCTAACCAATCCAAAACATGAGAAACATTTGGTACATATCTACGTAGTACAGAAACATGAAACACATCGTGGCCCATACAAGGCATGGTGGCAAAGCTAGGCGATAGGAAACTGGACTGATGACCTCTAAAATATCAAAAGGCCCCATCAAAACGAGGTGATATCTTAGAACCCTTTCCATAACGAATAGGAATCTTATGCAGATGAACCCTCAAGAATACCTTGTCACCCATTGAGAAGTGACGATCAATCCTTTTAGTGTCTACATATGCCTTCTGACATGCTCTGGCCTGCTCAAGATGTTTTCTAATCGAACAACCTACTGCTCTAAATCCTGAAGGTAGGCTGGTCCCAGAACAATCCTTTCATCTAGTCTATCCCAACTCAAAGGTTTCCTGCAAGGTCATCCATACAGAGCTTGGTAAGGAGCCATACTAATGGAAATATGATAGTTGTTGTTGTAGGAAAACTCAACTAAATGCAAATAATCTTCCCATTTCTTCTGCTGATCCATCACATACATTATCAACATGTCCTCCAACACCTAATTAACCCTCTCTATCTCTATCCATCTATCTCTAGATGATAAGCTGAACTAAAATTAATTTGAGTACCCAGAGTGGTCTAAAAGGAAGTCCATAAAATTGAAGTGTAGATGGTATCCCTGTCATTGATGATGGTCTTCGAATCCCATGCAACCTAACAATGTCCTCCATAAATACTTTGGCAATGGCCTATGCATTATAGGTGACCTTGGTTGGCGAGAAGTGTGTAACCTTGCTCAACTTATCCATGGTGACCATAATGGCATCATGTTGATAAGAAGACATAGGAAGTCCGACTAAGAAATCCATGGAAATCACATCCCATTTCCACTCGGGAATATCATGAGGGTGTAAAAGTCTTGTGGGATGTGAATGCTCTGACTTAACCCTCTGGTACTCAAGGAAATGTGCAACAAAATCTGCTATGTCCCGTTGAAGACCTGGCCAATAATATAACTCTCTCAGGTCAGCATGCATTTTCTTCACTCCTAGATATGCTACATATGGAGCTCGATGAGCCTCTATGAGGATGAAGTTACGCAGATCACCTGACTTAGGCACGTAGATGGGCTTGTGGAATCGAAGCAAACCATCTTTCTCTAAAACACACCCAGAATATCTACCCTCTAATGAACCTTGTGACTCTAACATCTGTCTGGATCCCTCATAAAACCTGTCCTCTGGAAGGTGCTCAATAATCCTGCCTCTCAAATCTGATTGAAGTGTCAAAGAAGCAAGCACATGTCATCGTCTACTAAGCACGTCTGCAACAACATTTTCCTTCCCTTTGATATACTAAACCTCCATGTCATACTCACATACGAACTCCATCCAACGCTGTTGATGAGCGCTGACGATCGGATGTGAGAATATATGATGTAAGCTACGATGGTCTGTCCTCAAAATGAAAGGTCTACCAAAAATGAAATTTTTCCAACACACTAGAGCATGAACCACCGCTGCAAGCTCCAAGTCATGAGTAGGATAATTAAGCTCGTAGTCCTTGAGCTTACGAGACTCAAATGTAATAACCCGATGTTCCTGCATCAGGACTGCTCCGAAACTCTCTAGATGGTATCCCTGTCATTGATGATGGTCTTCGTAGAATCCCATGCAACCTAACAATGTCCTCCATAAATACTTTGGCAATGGCCTATGCATTATAGGTGACCTTGATTGGCGAGAAGTGCGCAACCTTGGTCAACTTATCCATGGTGACCATAACGACATCATGATGATAAGAAGACATAGGAAGTCTAACTATGAAATCCATGGAAATCACATCCCATTTCCACTCGGGAATATCATGAGGGTGTAAAAGTCTTGTGGGATGTGAATGCTCTTCCTTAACCCTCTTGTACTCAAGGTAATGTGCAACAAAATCTGCTATGTCCCGTCGAAGACCTGGCCAATAATATAACTCTCTCAGGTCAGCATGCATTTTCTTCACTCCTAGATGTGCTGCATATGGAGCTCGATGAGCCTCTGTGAGGATGAAGTTACAGATCACCTGACTTAGGAATGTAGATGGGCCTGTGGAATCGAAACAAACCATATTTCTCTAAAACACACCTGCAATATCTTCCCTATAATGAACCCTGTGACTCCAACATCTGTCTAGATCCCTCATAAAACTTGTCCTCTGGAAGGTGCTCAAGAATCCTACCTCTCAAATCTGACTCAAGTGTCAAAGAAACAAGCACATGTCATCGTCTACTAAGTGCGTCTCGCAGCAAAATTTTCCTTCCCTTTGATATACTAAACCTCCATGTCATACTCACATATGAACTTCATCCAACGTTGTTGACGAGCATTGACGTTCGGATGTGACAATATGATGTAAGCTATGATGATGGTCTATCCTCAAAATGAAAGTTCTACCAAAAAGGAAATGTTGCCAACACACTAGAGCATGAACCACTGCTATAAGCTCCAAGTCATGAGTAGGATAATTAAGCTCATAGTCCTTAAGCTTACAAGACTCAAATGTAATAACCCAACATTCCTGCATAAGGTCTGCTACCAAACCCTCTAGATGGTATCCCTGTCATTGATGATGGTATTTGGAATCCCATGCAACCTAACAATGTCCTCCATAAATACTTTGGCAATGGCCTATGCATTATAGGTGACCTTGGTTGGCGAGAAGTGCACAACCTTTCTCAACTTATCCATGGTGACCATAATGGCATCATGATGATAAGAAGACATAGGAAGTCCGACTATGAAATCCATGGAAATCACATCCCATTTCCACTCGGGAATATCATGAGGGTGTAAAAGTCTTGTGGGATGTGAATGCTCTACCTTAACCCTCTGGTACTCAAGGCAATGTGCAACAAAATCTGCTATGTCCCGTCGAAGACCTGGCCAATAATATAACTCTCTCAGGTCAGCATGCATTTTCTTCACTCCTAGATATGTTGTATATGGAGCTCGATGAGCCTCTGTGAGGATGAAGTTACGCATATCACCTGACTTAGGAACGTAGATGGGCCTGTGGAATCGAAGCAAACCATCTTTCTCTAAAACACACCTAGAATATTTGCCCTCTAATGAACCCTATGACTCCAACATCTGTCTGGATCCCTCATAAAACCTGTCCTCTGGAAGGTGCTCAATAATCCTGCCTCTAAAATCTGACTTAAGTGTCAAAGAAGCAAGCACATGTCATCATCTACTAAGCGCGTCTGCAACAACATTTTCCTTCCCTTTGATATACTAAACCTCCATGTCATACTCACATACGAACTCCATCCAACGCTGTTGATGAGCGTTGACGTTCGGATGTGAGAATATATGATGTAAGCTATGATGGTCTGTCCTCAAAATGAAAGGTCTACCAACAAGGAAATTTTTCCAACACACTAGAGCATGAACCACCGCTACAAGCTCCAAGTCATGAGTAGGATAATTAAGCTCGTAGTCCTTGAGCTTACGAGACTCAAATGTAATAACCCGACGTTCCTGCATAAGGACTGCTCCAAACTCTCTAGATGGTATCCCTGTCATTGATGATGGTCTTCAGAATCCCATGTAACCTAACAATGTCCTCCATAAATACTTTCGCAATGGCCTATGCATTATAGGTGACCTTGGTTGGCGATAAGTGCACAACCTTGGTCAACTTATCCATGGTGACCATAACGACATCATGATGATAAGAAGACATAGGAAGTCCACTATGAAATCCATGGAAATCACATCCCATTTCCACTTGAGAATATCATGAGGGTGTAAAAGTCTTGTGGGATGTGAATGCTCTTCCTTAACCCTCTTGTACTCAAGGTAATGTGCAACAAAATCTGCTATGTCCCATCGAAGACCTGGACCAATAATATAACTCTCTCAGGTCAGCATGCATTTTCTTCACTCCTAGATGTGTTACATATGGAGCTCGATGAGCCTCTATGAGGATGAAGTTACACAGATCACCTGACTTAGGAACGTAGATGGGCCTGTGGAATCGAAACAAACCATATTTCTCTAAAAACACCCAGAATATCTGCCCTCTAATGAACCCTGTGACTCCAACATCTGTCTGGATCCCTCATAAAACCTGTCCTCTAGAAGGTGCTCAAGAATCCTACCTCTCAAATCTGACTGAAGTGTCAAAGAAGCAAGCACATGTCATCATCTACTAAGCGCGTTTGCAATAATATTTTCCTTCCCTTTGATATACTAAACCTCCATGTCATACTCACATACGAACTCCATCCAACGTTGTTTACGAGCGTTGACGTTTGGATGTGAGAATATATGATGTAAGCTACGATGGTCTGTCCTCAAAATGAAAGGTCTACCAAAAAGGAAATGTTGCCAACACACTAGAGCATGAACCACCGCTGCAAGCTCCAAGTCATGAGTAGGATAATTAAGCTCGTAGTCCTTGAGCTTACAAGACTCAAATGTAATAACCCAACGTTCCTGCATAAGGACTGCTCCCAAACCCTCTAGATGGTATCCCTGTCATTGATGATGGTCTTCGAATCCCATGCAACCTAACAATGTCCTCCATAAATAATTTGGCAATGGCCTATGCATTATAGGTGACCTTGTTTGGCGAGAAAACATTGCTCAACTTATCCATGGTTACCATAATGGCATCATGATGATAAGAAGACATAGGAAGTCCAACTATGAAATCTATGGAAATCACATCCCATTTCCACTCGGGAATATCATGAGGGTGTAAAAGTCTTGTGGGATGTGAATGCTCTACCTTAACCCTCTAGTACTCAAGCTAATGTGCAACAAAATCTGCTATGTCCCGTTAAAGACCTGGCCAATAATATAACTCTCTCAGGTCAGCATGCATTTTCTTCACTCCTAGATGTGCTACATATGGAGCTCAATGAGCCTCTGTGAGGATGAAGTTCGCAGATCACCTGACTTAGGCACGTAGATGGGCCTGTGAAATCGAAGCAAACCATCTTTCTCTAAAACACACCCAGAATATCTGCCCTCTAATGAACCCTATGACTCCAACATCTATCTAGATCCCTCATAAAACCTGTCCTCCTTTGGAAGGTGCTCAAGAATCCTGCCTCTCAAATCTGACTGAAGTGTCAAAGAAGCAAGCACATGTCATCATCTACTAAGCACATCTGCAACAACATTTTCCTTCCCTTTGATACACTAAACCTCCATGTCATACTCACATACAAACTCCATCCAACACTGTTGACGAGCATTGACATTCGGATGTGAGAATATATGATGTAAGCTACGATGGTCTGTCCTTGAAATGAAAGGTCTACCAAAAAGGAAATGTTGCCAACACACTAGAGCATGAACCACTGCTGCAAGATCCAAGTCATGAGTAGGATAATTAAGCTCGTAGTCCTTGAGCTTACAAAACTCAAATGTAATAACCCGATGTTCCTACATAAGGACTACTCCCAAACCCTCTAGTGATGCATCAATACAAACAACAAAGTCCTCTATCTGGTCTGGAACTGCTAAAATGGGTGCCATGGTTAACCTTTCCTTAAGCAACTGAAAGGCCTGCTCACACTTTTCAGACCAATAAAACTTCTTCCCTTTTCTCTGAAGACAAGTGATAGGGTGAGAAATCCTAAAAAATTCCTGTATGAACATACAGTAATACCTACTAAACCCATGAAACTCCTTACCTCAGTAACTGATGTGGGTGCTGGCCAGTCCAAGATAGCCTATATCTTAGAGGGATCTATGGAGATACCCTCATCTGAAATGATATGACCTAAGTACTGAATCTCTGTCTGAAAGAAGCTGCACTTTTCCAAGTTTCCATACAACTTCTGCTCTCTCAAGACCTGAAGTACTTGTCTTAAATGTTCCTCGTGTTCCTCCTCGGAATGAGAATAAATCAATATGTCATCAAGGAACTCCAAAACAAAGTGATCCAGAAATGTCCTGAATACTCCATTCATGAGACTCACGAAGACAACTGGGGCATTGGTCAAACCAAATGGAACCACTGTGAACTCATAATGCCCATAATGTGTGCGAAACATTGTCTTATGAATTTCTGCGTCTGATATGCACAACTGATGATATCCTAACTTGATTTAAATTTTGGAGAACACTCTCGCTCCCCGCATCTGATAAAACAAGTCATCAATCCAAGGGAACGGATAACGGTTCTTCTTCTTCACAAATTCTAAGAGAACCATCCTTCTTCTTCACAAATATGACTGGTGCTCCCCAAGGAGATACACTAGGATGAATGAGACCCTTATCTAACAACTCCTCTAACTGAATCTTGAGCTCATGAAGCTCTGGAGTCATCATCCGATAAGGTGCTCTAGAAACTGGTGCAGATCTAGGTACTAAATCAATGGTGAAATCCACCTCTCTGCGGGGTGGTAACCTTGGAAGCTCACCTGGAAACACATATGCATACTCCCTCAAAATTGCATGATCATCTAAGGGTGAGTGCTTTGGAGTGCTCTCAGATCGGTGACTGATGGTGATAGCAAATAACTGACAACCCTTACGCATGCTCCGCTTGAGTTTCTTAGCTGATATCATGCGTAAGGAGATAGGCCTCTACAACCTAGATATCACAACTGCACTCCCAAGATCATCCTGACACTCAATGACCTTATTTCTGCAATCCACCTTAGCTCGATGGGCCTCGAGCCAATCCATACCCAAAACTACCTTATAGGAACCTAGAGGCATAACTCGGAGGTCAAGTGTAGTGGAGAAGGCTCCTAAATCAAGTACACACTCTCCACATACAAGTCCATGGTGAGTTTGGCCCCAGAGGCCAACTCAACCTGCCAGCTATCTAGTTGCCTAGCCACCACTAGCCCACACTAGTCCACTATAGAAGGTGATATAAAGGAATCTAAAGCACCTGAATAAAAAAGTACTGAGATAGAAATACCCCTGATAGTACCTGTTGTCTCAATGATTGTGGCCTAATGCTCGTCTTGGTGGTTTTCAACCACTACATATAGACAATGGGTGCATCCTACATCACCCACCATCTTCTCGGATCTAGCAACTCTCTGTGCATCCATGGTATTGGGTTTGTGCGGGCACATGCGCACATAGTGATATGGAGATCCACAAATAAAACAACCTCATGTACCCCTCTAAGATGGGGTCCCTCCTATACTCTAGTGTACTGATCCTACCAGTCCAACCCTAGCAGACTGCTGCCTTCAAGCTGGCTGTGCCTACTGAGTACCCTACCTCTTATCCCTGGCTCCACCAAAACCACCTCTAGAAACGCCTCTCTAAAAACCCTGTGTCTTCCTCACCCCCTGTTGTGGGTGGCCCTGCTACTGTGTTTGTCACTTCGGGTGTGGTGGAGCCCTCGTGGCTGCTGGCGGAGGCCAAAATCCTCCTCTAGGGGGTGGTGTAGTACCTCATGACCTCTAACTCTGAAAGGCATGTATCCTTTCCTGAAATTTGCTCTTGTTTCTATCACGGTGCTCCTATGCCTTGGTCCTGTTCTCCTCAGCTAAGTATGCCTTCTCCATGGCCTTCTCAAGTGTGGGAGGAGATAACATCCTGACTGCTCCTACTATATCTGCATTAAGGCCTCAAATAAACCTGTTAACCTACAATTTCTCATCTTGCAGGTAGTCCACATACTACAGAAGATCCAGGAACTTGCTCTCATACTTTGTTACTGTGCCAGATCCCTGTCGTAAGTCATGAAACTCATCGATCCTCTTCTACATGAAATTATTTGACATATAACGAGCCTTGAATCACTCCTCAAACATCTCCTAGGTCACTGTCTCTCGAGTCAGATGGAGCTTCCACTCCTCATTCCTCCACCAAATGCCTGCTGCATCTCGGAGGAGGTGTCTAGCGAACCTCACCTTGACATTGCTCTCGTAAGAGTGTAAGCCAAAGCAACTATCCAAGCTAAGGAGCCACGACTCAGCCCCAAAGCCATCTTTAGAACTAGTGTAAGTGGGTGGTTGTAAGCAAAGAAGATCCCTGATCACACTGCCTATATCTTGATCCTAGTGATGTAGTCTAATAGGCGAATGGGGTCGCCTATCCTCAAATGGTCCCTTGAGACTGTGTGAGTGGCTACGACGGAATGAGGTTACCCTCTCGTGATGAACAAAAGGGCTATGTGACCTCTCCCAGATTGGTGTATCATGCTCTAGGTAGCTCTAATGCACATCCTCACCTATCTGCTCCTTGTCTCCCAACGGTATCTCCACTCTCACCTCCTGCGGTGGTGGTAGACGTTGCTCCACAACGCCTATCAGCTGGTGTAAGGCCTCTAATATCTGAGGCCCAAATTCAGGTGTCGGCTACTCCCACGTGTAGGTGCACTACGCCCCATGCCTCTAGCTGATCATCCTCTCTTGGGCGCCATCCTGTGCACGAGGTGAGCAAAGAAGTTATTAATTTAAAATTTAATGGTTGCGGATGATTTTTAACTAATTATTTTTATCCATTTATTAAATTTAATGTTATTAACATTACCATTAACTATCTTAATTAAACACCCAGAGTTTCGCGTGTGCGAACCTCCACTCTGATACCAAATGTAACGCCAAGCCTCGGACAACGAAAAACAACCAGAAATTAATAAAAATTTGTGAATTTTTTTTTTTTTAAATTGAATTATAGTTACTACAATCGTAGATGCTTAACTGTCTCTCCCACGTCATTTAATTATATAAATATAATCATGTTCCTAAATCAAATGTATAATTAGCTCACAACAATTTAATTACCTGTTACAACCAGACTTACTAAGGTTACCAAATAAAAACACCCCTCTTTTAATTTTATCAGTTTTCCCCCTTTAAATTAGTTGTCCACACACACAACTTAATACTAACTTTCCCATTCACATTAAAATTTATCCATGATAAAAAGGGAGTAGGGTTAATTGTGGACCCTAAGATCAAAGGAACCTCAGCCCTAGATCTCTCCTTACCCTAAAATTTTCCCTAGCATAACTCTATTCCTTTCTTTTCTTCCCTTTTCCATATTATAATCTCTCAATTTGTTTAACTCTCCTATTTGTAGGTTGGAGGATGAACTGTGGAATTTGAATGAATTTTCCAAAGTATTTGAAGATCCATACAACAATAAAACCCTTTTTTTGTGTTTAGAGTATACGTATGTTTATTTTGTTGTTGTTTTAGAAGTGGAAGGGGACGGCAGCGGTGGGGCAGAGCACTTGGTGTTGGGGCGTGGGAGAAGTTGCGGGGGACGGCCGTGGCCGTAGGAAAGGGTGCATAGGGGGTGGGGAGTCGGGGCTTGAGGTTCGGGAGTCAGGGCGGTAAAGGGCGTGGCGGGGCATGGGAGGGATGGTGAGGTGGGTGCGGGGAATTTGTTGGGGGTGGTACCCACAGACAGTGTAGGGGGGGGGGGGTTTGACCCCCACCGTTTTGTTTGGTTTTTTTTATATTTGCAGGTGTGGGGGGTTCGGGCACCCCACAATTTTTTTATTTTTTATTTTTTAAAATTACAATATATTATATGTAAGATACATACATACATACATACATACATACATACATATATATATATATATATATATATATATATATATATATGTTTGTTAATTATTGATTTTGTTTATTAAAACTTATATATCATATATGATATATTGATATGCAAAACATATAATATATATTATATATTATGATATATAATATATATATATATATATATATATATATATATATATATATCCATATCTATATCTATATCTATATATATTTCAGAAGTATAACATGGTTATACCACAATATATAATGACATCTTATATATATAACACATGAAAACTAAATCATCCAAGTTGCAGAACAATAGATAAATTTAGACAATGCTATTTGATATGACATCCAATAGTCATTTCCAACATATGCTCATTAAGAAAATTTTATAATTATTATTATTATTATTTTTTGATAAAAGCAAACGATTGTAGCAAATCCATTTCAATTAAGGGAAGATGCTTGGAAACAAGTTTTTTTAAACTTAGTGAAGGATGATGTACAATCACATTTGACTTACTATTAAAACCATTTGTCAAGTTAGCTAGGAAAGAGATTAATGCTAGTATTATTCAAATCAAAACTTGCAATGTTACATGAAGAGATGTATTTCACAAATGGTATTTTATTTCCCATTCAATAATGTTACAAAAATTTACAAAGAAATCTATAACAAGAATAACTACACATCTAATAACTCAACTTTTCTTCAAGAAGAAGGTTCCATCAATCCATAAAATATCAACTATTTTACAAGCTTTCATTTTAACGGCTTAAGCTCACGTATCCACTAAGTTTTCCATGATACATGACATACTCAAGTAGTACTATTACCAACTTCTAGATAAGAATGAAGGAAGATTGTGCAAGTAAAATGACTCAAGTCTACAAGTAATACCAAGTTACAAAAAGAGAGAATTTACAAGGAAAAGAAAGCTTTACATAGCCATATTCCAAAAGGGGTTACAAGGAGGTGATGTCCACAAGGAAGAAGAAGATGCCAAAAAGGACTCCAACAAACACCAACTATCAACTTCGAGCTCCAACCTTCATGCCTTCTAGAAAATGAAAAAGGAGAAAGAGCTTGTTTGCCACCCAACCATAGGCATCATTACATGCCTCTCCCAAGGTTGGGATGCATGCTAGCCTCCCCCAAGCCCATGGGAAAGAGGAAACCATCCACAACTTGCACAAGAAAGAGGGTGAGCAACCCACAACACATTCACATGGGAAAAAAACAAGTATAAATAAAGACTCCAAGTTTTACGAGGAGAACCCATGTTCTACGTCAAAGGTGGGGAAGAGAGGAGAAAGTTCTCCAAAAGTTATATTCCAAATTATTAGCACAAGAAAAAATCTCCATACCCTCCTTATTTCTCCTAAATTCAATCAAAACCCCTCCTTATCCCTCCACCCTTTCTCCAAGTCCTTCTTGGAAGGATTTTCAAACCCCAAAAGGGTTTCCTTACCAAGAATGGGGAAGGAGATTCAAGCCAAATGAATCAACTTCCCCACCTCAACCATTTGAAGGGAACAAAAAACTATAAGACCCTACAAGGCTTGTCCATCAATATAGTGTTCTTGTATGTTATATTAAGAGTAGCTAGTTGCATTTTCTTCCTTAGGAGTAGTTTAGTTTTAGGATTAGGAAGAAGAAGTCGGCTTTCTCCAGAGAGCCATCTCAAGTCCGAAGGTCCCACAGCTTGAGAGATAGTCCCATGTTATGCAATCACACTAAGTGACCCTTGCCTTAGGAAAGAAGATCCATAACTCATTTGGGGGTGATGTGATTTTGCATTAACAACAATATTAGTGCTCGTTAATGGCTATACATCTGTAACCAACTTCACATGATAGAAAATCTAACACAAAGAAAATTAACTAGGTTTCTCAAAATATGACTTTTCTCAAATTTTTCTTATGAAATTTAATCCCCAACCCTTTTGCAAGAGTATTCTCATTGTATTTATACATTTTAATCACTCAATTTTCCCCATGAAAAGAGAAGAATATTCAAAGGACCTTTGCTTGTTACCAATTTGTCTAAGAAATTGACATTTAACAAATTTGCATCCGAAAGCTACTAGGTGGACCAATTGTGAACTGATCACATTTCTTGGGCCCTCGACTAATGACTAGGATGTCATGCCACAACTTTTGGAAATCCTTCTAATCATTATGATTCTGTCATGTGATAAATCCCATTTTTAATCATTTTCCGGAGGCTCTGCACAGTTGGATATGATAGGTAATCCTTTTCACTCTCGTGGAAACACCTTTTTCATCTTTTGCACTTGTAACTTTCATCATTTCATCCTTTTCTCTTTCATTCCTCTGCAACTCTATCCCGCATCCAAGTTCTCTTGTAATTCCCATTTTTGCAAGTGCCGAGCAATTCCAACTTCAAAATATCAATCTTAACAATCCTTGGACTCACAAATTAAGTTCTAAATCCATTTAATGGAACTTTACAGATAGAGAGGACAAGGAATTTCATCAAAACTGATGAAAAACAGTGCATATTCATGTTTCCTAGAGTCTTAGAGAAAAAATGGCAGAAAAACAGATACAATACACAAGAACCGTTGATTGTGCCCCTTCTTTATTTTTATATTATAGTCATCCACATGTTTCCTATGTGTAAATGCAAAGGATAAGTATAGGGGAAAGCTTCCAAACAAGCGCTGGCCTTCCACGTGTCCTAGGCCCCAAAAAAACACCTTTTGGCCTTTGAAAAAGTCTCAATAAAAAGGAGCCAGTAGAAGCCTCCACGTGTCTTAATGGTGCATTTTGAGATAGTCCCCAAAATTAGAGACCCCAAACAAGCGCGGGCTCCCCACATGTCTCAATCTGGTAGAGTTGTTAAAAAATTTGAAGGATCAGTGGAAGGCGCCATCTTTCCAGAGTTCGCGATAGTTTTCCTTGGCCGTTGAAAAGTCCAAGCAAAGGTAGAGTGAGTTGAAGCCTCAAAGTGTCCTCATGGTGCTTCTTCAAAATAAAAATTAGGGGCCGGTCCCCAAACATGCATGGTCCCTCCACGTGTCCCAGGCCTTAGAAAATTTCTTTGAAAATTTGAAGTATAGAGCGGAGCTGGCGGAAACCTCCACATGTCTCCCTATTGCAAATGTTAAGGTGGGATCTTAAGGCTAATCCTCAAATGATCACCTTCCCCCCACGTGTCCATTTTCCACCAAAACTATACCAGCCGCATGAAAATTTTGTCTATGTCTGGGCAAGGCAATGGAAACCTCCACGTGTCTCCTTGATGGAACTCCAAGGCCAAACCAAAAAGCAAATTTTCAGATGAGTGTCGGCCCTCCACATGGACAAGTTTTGAGTCGAAGTCAGCCTTATAGTTTTTAAAGTGCCCCACTAAGCCGCATCGAACCAAAAATAGCCACATTTCCATTGATTTTGAGAAGTAAATTTTACTGAAAAATACACCCGTCAAACCGTACAATGTAGGAAAATCACCATTTGAGCCCAAAAATGAATCTTTCTTCAAGGACAGAGAATTTGGAAATGTTATAAGGCCAAAATACGATCCACCAAACTATATCCAATAACATTTCCATAGGTATTTGGGATAAAAATGACAAGGACAACAAAACATTACTATGGAAAATAGAATGAAAGGAAAAACCTGAGTTTTACACCCAAGTTATAGATTCTTTTACATGGACATAGGAACGAAAAACAAAATCTAGACTTTTTAAGTGATCCTCGACCAAAGAAGGGACTGATCATGGCAACCAAATGGAGGATAGATTTTTATGTATCAATACAGGGAGATAGAGAAGATGACAGAGCTCGTAAACTGAAGAACTTTAAGGATAAACGGGCAAGATCAATTTGTGCACCAACAAACCATCATTATGAAATCTTATCCCCTTAGATGGTTTCTTTGTTTTTGATGACATAGAGGCATTTCTAAGCTTGGAAGTCATTTATTCAAGAGGGAATCATCTCGATCTTTTTGGATCACAACCTCCAATTTCGTTCGTTGGTTTTTCTTAGTCAGGACGTGAAATAGATATTGTTTTAACCAATCATATATATGTATATAAATTTAAAGTATATTAATTGTGCAATAGAATAATAATTAAAATTATCCAAAAAAAGAGGGATTATTAACAAGAATTAGCAAAGTAAAACAAAGATGGAAATATATATATATAAATTAAATAATATAAGATTTATACACACACACACACACACACACAATAAATAAAGAGGAACAAATAAATATTAGATAAATAAATAAAAGAATTGAATAAAAGGGTAAGTGCATCAATTTTGGGGCCCAAAAGGGGGTCTTAAGTGGATGCATTTTTCTGAATAAAAAACAACTTCAACTTGTACAGTTTTTGAAATAGTTACACTCAAAATTGGAAGATGTTGTAGCAATATGAATCATAGAATTTTGAGTCTAGTTTTTATGCTATTAAATTTTATTGAAAACATATAAGTTTAAGTGGGTCAAACAACTAAAATACTAACAGATGCTCTTGTTTTTGTTAAAAAACATAATAGAGTGACTTTCATGCCCCCACCAGTTTTTGAGCACCATTTAGTATT
Organism: Taxus wallichiana var. yunnanensis; assembly: GCA_018340775.1. Taxonomy (NCBI): domain Eukaryota; kingdom Viridiplantae; phylum Streptophyta; class Pinopsida; order Cupressales; family Taxaceae; genus Taxus; species Taxus wallichiana. The sequence continues at coordinate 288,896,985 of CM031238.1, forward strand.
TTTGAAAACCCTTTGGTAGAAAGATAGCTAGGAGCATCTAGTTTGGGTTCCATTTTTTTAGATTTTTTTAGCGAATATTTTTTTATTTATGATTTTTCTAGTACAAATATTTTATGTTTTGAAAAATAACGGAGCTCCGACCATGCCCCACCCCCTAACTACCTCAAAAAATATCAAAAATTAGTTTTTTGTATGAGTATGTATAGAATTATACCTAGTTTGGGCTAGTATAATTTTTCTAAAATTTCTATAACCTTAAAAAAAGATACACCATGAAAGATAGACATATTTACACTTCAAAAAATATTTATAAAAAGACATAGTTAGAAAATAAATAATATGGAAACCCTATATTAGTCAAAAAATTTGAAAAATTATATTTTTTAGAAAGAAGAAACACGTCGTGGTATAATTTTTTAAAAATGGATCAATTGTTTTATTTTTATTTATCATAGAGGAAGTAAAATTTTTACATTTTCTTTCAAAAACACGTTGTTTTTTGTGTTTGTACAGGTCCATGCCTCGGGCTTGGGGATCCAAACCTGATCCCAAGCCTTGAGGCATGGCTTGGAAAAAGAGAAAATACAAAATGCATATGCGTTATAACATATACACGTTTTTCTTTGTTTATATATTGTGGCCCCCCAATGTCCCTTTCATCTCTTTCACTAGAATTTTGCAACAGAATGTTTTGTCTGTAATTTTCTCTACATTTTTGCATGATTTTTTAGTAGTTTCATTTTGTCTCCTACCCCACTAGTTGATTATTTCTAATCATGGGTGATAAACATCAAGCTAAGGACAAGAGGAAAGTCAAGAATGAGACACCGAAGCAATTAGAAGGAAGAGAATAAATAAATTGAAGAGAATGCAAAAACTTCAAGCAAGGCAAGGTACATTCACTATATCAAATGTAGGTAATGTATTAGAAAATGAGGATGAAATACATAATGAAAATGTAGAGAATAATAATTTTGTAATGACTAATAATATTGAATTGAATGATAATGTTGGTATGGATGAAGAAATTGATATGAATCCAATTGTTTAACCCTTACCTGAGAATCCAAATGTTAACCTTGAAATTTGTATGAAAACACTGAATGAAGAAAGTAACCTTGTAAACGAATCTTCACCTCTAAGAACACCTCCTTCCATTTTATGAAAAAAACCAATTCACTTAATTGAAATTGATGAAAACATTATAAAACCAATGCCTAACAAAATGTCTGAAAGAAATGCGAGAAAAAAAACTAGTGGAAATTGGGATAACTACTTTGAGAATTTAAATGACACACAAAGATGTCAATTATTTATTTCATTGATGAAATTAATTAAGATGAGACCTATAATAAAGACCCTAGGGTTAAAAACATCTAATGTTGTTGATCAAAATGTGTCAATTGTTGAAAACATACATAAATCATACCAAACTGTAGGTGGAAAAAGATGCACCAAAGATAGTAATGCTACACGGCGTAAACTTACTAATTATATAGTGAGTGATAAAACAAATAATAAACGTTTGATTAGAAAAACAAGCAATGCTTTGAAGCTAAATATTAAAACACTAATGAAAGTAATAAAGAGACGTAAATGTCTTAAGTTAGTCAATAACATTGACTATTGGGCTTTTTCTAGTAGACTTCCATACAAAGACAAGAATATATTTGATATTCTAAAAGAATTAATTGTAAAATTTTGGAATGAGAACACAAGGGTGTCAACGAATAGAAGATATATAGTAAAAAAAAGAATAGGTTCTTGTAATCGTGAATCATGTGCAAAACATTTCTTAGATATGACTCAAAAATAATTGCTCTCTAATTTTAAGAATGAAAATACACAAATTAACATTAGCCAAAGATTATTTGAAATGAGCAAACCCTTTTATGTGAAAATCAATCACTCAAGTACCACTTGTTGTTGTAGGCATCACATTGAATTTTCAATGCATTATGATGTTTTTTTTCAAATACATCATGTTTTTCATACTCACATCATATTGCAGGAGTGTGGAATAAATGTCCCATAAAAATCTTCAAGGGAATTTATTCCGACAATATTCTGTGAAAAATAAACAAGAAAATTTTTATATAACAAAGCATGTTTGGATGGAATGTGCAATGTATGAGATGGCTTGCCAAATTTGAAAAATTGTATCTATGAGGAGAGTACATATTCAATAGAAAAATAATTGGTTAGTTTCACTAAAAGTAAATCGGTGGCATATCAATTAAAAGATGGAAAAGAATCTAAGAGGTGTGAGCTTGTTAGAAAATAATTACTTGTATCAGAATATATGGTCAAATTCAAAGAGAATTTTTTTTATGAGTATGCAAGGCACATACATAGAGCTCGATGGTTGGATGAACAATTCAAGTTAAGCAAGGACACATTCCCACTTGTTACTATTGTTTTATTAGTTGAATTCATAGAGAATTACACATTGCAACCACAAATGGAGGTTCAGTCTAAATATTATAACTCAGTGCAAGTTTCTATTTTCATGCATATAACATTCATGCACTCTCATGAAATCACTAAGAAAGACTGAAAATAATTAAGAAAGTATCATTTATACATTAGTGATGATCGAAAACATTCTACAGAATATGTACAAGGGTGTTTCCAGGTGTTTTATGTGAACTTCAATAAGAGGAACATTAGTTTCGATCAACATTACATTTAGTCAGACAACTGCACATCACAATTCAAGAATGCACAGATGTTTTATTGGCTAAGCAGGATGGACAAAGAAATAAATGTACAACATATCTGGAGTTTTACTAAGGCAGGGCATGGAAAAGGAGAACATGATGGTGCAGAAGCATGTGTGAATAGAGCACTTGCAAGAGAAGAGTTAAAGTTCAAGGATGGTGCTAAATTTACAGATGCAAAAAACATTGTTGATTGGTGTGTCGATAATATGGGCCATGAATCTTAAGAGAGATCAACATTCATAGATATTTTTGGTTGATAAAGAAACAACATATGGAAAACTTTAAAGATTATATGAAAGTTGCAGGATCGAGTGATATGCACTCATTATGTAGTTTAGATGCAAATGCTTGGACTATTTATACTAAGTACATGACATGTTTTTGTAAATCATGCATTGATTTTGCATGGAATGAATGTGAGTCATAATAGTGGGTGGATGAATGGAATTTTAGACCTCTAATTCCACTCGACACACATCAAGTTCCATGAGCATTACAACTTGCAGGGTCTTAAGATCAAATGACAACATCACCTGACTTTGACCAAGTCTCTAATTTAGTGCAACAAGGTACATACATATATCTACATGCCATGTTTTAGATTTATAAATTATTAAATGGTCAACTCTTAATGTATTTTTAAATTGATTGAATAGTTTTACTTTGTGATACATAGGGCACATTTTTGTAATTATTGCAATGGAATTTAATGAAGAGGGAACAAACTACTTCTTGTCTCATTGTGTAGAGGGGAAAAAATTGACTTCCACAGTCATTGATGGTGAAGACCTTGAGTATCCCACTGGGTCAGTGGTAGTCACTGGAACTTGGCTTTGACGATATCCTATCAAAAATAAAACATTTGGTTGTTTGAAGACTATGAAGTACATCGGAAGATACTTCACTATTCACATTTGGTCCTTGCAACAAATATTAAATTGATCAAATATCGAGGTCAGCCATCAAACAAGAATCTGTGGAAGGTTCATGAATCAGATCATGAAGCAATTCTTGCTACTGTCAAGAATAGAGTTGATCCTTGCGAGTTCATTGGATTGAATTTGCAAAGGTATGTTCTTCATGAATTTAATTTGAATATTTACTTAAATGATTTTGTTTCAATTTTGTATGATTTAAAATTCTATTTAATTGCTTACTAACATGTTTATGTAGGTTAGTGGTGCCAAAAAAATTCCACCTTCACGAGGTTGGAAATGTCAGTAGAGAATTTATTATTCTCAAAGCCAAGTGAAGCTAAGAGAAATTAAATATTAGAAATGAACAACAAATATAAATTCTCATTTCACCACCTAGATTAGAAATGAACAACAAATATAAATTCTCATTTCACCACCTAGATTGTAAAAATATCCTATTAAAATTCTCATTTCACCACCTATATTATATGAACCACCTATATTATATAGGTGATTGGCAATGGAAAACCTTACCCATAATTAGTATGAATGGAGATGGAGAAAACCATGAGAGGATTTTGTAGAAGGCCCCAACGTGGAGGTCTCAGATCAGACGATATGTCTCAAGGTGCCACAGAGTCTGAGAAATCACACGTCAAAGATATGGCATATTTGGGCCTCAGGGTTCTTAAGGGACTACGCCCAGACGAGGTAGCCCGAAAGCACAAGGATCATAGGGAACATAAACAAATCCTCCACTAGCATTCACCTAGCCACCCCGACGTGTTTGCATAGTTGGTTCAGTCCCACAAGCTACCATTTGTAAAATACAGCATCGAGCAGCCTAACACTGACTCAGACTACACTATTTTGTGCATTTACAAACAATAGGACAACGAGATAACCAAATGGAGATGGATAAAACCATGATAGGATTTCATAGAGAGCCCTGACATGGAGGTCTCGGATCTGACGAGACATCTCTAGGTGCCACGGAGTCTGAGAAATAACGTATCGAAGATATGGCGTGTTTGGGCCTCAGGGCTCTTAAGGGACTATGCCCAAATAAGGTAGCCCGAAAGCATGGGGAGCATAGGGAACCAAAAAAAGCCTCCACTAGCATTCACTTGGCCACCCCAACATGTTGGCGTAGTTGGTTCGGTTCCACAAGCTACTGTTTGTAAAGTACAACATCTAGCAGCCATACACTAACTCAGACTACACTATTTCACGTGTTTGCAAAAAATAGGACAACAAGAGAACCAAATGGACATGGATAAAACTGTGATAGTATTTCATAGAGGGCCCCGACATAGAGGTCTCACATCTTACAAGAAATCACCCGTCAAAGATATAACGTGTTTTGGCCTCAGGGCTCTTAAGGGACTACGCCCAGATGAGGTAGCCCGAAAGCACGTGTATCATAGGGAACCAAAAAAATCCTCCAATAGCGTTAAGCTAGCCACCCCAATGTTTTGGCATAGTTGGTTTGGTCCCATGAGCTTCCGTTTGTAAAATACAACATCTGGGAGCCCTACGTTGACTTAGACTACATTATTTCTGTGTGTTTGTAAAAATAGGACAGCTGAGAGAACCGAATGGAGATGCAAAAAAATAGGAGAGGCTATCATAGAGGGCCTTGACATGGAGGTCTTAGATCTGACGATATGTCTCTAGGTGCCTTGGAGTCTGAGAAATCTCCCGTCAAAGATATAGCATTTTTTGGCATCAGGGCTCTTAAGGGACTACGCCCAGACGAGGTAGCCCGAAAGCACGGGTACCATAGAGAACAAAAAAAAATCCTCCACTAGTTTTCACCTAGCCACCCTAATGTTTTGGCGTAGTTGGATTGGTCCCACGAGCTTCCATTTGCAAACTACAACATCTGGGATCCCTACACTGACTCAAACTCTAGTATTTTGTGCCTTTGCAAACAATAGGACAATGAGAGAACTGAATAGAGACAGAGAAAACCGGGAGAGGCTTTCATAGAGGCATTAAACATGGAGTTTTTAGATCTGACGAGACATCTCTAGGTGCAACAGAGTCTAATAAATCACATGTTGAAGATATAACTTGTTTTGGTCTCAGGGCTCTTAAGAGACTACGCCCGAGACAGGTATCCCGAAACCACTAGGAGCATAGGGAACCAAAAAAAATCCTCCACTATCATTCATTAGGTGACCCCGACATGTTGGGGTAGTTGGTTTAGTCCCACAAGATTCCATTTGCTAACTATAGTGTCTGACAGCCCTACACAGACTCAAACTCCAGTATTTCGCCTTTACAAACAATAGGACAACGAGAGAACCGAATCGAGATGGATAAAACCGTGAGAGGCTTTCGTAGAGAGCCCCAATGTGGAGGTCTTAGATCTAATGAGATGTCTCTAGGTGCCATGGAGTTCAAGAAATCACCCATCGATGATATGGCGTGTTTGGGCTTGAGGGCTCTTAAGGGACTACGACCGGATGAGGTAGCCCGAAAGCACCGAGAGCGTAGGGAACCAAAACGAAGACTCCAGTAGCGTTCACCAAGAAATCTCGACAAGTTGGCCCAAATGGTTTTTATTCATGATGTTCATTGTCATCTAAAGTTGAAGACTAAAAATTTATATGGCGTTCGACTTCTTTTCGAGCATAAACAACCTTTTGTAATGTCCAAAAAAATTCAGGCTCTTAGTTTTCTGTTTGATATAAGATATTCATTCTTTCAAAATGAACAATTGGAACATTGGTGGTCTCCCCAAAAAAACTAATTTCATAGTCTACATAGTTGCATCATGTGGAATAATCATTGAAAATTGGTGGTTTCCTCCACCCGTGCTTTCGGGCTAACTCGTCCGGGCATAGTCCCTTAAGAGCCCTGAGGCCAAAACACGCTATATCTTCGATGGGTGATTTCTCATACTCTGTGGAATCTCAAGATGTCTCATTAGATCTGAAACCTCCATGTTAAATCCCTCTACAAAATCCTCTCGCGGTTTTCTTCATCTCCATCCGGTTCTCTCGTTGTCCTATTGTTTGCAAACGCTCCAAATAGTGTAGTCTGAGTCAGTGTAAGGCTGCTAGATGTTGTATTTTGTAAACGATAGCTTGTGGGACCAAACCATCTAGGCCAACACATCTAGATGTCCTAGTGAATTCTAGTGGAGGATTTTTTTGGTTCGCTACGCTACCCGTGCTTTCGAGATACCTCATCCGGCATAGTCCCTTAAGAGCCCTAAGGTAAAAACATGTTATATCTTCGACAGGTGATTTCTCGGACTCTGTGGCACCTAGAATTGTCTCGTCAGATCTGAGACCTCCATATTGGGTGCTTCTACAAAATCCTATCACAGTTTTATTCATCTCCAGTCGGTTCTCTTGCTGTCTTATTGTTTGCAAACACGTGAAATAGTGTAGTCTGAGTCAGTGTAAGGCTGTTAGATGTTGTATGTTGCAAATGGTAGCTTGTGGGGCCGAACCAAATACACCAACACGTCGGGTTCCTAGGTGAATGATAGTGGAGGATTTTTTTTGGTTCCCTATGCTCCCCGTGCTTTCGGGCTACCTCGTCCGGGCATAGTCCCTTAAGAGCCCTGAGGCCCAAACACACCATATCTTTGACGGTTGATTTCTCGACTCCATGGCACCTAGAGACATCTCGTTAGATATGAGACCTCCACATCAAGGGCCTCTAAAAAATCCTATCACATTTTTATCCATCTCCATTCTATTCTCTTGTTGTCCTATTGTTTGAAAATGCGCGAAATAGTGTAGTCTGAGTCAGTGTAAGGTTGTTATATGTTGCATTTTACAAATGGTATTTTGTGTGACCAAACCAACTATGCTAATGCATGTCGGGGTGGCCAGGTGAATCCTAGTGGAGGATTTTTTTTGGTTCCCTATGCTCCTTGTGCTTTTAGGCTGCCTCATATAGGAATAGTCCCTTAAGAGCCCTCATGCCCAAACACGCCATATCTTTGATGGGTGATTTCTTGGAATCTGTGGCACCTAGAGACATCTCGTCAGATTTGAGACCTCCATGTTGGGGACCTCTATGAAAATATCTCACGGTTTTCTCCATCTCCATTTGGTTATCTCGTTGTCCTATTGTTTACAAAGGCATGAAATACTAGAGTCTGAGTCAGTGAAGGGCTGTCAGATGCTATAGTTTGCAAAAAGAAGCTCGTGGGACAAAAAAATGAAGCCAACACATTGGGGTGGCTTGGTTAATACTAGTGGAGGATTTTTTTTGGTTCTGTATGCTTCCCGTGCTTTCAAACTACCTCTTCTAGGTGTAGTCCCTTAAGAGCCCTGAATGACTAGATTGGCTTAAGAATGAATTTGATAGGGGTATGTCTAAGAACACACGGGAGTTATCAATCACCTAGTAAATATTTCTTGTTTAGTTCTGTATGGGAGTCATCTAGCCTATGACTTAGTGACCTTCCATTCATTGATAATTTATGCTATGATAAATCCATGGATGCTTTCAAAAGTGTCTTCAAAAGGATAGGGGTAGTCATCAATCCTAGTGAAGGGTGTGATGTGATTTCCAAATAACTTGAAATGCCTACATATTTATAGGTAATAACACGAATCATAGGATTAGACAATCAATAATCATTGAGTGTCTAAATCGAATGTCATTGCATTTGGAGACATTCTCAAGTATTGGAGTAATGTGTATGGAGAGACATTCTCAAAATATTAACAGATGAAAGACATCAAATTGTGACGACTCTCGGGTGTTTTAACAAGGAGAAGACTAAGAAGAAAAGAAGAATGTAGTAATTGCATGATAAGATAAAAACCAATACAAATAGACCATGAGCAAGAAGAAGTGCAAGTAAGGTAAATCCACATATACACATTGATAAATTGAATGAATAATTACACAGATCAGGTAACTCTATATATACATACATTATATAAATATTGATTTCCAAATTTTTATGCATATCATACATTGAAAATGCTAGTGCATGTACATCACCAATAAATGAAAAAATAATCCATAATGTCTTAAATATTGTCAAGTGCACATCATATTAGTTTCATGCAAAAATAATCTCAGAAATATAAGGTCTCATACAAATTTTTCAAGTTCTAAATAGTATTTTAATGTGCATAATAAATACAAAAATTCCCAAATAGGTCATATACCATTAAGTCCCTACTCATAAAAATCTATCCCGCTCTTGGCCTTGCTCGAAGAAGTCCCTCCCTTAGACGAAGATGGAGATCCATGAGATGATGTTGGATCATCTGAGCCCATGCTTCGAGTCCTCTTCTATTGAATACTCACTTGTAGATGAGCCTGTAAATGCAAATAATATTTTTTTGTCAAAATTATATATATATATATATATATATATTATATATATGTTTTCAACATGTATTTAAGACCATGCTAGAATGGAAGTATTTACATAAATACACAAACTTACCACAAGTTTTCTATCACGCCGAATTTGTATCTCATGCTCAGATGAGTCATCGGGAGCTCCTACAATACTAATGGGGGTATGAATACGATGAGATGGAGGAGTCCACACCCTTGAAGTTAAAATGGAGGGTTGAAGTTCCCTACATACATATAAGATCAGAAAATCTAACATCATAATTAGCGAAAATAGAAATAAGTACATGTATGTACGTAATGACAATATTTTAACTAATTTTATCAATATGGAACTATTGTTTTTACCCCTCCACGCCTGTTAATCAAATGAACAGGGTTGTTACCTATCACGGGTAACTCCTGTATATACACAATGAAGGACATTATTAAAATAATTTAATAATTCTACAATGAAAGACATTACTAACATGTAATTTAACATAATATGAATTACACGAGAAATTTAACAAAATTTACGTGTTGTTTAAATACCTCAATGAGTTGTTACGTAGATGAAATAGCAGTGACAATACCTTTATCTACTTGTCGCAGAGATGGTGGGGTGTCTAGTGAAGTCAACATCTATATCAAACATGTATATCACGTGATTTAGATGGACATACAAGAACATACATAGATTTGACTTCAAAACTAATATATATATATATATATATAAGCATATATATATATATATGAATATATATATATGTACACATATACACACACACACACACATGTATGTGAAATTTTTACATAATTAACATTATAAATTCCCTCTATGAATGTATGTGTATGCATGGTTCTCACCGCCCTTTGTGGTCGGGATGAAGATGTGCCTCTGCGCCACCGTAATATCAATGCATATACATGTACAAATATAATTATTTCAAAAATTTAACATATATAAGTAAATCAAGTACTCCAAACTTTTTGTAACACACATAACAAAACATAACAAATTTACCTGTGAAGATAATGTTGATGAATGTAATCCAAATGTATCACTCAAAAGGACATCTACCATAGTGGCATTATCATGTGCACCCCTAGCACCAGTGCATGAAAATCGTAAGCATGAAAGTATGGTCCTCCTCAGGCCCTAAACATATGCTACCACATGACAAGAAAAGATGTGGCATCATGTTAGTACTTCCTAAGGGAATACTTTGTGTACCTCTGCAAGCATCTGGTTCAAAAATATCCCTTATATGTCGAATAAGGGTCGCAGATAGCCTCTGAAGCACGTGGAGTGTATCAATCTCTATTGTGTCCTTCCTTGCTTGATGATATCAGGGTGAGGGGGCTTCTGTGTGGGAAATCTACCCTACTGAATAGGTGTATGTTGTGCACTTGGTTGATCCTATGTAGATCCTTTCCTTGCACTGGAAATCTTAGAAATCAAAATAATTTAGGATCTCGTTGAGGATAAACTTGTAATAGAGTTTCCTCAAAAATCATAATGGCACCTCGTTGTTATTATAAGGTGGAAAATAAAACACCATCCACCATCGGTGGTAAAAATTATTTTTAATCCAATTATTATTGAACCAATGGATGGGAAACCATTTACATGACAATGGAACATGAAAATTAGTGCGGGGTCTCATGAATAAGGCACATATGAGGTCTTTTGAAATTTCTTTTTCTTTACATCCACATATGACAAGTTTTTGGAATAATAAACCCTACAACCATCTCTGTAAGTTGTCCAATGATCAATTTTCCCGTTTCCATGTCAACTTGAAAAAGTAATGCTTCCAATGTGTTTATAAGAGAGACGCAGTGGGGGTTTGTAGATTGTGAATCCCTCATTATTTTTATTAAATCCTCAATTTCATTTTTTTTTCAACTATGTGGGTTGCTAAATCTTCCCGACTACCCGGGGATATTGAGTAATTATGGGAATGTCAGGAGGGATGACAAGAATAGAAGGGTTTGGTTGTGGTTAATTCCCTTGACCTCTAACTGTAACAATAAAAAATTTGTTTTCAATTCAAATTTTAATCTATAATTATCATATTTCAATGCAATTTTGAGAAAATAATTGTGCTTACCTCTTCTCCATGGTGCCATTGTCAATTCAGATCTTCCCACCGATCCAGAAATGTCCTTTGAGCTTGAGATCCAACTGAATGAAAAAATGTGAGGGCATGGTTAAGCTCTGAAACTTGAGTTTGAGGGAGATAAAATGATCGAGGATCGGGCCTCTTTTTTCTCTTTATAGTAGGCATAATGCATACGCATTATGCCTCGGTAAATCCAAAACCTAAAAATTTAAAACCGATCATGTTATAATAGAACGCGTACATGTTTTTCTTTTTTTCATAATTTTTTTCTACTTTTTGGCCCCCCAACTTTGTGCACTTACCCAAAATCCAATTGTGTGAGGAGAAGGTGAGCTTCACAGTGTGTGGGTTGAGTTATTTAATTGTCTACACAAGATTTATTATGAAAAGACTTTGGAAGCCTTCTAGCAAATGCAGTTGGAAGTACTAAATCCATACACCACCACAACCCTTGACCAGCATTCTCTCCTGACTAACAACGATATGGATGTTTTGGGACTTGTATTTTTTCGTTACAGATAATAAAAAAACTTTATTTCAGATCTAGAGGGCCAAAAAAATGTTGAAAACCCAGATAATGTTGTAATTTTAGTGGTAGTTGGTTAGTTACAATCGGGCATCCAAGAATGGAGGAATCTGGAGGAAAAAATAAAACAAAATAGCAATGGTTACAAGGTATGCTCAATTAGTTTATGGAATAGGGTAGAAAATCTTTTGTAGCTACTATTGACATCTCTACCTTCAAGATTCAACTACCTTCCTTAGCATTTTCCTTGTATATACCAATATAAGAGATTTGGAATGGGGTATTGACACCTCTTAAAGTGTATTATAAAAAGGGTTTTAAGTGAAATAAGATTTTCAAAAGTTCTCTGCAGTTAGATGTAAGAAATCGGGAACATTTCACAAAAAACATGGATTTTCCTCACAAGACAATCACGTTGTTTCACCTACACAATAAATAGGTCTCCAACCTGATCAGTTTACATTTTTCGATGTATTCCCAGCCTATGCAAAATTGCAAGCTCTGGAGTAGGGTATGGACATCCATCAAAGAATAAAAGATAGAGGAATGTTGTCACATGCTATAGTTACAAATACCTAGGATATTTAGTATTGGGTGCAAGAATCCACAAGCATAGGAGAGAGTAGAAATTGTAGACATATGGTCGAGTAGTGGACTCAACACATCATGATTCCAAACCACATAGAACACCTCTTTCACTATGGACGTTAATATTGTCAAGAATGGTCTCCTTACCTTTATATCTTATAATTTTCATATAATTTGGTTATTCATTTCCAATAAAATAAAAACATTAAACTATTAGATGCTCAAACAATTGGATATTTTAACTTGATGGTTAGTGTAATCAGTAAAACAATGCCTCGTGATATTTGTTACTGACTTATAGTTTGAATCTTATCTATGTCATGACCAAAACCTAATGCATTTCTAAACCGAGGGTGACAAAACTAGGTGCTCGTGTCCATTGGTTTTTGTGGGAACTAGATATGTTAACTAAAACAACCATTTTTTCCACCTTGCAAAGTTAGAAAAAAGCAATTTCTAGAGACTTGCAAAACACCACTTTGAGCCTCGTAAAAGAGATGTCAAATGTCGTATGTTTTCCTTGTTATGTAGATAGTTGCATCAAAAGTAGCTCTACCTCATTTTATAGTTTGCACTCACTTTACCGAGGAGCACTACTTTTCCGTTTTGAAGTGTTAGGGAGCTACTAAAACTGAAAAGTTGGGTTTTGTTTCGGCTTGCCATTTGGACCCTGAGAAATGAAATGTGTTTCTACCTTTGCAACCCTCTACTATTTTTACTAGACAATTTCTGGAAGCTTAAATTTGGGGTAAAACACATTCCTGGCTAGTTTGGCGAGGGGATTTTATAGGCCTCAGGTCATTATTGACTAAGTTAACTTAGACTAATTACGACCAGTGGCTGCAAAAACCTAACTGCTAATTGAAAACTATTCAACCATTTCAAATTTCGTCAGTTCTTTTGAATTCCTGGTATATATGAGGACACATAATAATTTACCTATGGTGCATCACCTAACAAAAAGCAACTTTTGAATGAGGTTCTTAGCATCTGAGCCTAAATTAGGAGTTTTTGCAACTAGCGGGAAAAATGTAAAAAGGAGTTGTAGGACCCCAGTCAAGTTAGCAAACCATCATGGAAACTTATTAACACTTGTAAATAATTATTTTGAACTCTATTTTTTGACTTGTGTGAAATTGGTCTTTTGGCAAAACAGTGTTTCACTCTCTTCCCCCCTCTCTCTCTCCTTAGCTAAGAAATGAAGTGAAATGAAATGAAATGAATATATGTTTCTAACCCTCTCTTTTCAAGTGTAAATTATTATTATGATGTAAATGGAAAACTAAAAATGTCAATAATGCTAAATTTAGGTGGATACCATACATGTGATTTATCGTTGATTTCATGCTTACATGGTTTTGCAGGATGCAAGTACGATGGTATGATTGTAATTCATTGTGTATTATTTTAATGTATGTATGTTAATGAAAAAATATATATGTATTTCTCTTTTAAAATAAATTTTATTATTGAAATTTGGTAATGTGTATGAGTTGTTAGTTTTTGGAGTGCTTTGGGAAATGTGCATTTAATCATAGGTGTCATTTTGATTCATATTTACATATGGTAAATAAAAGGGAGTTGGATATACATGTTATATAATACATTAGAGGATAATTCAACATTTTGTGAAGTATTAAAAGGTTTTTTTCATTGAAGTTTTGTAATATTTTCATATGCTAGTGTTTAGCGGAAATGTGCATCTAAACATGGTTACTATTTTGATTTCAAACTTTGTATTGTAAAAGTTGGATATCTCTCTTAAATGAAATTAGATTTGACATATTATAATTCTTTCTTGATGTGAAATTTATGATGTGATCTCTTGTGTGATGTGTTAATTACCTTGAAAAATTAGAAAACAAATCTAATAAAATAGTCAACCTTAGTTTAAAACTTGTGTGTATCTACCTTTGTCGCACAATTTTTCTTATCACGGAAGAAACTAAAACCTTGGAATGAACTTAAATCTTTACACTTGATAACATCTTATAGCTTAGGTAAATAATATCCCAAGCTTGATTTTATCGTCATAGCTTGTATGCTTAACAAAATCGTCGCAAAACCCAATGGTTAGGAATGACATGGTTAAAATTTGACTTGAGTATATGATTCACTCCTAGGATTGGCAATTGTGTGTGTACTAAGGAGAATTTGTTATCTAAAGGTAGTACTCCATGGGAAACTAACATTAAACATAGTGTAAAACCTTCTTGGACCGACACTAATTTTGAGTGGCAAAGATCACCAACTAACCTTAAGAGTTGGGATTATAAATTAACTCAATACATAATCTCAATTGTAATTTGGGTTCTATGATGCAATACTAAGAGTTAATTGTGAAATTTAACAAAATTTTAATTTATGATTAGTTTGGGAAAATGTAACCATAATATGATGTGTTTGGAGAAAGGTGAAATTTATATCATTCTTTTAACGTGTTTAAACCATCTTGTGGTGAGTAATAGTATCCACGTCGTATAAAATTTAATGTGATTCTTAACCTTTTAAATGAAGGACTATTCTCTCTTATTATCCCCCTTGTCCTATTTTGTAGTGAATGTATTATGTGAAATCATGTAATCATATTCTTGACATGACACCCTAGAAAAAGGACTAGTAGTCTCATGGGCATAAAACTGTTCCTATTAACAAATAGGCCACACAATTCATTACAAAATTCATATGAACCTTTTTAGGGAAAAACCTTCTTCAATTGGTTGAAAATGATGGTCATGGAACCTAATCTAGAAACAAAAATAAGTAAGTATGTTGCCATTTTAAGTTCCTTCAAATCCCTAATTAATTGTTGGAGTATAAAAATAATAAAATTATAATAAACCCTTGACCTTGTGAAGTGAAATCATGGGATGTTATTCCACATGAAAAGTAAAACATGATCTTCCTTGTAACATGATTAAGCTCTCTTGCTATGGATAAAACACCTATTTCCTGTATACCTTCTTTTTTACTAACTCAATTATCAATTTATAAATGAATGTAAGAAACACGAACTAAATCCTTAAACAAAAATGTTAACTTCACCTCCTTTGGACTTATACTTGTTTCGTTGTGTAATGGAGGTATGATATAAGATCAAAATCCATGCCCTTAGGAGTGAGTCCTTGGAATAATACCAAGTATCCTTGTGGGTATATATATAGCCTTTTATGTAAATAAATATCCTATTAACGAATGAATGAATTAAAAAAGTAATTAACATAATGTAATGATCCTTATTTATTGAGTTACATTGTAAGTTAAATGTTAAACAATATAAAAGGAAATCTAGCAACGAGGAAATGGAATGTATGATTCACATATTATCAGCCTTTCTATAACTTAAGTTAAATATTTAATCATCATTGTAATAAAAGTGAAATTATAAAAGTATCGTATCGTGGGAAGACCCTATCTGTAAGTGTATACTATAGCTATGTGTCGTTATGTTGTGTCTTGTGATTAGATAAAAAAAAAGTTTCCATGATGTGCATCACATGTTTTCATCTTATCCTTGTGGGTTAATTTTTTAAAAACATGTCATGTGTTGTGTGTTGTCCTAAGTGATCTCATGTATTGTTGTGTAATCTACAATGTAAGTCAAAAAGAAATTATTCTGGTATTTTAGTGTTATATATATGTGTGTATAATATGGGCGTTACAAATCACACTTGAATTTCATACCTTAAATCTCACAAAAACTATTGAAAACGGTTAATTTAAAGATACATTTGAGAAAAGGATTCTTTGTTTACAAAAACTTACAAAAGGAAGGATACAAGTGGTGGATCACATTTCAACACATGAGTAGAAAGTTAAGTAGTTTTTTTATAAGAAGACCAGGTCTCATGACTTCCAAGTTGGAGATCTCGTTCTATTTTGGGATAAAATAAGGGATCCTTGTGGAAGTCACAATAACCTCGATTACATTTGGCTCATTCCAATATGGATGGAACTACCCTATAGGAATGATAAATTTAATATTCTACACTTCCGTTAAAATTCTACACTTTTGTGGATAAAATTAATATTACTTATCCTATATGGATGGAACTACCCTTCCATTTACATCTAATGGACAATACCTAAAGTTTTTAAGTTTTATGTGGGTGTTGGTACCTTGTGAATAATTTTGTTTTTCAATTTTGGTTTTGTTCTGGTTGTTTATCTTTCCTTTATTTTGGTTCTCTTCTACATATTCTTTGACTTTATGGCACAATGGATTAAGCATTAGTCTTATAAACCTCAATATTCTAGATTTTGAATCTTTTTCTTATTTGTATATTGTTTAATCCAAGCCATTTCCAAGAAATATCCAATTATTTTCCGAGACTAGAAAATGTTGAAAAATTCAAACATTTAGAGTCATAGGTTTATTCTTTGCATTCTTGGTCACCTCTACTTTGTGTCGAGTAAGTGCTGAAAGGGAAAAAATTGGCAATTAGTTAAATTAATGTGTGTTTGGAATTATTTTATTTATTCAGACAAATCAGCTATCTAAGAGAACAAGAGGAGTTTTTCCATTATTTGTCCCATTCCCCACCTTTGTGCCTTATTCACCTTCATCTGGAAAATCAGTTATTACGAACCTTGCTGACACATGTGACCCTCTTCCTTTAGGTTTTCCACTCTATGGTTCTCCAAATTTTATTTCCCCTCTACTATACTCACCTTTTTTTCCTAAGTCAGACATTTTTGGCACCTCTTACACTCTAGGAATGAGTTCATTTAGGTCATCGAGTTCCCGCATCTTTCAATCCCCGATTTTCTTTCCATAATCCAATAAAGAAGATATGTCAAACCT
Organism: Taxus wallichiana var. yunnanensis; assembly: GCA_018340775.1. Lineage (NCBI taxonomy): Eukaryota > Viridiplantae > Streptophyta > Pinopsida > Cupressales > Taxaceae > Taxus > Taxus wallichiana. The sequence goes on from CM031238.1 coordinate 288,913,997, forward strand.
ATGTCGAACATCAAGACCTATTCCCTTGTGCCTCTCATTCTCTCATTATCTGATTCACCCATTTTAAACCTCTCATTTAGGTAACACTTGATTTTTAGACCATTAAACCGATCCATCGCTTAACTTAAAATTGTGAGGAAATTGAGGGAATTCACATTATAAAGCCCTTTTTATTCCAATTTTCTTCCCCGCATTTGCATATTTTCTCCACCCTTTCATTTTCCTTCCCTCTCGTGCCTAATAAAAACACTCTTTTGTTCATTTTTAGGCCAAATTAAAAAATTCAAATTGCATTAGAAATGATGAGAGCTCACCTTTATCCTCATCTAATTGGTAACTGATTTCATCACTTATTTTTCAAATTTTCCAATTTTTTCTCATATTGATGCCCTTCCTTTCAATTCCCTCATAAATATCTTACAAAAATCCTTTTTTTAGTAAGTGTTTAATTTTTTCAAGATGAAGATTGAGCACATTGGGTATGAACCCATTTCATTCCTAGAAACATTAATCTATGAAATTGGGGATAGTGATATCAAGCATATGTATCGAAAGACTTTCGACAAGAATAAGAGATAAGAACCCATTGATATTGGTCCAGATAATTTTAAGTAGTGGTTTAACCCATACAAGAGGCTTTCCAACCTCTGTTCATTGTGTTGATACATTCCTAGCTTGTGTTTCTTTCTTTGACCCATAGTATAAGGAATCTATAGATCCCCAAGGACAAGTAATTACACAACTAGATGCTCACCATATCAACCTAGCCCGAGGTATCCCTACTTTTGATGACTCCAAATTTTTAACTATGGCTGATGCTAAGAGAGATTTTGACCTAACTCCAACCAATACAAGTCTATCATTTACAAATATTGGTTGAAGGAAAAAGGAGAGGGCCCTTTAAGCTACCGAAAATCCTTTATAATGTTGATTTCATTGAAGAATTATTGGATATCGTAGCACTACTTAAAATGGTAATGGGTCTTCAATCTAATCAAGAATTTCAAAGTTGGATGTATATATTTATCAATTTGATTTGTGAAGGAAATCAAAATTTGAATTGCGGTGAAATTATTTTTGAAACTTTAACACAAAATCTCTCCCATGTGCATCAAACAAAAACCTTCTACATGACCTCATATCTGATCTACACCATAAATAGGTATAGAATTTAGGTTGATTTATAAAACCAAGGAACCATAAAAAGTCTTCCTATTTATGAATTTTTTACTCAATTAACCGATGAACACAAACAAATTCATGACATGAAGATTAATGATGCCTTCACAATGTTCCTAGTGATATTTTTTGAAGGTAATTTGACTACCAAGGTTTTTCGAAGAAGATAAATAGTTGATAGTTTTTTATAGAAGTTTATTTATTCACTCTTAAGAAGTTTTGGTATATCATAATAGTAGATTTTTGTAGAGCCCCTTATAAGATTCCTATTTATTACAATAATAAAATTATTCAGGATAATAAAATATCTAGTATTGAGTTTCCAATAACCTTGGGAGATTACACATGTAGGTTTTCTCTTGATGTTTATAATTTCTAAATAATTATCTCTCCTTTTAACTTGCATCCGTATCAGAAGAGGGCATACTTTGATAATAATAATTTCATTAGCAATAACCTCTTACTCTCTTATGTTGTGGGTTGATGGTGGTTTTTGTACTTTTCATGGCAGAATTTTTACTGCTTTTGGTTATATTGTGCTAAATCTAGATTTTGACCACTTTTATTTTGGTTCAATTATGAAATGTGGCTTTTGAGCCTTTACATACAAGGGTATAGTCCCTTTCAAAAAACTACTTACCAATAATAAAATAAAATCCTCTTACTCTCTTATTAGTATGTTCCAACATTTGAATATTACTTGGGAGACTGTGAAGTTGATTATGAGGTTCGGAAAAGATCATATGGTAGGTTATCTCTTCAACAAATACAAAAATTCTTGTTTGATACACTACCAAAGGGCATGGTAGATGATTATTCAGATTTGGTCACTCTTGAGTTCACCAATTCAGTCATCTTCCCACCATTCACTGATCTCAAAAGGAGAAAGATAATGCAGAAGATCTCAAAATTATTTATCTTTTAAGAATGAGGAATTGGTTTGATAAGAAAATGAAGGAGTTTAAAGCTTCTCAAAAGGAATCTTCTCCTAAAAAGGAAAATTCTTCTCAACAAGCTACTCATTCTCACCAAACTTCTCCCTCTCAGTAATATTTTTGAACTAAGGTTTATATAAATAAAGATAAATAGAAATAAGCTCAAAAGAAGGCCGAGATACCCAAAAAAGAAGATAATAAAAAAATTGAGATACAAGAAGAAGGAGGAGAAATAAGTACTGAACATATAGAAGAAGAAAAGAAGGAAACTGAGAAAAAGGTGAAAGATGAACATGAAGAAATTTATGATGATGATGATGATGAAGATGATTTGGTGGAAGTAATAGCTACAAATATTGGGAAATTCGGCACTTCTAGAACCAATTCAGATATGAAAAGACCCTCATCCTCTCTTATTGTAGCCAATGTTTCTATCTCATAGCCACTTCATGAACATCACTTTAACTCCTTTACAAACATCATCACTTTACCTCTTTCAGGAACATCATCATGGATTTATTTACTTGGGTATAACCTATGGTTGACAACAAGAAGAGTAAACCTAAGTCCAAGGTTGAAATTCCTAAATATGATGTTTTTTTGCACTCCTAGGCACCACTCCTCAAATAAATTCCATGAATGTTTCATGTCTTGTTTCAGATGCCACATGGAAGAAATTTATTGAAATTACTAAACCCAAAGGAGATAAAAATGAATGTGAGATATTTGCAACACATTTTGAACTAACAAGCATTTCTAAGGGAGAATCAACCCTTGAGGACGAGGTGCATAACCTTAGATAAATTTTTTCTAAGGTATTTGAAAAATTTGAGAAAGGAAAGAAAACTCAAGACAAGTTGGAAGTATAGGTACAAGTCCTATCTAACTTCAAATGTAACTTTTGATATTGACTTAAAAGAAATTACAGAAAATCTCAAGCATGCAACTCAAAGAAAATTACTAAAAGCATGAGTGGAGAAAAATATCCTAACTAGTTTAGAATTTATTTAAGAAGCATGCAAAACCTATGAAAATATAATTTAACACAGAAGAAAATCACTTCAGGTGTTAAGACCATTGAGAAAGAGGTAAATATTTGGGAAGATATTATCTATGACCTCTATGATAATTCTCTCACAGATGAGTAAATCCTTCTCTGGGAGAATATTTTTTATGAATCTAAATACAATTTTTCTCTCACTTGTACATTTATTGTAATGCAAGGTGAAGGTCCTCGAGTAATCTTCTACTGAATTACAAAATTCCATCCAGAAGGGTGAATCTCTGAAGTATGATATTTTTTATGATTTAACTTCCCTCTATTGTGACATTTTCAATGATAATTCATCTCAACGGAATACATGTGCATGGGTTAAAATTTCTTTCCTTTGTTTTCTTTTCTCTACCTTATAGCATCTAGTTGTTGTGTTTTCACATTGACTTTTTATTTTTGTAAAAGGATATTAATGTAATAGTCATTTTATAATGACTTAACTAATCATGTGATTATTTAACTTAATCAACAATTAGTTAGTATGTGGGTAGTTACGAATTTTTCCTCCTCTCTTCCCTATAAAAGGTTTGATTTTATATTGTAAAAGCGTTGGATGTTTGAGAGTTTGGATGTAAAGGACATTAATTTAAAATACATAAGAAGATCCCTTCTCTCCTTTCTCTATCTTGTTAAATGTTTCTTCATTCTGCTTCACTTTATGTATTTTTGCATGATCTATATATCAAAAATTTGTGGTCTTACTCATGTGCCTCGAATAATTGAACTTTGATTTAATTTGTATGTTGTTCACTATGGTAAATTTCATTATATGTGAGAATTTAAGTTCTTATATTCTATTGACGTGGAGGAATAGAATAAGTTCTATATCCTTCTTAATCAAATTTGATGTTCTATCTCTCTTTATTTTTTATTTTGTAAGTATGGTGATCTTACAAAACAAAGAAGGAAATTTGTGTCCTTGATTGATAAATTTTCATAGCTGTGTGTCCGAAGTTAGTCAATCTTGCGGAATACTTACCTTGATGCATTTATTCATCCTTCTTACCTGAGCTTGTTCTTTTCTCATTTTTTCAATTATGGAAATACTCACTGAAACCAACATCCCCAATAGAACTTATTAGAATGTATATTTGTAAATATTCTATAGCTTCTAGTTTTGGTTTGAATAAAAGAACCTCCCCAATAAAGAAGAATGTTGTCCCCTAAATTGTTCATTATTCCTATAATAAATTCATTCAACCAATAGGTGGATATCTTCTAGAGATGTTTTAAAATAAAATTCTCATGATCGCAAATAGATTGTGAAGACACATGTGGATTAGTCATAATTGGATACAAGAAATTGTAGCTAACCATAATCAATATGATATTGAGGCATGTAAATTATCCCTCGAAAACCACAATTATCTACCTAATCACTAAATGTGTTCTTTAGTTTGAGTAATGTGGCAATTTACAAGCATATAAGGTTTATGAATTAAATTTTGTGTTGAACTTGAGATTGAGAGGATGTTTAATTCCATGAATTTTTTGGATTTCAGATGCATATGTCTTGACTCCAGAACCTAGTCTAATAGCCATATAAGCTTTGAGGTAAAGACTAGCTCCTTGAATAGAGGAACAAGTGACGAAAATGAGGGAAAAAGAGGTCCCAAGTATATATAGATATGTATATATATACATACATATATACATACATACATACATATATATATATATATATATATATATATATACATACATATATATACATACATATATGTGTGTGTGTATGTGTGCAAGGAGGGCATAAGGCATCAGGTGGTTTTCATTGCTAGGAGGATGCATGTATTGACATGTGGATGTACATGCAACTGGTCTGTTACATGCACAGATGCCTAGCTTCATGCACAGAAAGATGCTTTCAAGCTAACACCCATTTGCATCTACACCGAGCGATTGCTTGGATCAAATGTCAGGATGTATGAGAGTCAAGCTTCTATGTGTGTGTGTGTGTGTGAGGGAGGGCACATGGTGTCGGTTTTTTCTCATCTATGCGGATGTATGTATTAATGTGTGGATGTGTATGTAATTGGTTGTTTACATGCATAAATTCCTATATTCATGCATGGATTGAAGCTTTCAAGTCGAGGCCCTTTTGCATCTATAAATAGGAAGTTGCATGTGTAGATGTCAAGATATATGGGTAGTCAGGTGTTTGTACATGTAGTCATCTGTTTGCCCATGTAGGCGAGTGTCTGCATATGCAACCTCCAGATTAGCATTAGGTTGCATAAGCAAACAGTCATTTGCATATGGAGATGTATGTTGACTGATGTGTCCATAGAGATGAATAGTCTACCCATACAGACACTTTGTTTCCTAATTTTTTGTGAAGTTGACACGTCTGCAACTTATTTTGTGGTCGATCCATTATTACCATTCTTAGCGCATGTTTTTTAGATAAAATGTTAATCTTTATCACTATATACATTTTTCTCTTATTCGACATCAACACAAAATAAATTTTTACAAATTTTCCAGAAAAATCCAAGTTGGATTTTTGTAAAGGGTCTTAAAATTTTCCCTACATTTCCATCTAGGAACTCTAATAAGGATTTTATTTTGGGATGTGACAAAGTAATATTTTCACCATTTTTGTACTTACTACATTCTTAATAGATCATGTATAATCACCTTACAAAATTTGCATTTACACTAGAAACTTTTTTCGACACTCTTTCCTCTCTAGTCTAATTCAAAGTCCTTTTTGTCTCTTTTTATTAATGTTTTTATCTCATAATGGCTCTATTAACAAATCTAGGGATTTTAGGATAGCCAATTCCTTTATTAGATGAGAATGCAATGTTTTTAGTCACTTTTGGACAAGTTTGGGGAGAAATACTTAAAATCAATTACATTATGGTCTATCATATCACCCTCAAATATATGGGAACATAAATGTAGTATACAAAAAAGTCAAATATTTTCTAAGAGGTTTAATTGGAGATAGCCCAAAATAATGTTATTTGGTATTGTTGCAAATAGAGTTTTCATTCAATACTTGCATCAACATATCGAAAATCCAAAAGAATAATTGCATATTATTGATCTTCCTAATAGGAAAAAGTATAACAAGATGCTAAGGAATTTGTGAAGCATATACAAGAAGTGTAACAACAAATTAGGCAAAATATGCAAATAGAAAAAGAGCAATATAATAGTCTAGTAGAATTACTTTAAAGAGATAAGGTATCTCTATAGGGTGAGATAATCATGGTTTAATTACACACATAAAGACTTTCTATATGCACTTTCAATGAATTGAAGCCAAAAAATGTGGTTCTTGTAAGTTTATCAAATAGATTAATGAGAACACAAATTTGATAGAATTGCTTTAAGAATTTGACATCAATATTCAATGTTACAAATCTTTATTTCTATCAAGAAATATTGGAATAAGTTCAAGATGAAAGCATGGTTAGAGACTAGACCAAATATTTGCAAAAGAAAAAGTGAACTTAAATAAATAAGATTCAAGATGATGATGGGTCATCCACGGACTTAGGAAAAACCTGCACTAGAAAAGAAGATGTGTACAAGAATTTAGGGATGTGTGGGAGAAAGGGAAGGAGAGAAAAAGGATATGAGTGCAGCGATGGCATCAACATTGCAATTTGGTGAAGGTGTTGTCTCAAAGAAAACAATGCAGAGAAATCACAGGAAATGTTGCTAGAGTAAACATGAAATAGGGTGCACCAAAAGAAAGAAGAGTTTGATGGAAGGTCTATGGGAACAAGGCATGCGAACAAATCACAAAGGAGAAAAATTACAACATAGATTCATATAAGGAAGGAGTTTTCCCTAACATAAATTGGGAGAAACAACACAAATCTAAAGTTGTAAAGAATGGTGTATGGAAAGATCTAGAGGAGAACAATATCCAAGTAGATCTCAAAAGGTGAAGGCGAAGAGGAATTCGCACAAATGAAGGGCTTATAAAAGAGTTAAAGATAGTCATAAAGACAAGAAACCAAGGAAAATGGGAGAAGTGGTTTGAATCCATGAAGACATACATGACATAAATGTGCACAAGTCAAAGATGATGCATAGGATGGGGCACATAGAGTAGAAAGAAGGCCAAAATACTTGGTCAAGAGAAAATGGAGAGAGAAAAGGAGTTTCCCCTGATAATGGTGCATAAGTGTAAAATGGGAAACTAAAGGCGTGAAAAAATGAGCACATGGGGATTTTAGAAGAGACCATATGCGAAGACGCAATAAAATCATGAGGAATGAGGCAAAGAAGATAAGGACATGGTGAAAGCTAGAAGAAGATAACACGAAGAAAAATAGATCTACAGGTCAAATGGATAATGGTGTCCAGAGGATGTAACAAGTGATAAGGATGACCTAATCACCCAGAGACGTGGCTTAAGGGGATTGGTCCAGAGAAAATTCCGTAGATAATGGAAATAAAGAATACAAATTAAAATTTGAAATATGAGCATGAAAAGTTGAGGAGCCAATGTAGAGGAAAGATAAATGAGAAAGATTCAAAGTGTGATTATAAATAGAAGAGAAACTGCCATGTTGAGGTTGTTGGAATTGGTTGAGGCTAAGAGAGGCTAGTGAAAGGAATAAAATAGGAGAAGAGTGGTGGTTAAGACAAAAAAAGGGCCAAAGAGAGTTAGTTGGATAGTGAGACCACATAAAGAGGTTGGGATTGACCACGCAATGGAAGAGAATATGGTTATCCCTAACCAATGCCAATAAACCTTTGTGTTTTATCTATTGAGTTGTACCATAGAAAATGACAAGCTTAGGGAGTACATGGTAGGGACCTAACCCCTGCCCCAAAGTAATATTAGAGAAGGCTACTTTACTACAAATGAAGCTAACAAATAGTTGAACTTGAGGAAGTTAGCAAAGGCATCGTGTTCTCCATCATGAGTGAATATGGGTACATGACACATAAAAATGTTTGGGAGTGCAACAGTTGTGAAGAACGGTGAAGGGATGACAGATCATCGAATGTGAGGTAGTGAGGTAGCTTACATGGAATATTTTTTCTTCACTATGATAAATGTCTAGAGAATGCAAGTGAGTGAGAAGATTGTCTAGATGACAACAAGGAAAGAATATTTTCATGGAGACAAGTGATCGAGGTATATGGGAGAAGTCATCTAAAGTGATGAAGAAATGTTGGAAATAATGGTGCAATGGTTGAAGATGGCATGCAAGATGGGGTGAGTAGAGTAGAAAGAAGGTAAAAAGACTTAGTGAAGAGAAAATGGAGAGAAAAAGGGAGTTGCCAATGACAAAGGGGCTTAAGTATTTAAAGATGAACTAAAGGTGCAAAGAAAAGGAAGCACATATGGAATTTGGAGGAGATTGTAGGGAAGACATAACATAAGTGCAAAGAATGAGGCCTAGAAGATAAGGACATGTGAAAGCTAGTAGAAGACAAGATGGAATGAATGGATCTCTGGGTTATATGGTTGATGGTGACTAGATGATGGAACAATGTATAAGGAGGACCCAACCAACAAGAGACATGGTGCAATGGGATAATTTGAGAGAAGATTACATGGATAAGGTAAATAAAGAAGCCATATTCAAATTTGAAGTTTGATCGGGTAAAGTGGAGGAACCAACACAAAGGAGAAGCGAGTAAGATTTGACTGTGTGATTATAAATAGAAGACGAAACACCTAAGATGAGGTTATTGAGGTGGTTAAGGCTAAGAGATGCTACTTGAGGGGATCGAAGGGGCCAAAGAGTGGTGGTTAAGGCTACAAAGTTATGAGGAGAGTTGATTGGCCAACGGGACTGAGAAGAGAGGTCAAGATTGTCCACAAAGCCAAGAGATTTGGGTTAGCCCAAGGAGGCACCAACAATTGTAATATCCCTTAGAGGCAAGATGATTGTAAATGTTGTAAAGGCCTTTAAATAAATATAAATAAAGTTTTGTGTTTCATATAATCTGTTGGAATCGAAAAATAAAGGCTTGGGGAGTACCCGGTAGAGGCCTAACCCTCATTGTCAGAAGACATTTGAATAATTATTGTTATAAGGCCTAAGAAATATAAGATGTATTTTTTAAAATTGAAATGCTTACTTGGTTTTGATAACACTTGGATCTCAAAAGAGGATTTCATTAAGTTGGAAAAATTAGAATCAACTGAATTACAATCTAGAAATTTCAAAAAAAGTGAAGGATGATGTGGACTAAGTAAATATAGTTGTCATAATTAATTTATTTTAAAAAATTAAAAGTGCTAATAGTAGGGGTGGTTGATGGCCATAGAAAGAAATAAGTTTAGTGGTGATTGATTTTTCAATTTAAATTATGCATGTATTTAGGTATGATTATGGAATAAAAATATAGCATTTTTATGTTAGGTTTGTATGCTCATTTTTAAGAAATGCTTATTTTCCACTTTTTAGACATTTGACAAGTTTTGTATATAAAAGTAAATGTATTGATATCCTTTCTCAAAACTTGTCGCAAACAAAGTAGAAGTCTTGTCTCTTCATAAATAACCTCACAAACCATTTGATTCTATTTCCCTAATGATATTTTCCCTCCTAGACTCAGTGGTAATACAAAGTTGCTAAGAACCTCGATCACTAGAATGAAACATTCTTGGAACAACTATTGTACTCTATTTCTGCATGTGGTTTTTATGGTTTCCCTGAGTAGACTTAACATATATTAAATTTCCAACCATTTTGAGAGGATTTAATAGAACTGCTATAGATAAAATAGCAAGAACTAAGTATTGGAGTTCATGAGTTAATGTTAGAGATGTAGTTGTAAGAGGAGAGAAAAAAATACAGTAAAATAGAAAAACAAGATATAGAAAATAAGAACATATTTGTATTAGGTATTTGAAATTTAGATATAGTTAGAGCTTCGTTTTCTCTTTTTACACGCCCCTTTACTTTTCTATAAAAATAGAGTATCCTCTTTGCAATACAATACAAACAGAGCTAGATAAGAGACAAAAGTTTCCATATTAAAAGATAAGAGACTAGATACATGCAGAGGAAAATAGGTAAATGGGTGAGTTAATTAAATTTGGTGGTTGGAGAATGATGTGATGTGGTAGGGAGATTACTCAAGTATAGCTATAAATCCACGTCCGCCTACACTCCCCATTAATGTTCACTACTATATATGTCTGCTATTCCAAATCCTTCCTAGAGATGCTCAAAGACATTCTTTGCAAGTGGATTTGTGAATATGTTTGGAAGTTGTTCTTTATACCTGCAAAACTCAAGATGTATGTCACCATTGTTCACAAATTCTTGAATATAATTATATCTTGTATCAATATGCATACTTTGTTTATGAAATACATTGTTTTTAGACAAAGCAATTGCTGAATGATCATCACAAAAAAATCCGTAGGTTCTTCTTATGGATGCCTCAAATCTGAAAGTACTCTTCTCATCCATACTGCTTGGCAAGCTGTTGATGTGGCTGCAACATATTCTGCTTTAGCTAACGAGAGTGTCGAATTGGTTATTTCTTTAATGCCCAAGAAATAACACCCGATCCTATATTAAATATATACCCAAAAGTGATTTTTATATCATCCATGCTACCTCCCCAATCATTATCCATATATCCAGTCAGTTTGTAATCATCTAAAGATGTATACAAAATCCCAAAGCTCTTTGTTCTAGCTATATACCTTAAAAATATTTTTCCATCTTTCCAATGTGATTCCTTTGTTTGTGCATGAATCTACAAATGATACTAACCCCATACATTATATTCAGTCTTGTGGAAATTATATACATAAGGCTGCCAACTAGTCTTTTGAAGAAGGTTCCATCAACACTAGGACTTTTGTCATCCTTGCTAAGTTTCAAAACCAATGCAACTAGTGTAGGGGCTGCATTCACATTTGTCATTTTGAATCTCTTCAACAATTCACTAGAATATTTACTTTGACATATAAAAATTCATTGATCACTTTGAGTTACCTCTATTCCAAGAAAGTATCTCATGAGCCCCAAATCGGTCATATCAAATTCTCTTTCCATGGCTTCCTTAAATGAGTTAATTGACATGTTACCTATAAATATAAAATCATCTACATACAAGAAAAATATCAATATTTCTCCTTTATCATTCACTTTGACATATAAATTTGGTTAGTTACCACACTTGCTAAACCCATTGTTGATAAAATAAGAGTCTATCCCACTGTACCAAGCTCAAGGAGCTTGCTTCAAACCATATAGTGCATTTTCCAATTTTTATACCTTATGTTCTTATCCCAAAAATTCATAACCAAGTGGCTATTTTATATACACTTCTTCTAAAACTCCACTCAAGAATGTTGATTTGACATCCATTTGGTAAACCTTCAAAATTATTTTGAGCTGCTATTGATAAGACCATTCTAATGGTATCCAATATTTCCACAGGTGGGAATGTTTCATTGTAGTCTATGCAAAGATGTTGCGTGAAGCCTTTAGCTACTAGTCTTGCCTTCTATTTTTTTACTTTTCCATTAGCATTATACTTTTCCTTGTAAACCCACTTAACTCCAATCACATCCTTTCCTTTAGGAAGATCTACTAGATCCCAAGTTTGATTCTTTTCAATTGACTCAATTTCTTTATTCATGGCTGTAATCCAATTGTCATCTTTAATGGCATCCTCAAAATAAATTGGATCAACTTGTTGTTAAGAATGCAAAATCAGAGCATAAATCATTTTTTTCAACTTCTTATATTTCATCATAAATATCTCTTAGACTATGTGTCTTCTTTTAAGAGTTTATAGACCTTGATCTTAGTGATGCAACTGTTGGATTAGAAGACTCGTTGTTGTTATTACTTACTAGAGTAGACGGATTTAGAGTGGTAGGTGATTTATAATGAGTTGTAGGAAAATTTTCTTATGTAGTAAGATTCACAACTTGAATTTCATTCTCTTGTGGAACACTACCTACAATTGTACTTGTTCTGTCTATTCTGTCATCCCATGCTTCTTCTTCAACAAACTCAACATCACGACTTATTATGACCTTCTTTGTGATATGATTGTATAGCTTATATGACTTGTTTTGTTCACTATATCCCACAAATATGCACTTCTCTCCTCTATCATCTAGTTTCTTTCTCAACTCTTGAGGTATCAAGGAGTATGCCACACATCAAAAGACTCTCAAATTTTCTCTATTATGCTTCCTTTTTCTCCAAGCTTCTTTTGGTGTTTTATTTATCACTTCTTTCATTGAAATCTATTTAATATGTATACCAAACATACAAATTATTCATCCCAATACACATTTGGTAGGTGTATTTCTTTTATCATACTTCGTTCCATTTCCATAATTGTTCTATTTTTCCTCTTAGCTACTCCATTTTGTTGAGAATTATATCTTATGTTAGTTGTTTCTTTATGCCATTTTCCTTGGAAAAGTTATGAAAATAATTTGATATGTATTCACCACCTCTATTGTTTCTCAATATTATGATATAATGTCCACTTTCCTTTTCAACTTTTTCCTTGAACTCTTTAAAAAACTACAAATACATCTAATTTATATTTCAAGAAAAAAACCCAACCTTTCTTTCTGAAATCATCAATAAATGTAAAGAAATAAAGACTTCCACTTATGGATGATGTTTTCCTCGGTTCACAAAGATCTTAATGAACTATCTCAAGAGGATTCTTAGCTCTATAAGACTTCCCACTTGGAAATTTTTGTTAATGTTGTTTTTCCAATATGTAACTCTTGCGTGTTGTCTTAAGGGACTCTATTGGTGACAATCCATATACCATTTTTTTATTATATAGCAGCTATAATCCTTTGAATTTTAAATGCCCCAATATTAAATGTCATAGCCAAGATTCATTTTTGTATGAAGCTTTGAAAGATAATTCAGAAACCTTTTGCAATTCTTATGGCTTTAAGAACAGTTTACTTTGGATTCTAAGTGGAAATGTCCTATTTTTGTCATTTCAACTTTTGCAATCAGCCTATTGCTTGGTTTCTTGTCTATAATCACACATTCACCACTTTCAAATTATATTCTATACCCTTTTTGCACTAGTTTCCTAATACTTATGAGATTGTGTTTTAATCCAGAACACAATATATGTCAAGGATATATGCTTCTTCTAACCTTGCATAGTTATTATATTAATTGACCCTTTTCCCATGACTGATACTTGGTGATCATTCCTGATTTTACTTCATATTTAAATGAATCCTCTAATGTTGTAAAAATGCCCTAATTTATTGCAAAAATGACATTGGATGTTAGATTTATCATACCTTTCTCCTTGATGTTTGTTACGAGAATACTTGTTGGCTCTTCCTCTTGTTAGTGTAGAATGAGTATGTGGGCTTGATGTTGGTCTTTTATAGTGCCCACCTCCCTTCAACACTTTTGATATTGATCATGATACTATTGACTATATATTATGGAAATTATTATAGTTTTGATTTAGTATGGTGTTAGATGTCGATCATGGATTATTATTGAGTCTGATTCATATATGATGCAAGATGATTGTTAGAGACATTTTATATAGATGTTGAAATGTTGTTATATATATATATATATATATATATATATATATATATATATATATGTGTTTTAGGACATGTGATATTTGTATATATTAAGTAGACCGAGAAAATTGAATTTAAAATTGATGATTATATAGTTGTTGATAAAATTGTAAGTGATATTGTTGATTGTCTGGATGTTTTTGTGATTCACATATATATATATATATATTGATTATTTTGAAATTATATTATATTCATTTGGATGTTCTGATATGGCCACAAGGCCAAAAAAGGTTTTTGTATTTTGCAGGTTAAAATATCACAACAAACATCGGGGGATTGGAGACCAACCACATTGGAATTCTAGATGATTTCAACAAGGTCACCATGGCAACTAGTTTTGTTGTGTGTGTTTGTTAGTGTTAGGGATTCCAATGGGGGGATCACCTTTAAATGTGACTAGGGGATTTTATGTTTTTCTTTTATTTGGTCCCTTTTTTTAATTTTTTGCATGTGTTTTATGTGGTGCACTTATTGTAACGACCCAAAAAATCCACACACACGAACAACACAGTGAAATACAGGATAACTTTTTTTTTTGACTTGCTTGACACATAACATGATGCAACATGTCATCACCAAGGATACAACTAACACTGTGAACAACTTGATACAAGGATGGCCATAAAGGCAGCACGGAAACATTCACACCTATCAAGGACAATTTACTTTTCTTTTGTGAAAGGACATGGAAAAAGACCAACCACATTACATAGTTATAGCTGAAGACATCCCACTGTGAAAATCTTCTTAAGATTACTAATTTACTAGAGACATCTTACAATTCTTAGCTTACGTTCTAGAAGGTTCATGATATGTTTCATACCATTCTTCTTATAGGATTAAGTTTCTTTTCTTTTATATAACTTGAGGACTATCCTAGGATCACCTATAATATGAAAATTCCTTGATTAATTTGTTTACAAAACTAGGAGGTAAGCAATTCCACAAGGCTATCTATCTAAACCCCCACTACTGAAACTCGTTTCATACCCACATTGCATAAGGAGGCAAGTGTAAGATCAAAAGGAGAGGAGTATCGTTAAGGTTCAGAACCCTAATCATCTTTGATCAAGAATTAAAAATTTATCATAGCTTAGACAAGGACTACAAGGTACCATGGTAATGGTTAGAGAGAGAAGATAAATTTATTTTATTATGATCTATTTAGTTATTAACCGGTCTTTTAATGAGTCTTAAGAGTTCAATTGAATTTTGGTAAGAGCTTCATTTAGAAATCATCTTGATTAAGTTCGTTAGGGGATACATAGGGGTTCCCAACATGGAAGCATTATACTTAATGTGTTTTTATTCAAACTCCTGTACTAGATAAGATCTACCGATATTCCCAAAAGCCAATAGTGATATTACCTTTAAAATTAATTAACGTTTCCCAACAAGAGGACAATATTTAATCCATAGCTTAAGGTTAGCAATGGTAGGTTTTTTTTTTTACATCGTTAGATAAACACTTTCTTTCCAATTAAAGACTCTTAATTTTATCAACTAAATACAACTTCATTATTATCTTCTTTATTTATTCATCTATGTATTCCTCTTCTTTTATCTTTGATTATCTTTAGAAAAAAGGGGTTTCAACCCACTAAAATATGCCTAGAATAACATTGATGCTAGTACCAAGGAGGGTTACTAAACCAATAAGCATTATAACTGAAAGAAGAAATTATCATTATTTAACAAGAACGCAAACCACGGTTATAACATTTCCATTCAACATGGCACATGAACCAA
Source organism: Taxus wallichiana var. yunnanensis (assembly GCA_018340775.1). Classification (NCBI taxonomy): domain Eukaryota; kingdom Viridiplantae; phylum Streptophyta; class Pinopsida; order Cupressales; family Taxaceae; genus Taxus; species Taxus wallichiana. The sequence goes on from CM031238.1 coordinate 288,929,463, forward strand.
AGGAGTCAAGAGATTGGATTTCACTTGGGTCAAGAACAAGAAGATAAAAAATAAGCCGAGCCATGCTACAAAAATTTCCATGACTGTAAATGATATCACCAAAAGAATACTCTTAACAAGGTCAAGATTGAATATTATTTCTCACAAAGGTAATTTACTAGTTAACCTACAGAAGGACAAGACAACATCATCACGAAATTTCAGAACAACCCAAGGCAAGAGGTCTTCTAAACTCCTTTGCAAGCACTATTACAAAATTTACCTCACATTGGACATTTTTACAAGGAACTTCATAAATTGCACTGATGAAACCTTTACAACTCTTTCCTTTAATCTACTCGCATAATCCATCTGCACAAATACTAGCTGGAATCAGTTCGCGAGAACTGAGCATGTTAAGGCTACTCATTGCAACAGTAAGCTAACATTTAACAATATCAAGAAAGGAAAGTTCTAATTCAAAAATGGATTAAAACACAACCCACAACTCCAAAATTATTCGCATGAGAAAGAAATCTAAACCATCCAGCAAGGAGAAAGTCAAAATACCAGTAAGAACAAAATCACATAAATCAAGGCAAGACCTTATGGGTTAGGAACAAGAAGGTCAAGAGTGTTGATATCTCCTTCATGTAATCCTATGGATTACGTGATTGGAATCCAAAACTTACTCCATCCAACTAAAGGGGTCCAAGAGAAGACAAAACATACTAATTATGATCGTAGGCGCGAAACAAAATGACGTTATCCAAATCTCCCAGGGGGAGGCTTCATAGCAATAATTAGGGTTCGACGCCCTTAAAAGAAAAACAACTATAGTTTCAGTTTTAACCAAGGAGTTTTACCACTACCTTCTTATAGGATTTCTTAAACGTAGGACTAGTTAACAATACAAAACCACTCTTCCAAAAGCGTACAAGGGAGATACAAAAAGGGCCATTATTCTACCAACAAACCTTATCCTAAACATCAACTTCTCTACATAATATAAGGGGAGGCTAAATCCGAAAGTCGTTAATAATTTTTTTATATATTTCTGACAATGCCAAAAAGTATTTTAAAATAAAAATAAAAATTGATTTCCTTAACAAAGCCACAAAATGAGACTTTTAGTAACCAAGTTCGAAGAATAAGATATTCGAGTCCGAAAACAAAGGGGATTCGATACGCAGAGGGTAAAACACCAACGATGCCCCAGACTCAAAAGACCCTACCACGAGTGCAAGCACAAAAATAGGAACCAACACACATATCCATCAGGAAGGTTACGCAGTGCAGTCAGGCCTAGAAGTTCTATGAGCTCCTGGCCAATGGTATAGAAGATGGAAATTTTACCCGATCCATGTGGGCTTATCAAGGACATGTCTAGCAAATATCAAATAGATGAACATAATAACCACCTATTATATTATCACTGTAATCAGCTGTCATCTAACAGGAAACGAGTTCACGAGTCCAATACCATGGATTCACCTACAACTTTTGTTTCGGTCCAGCTATTAATAGCTTGCTTGCGACCCTTAATAAAATTTGTAGAGATTTCATTCAATAAAACTTACAATGTTTCCCCCTTACTTAATCAAACAAGAGTTTGAACCAGGAAGTAGGTATAGTAAATCTCTCAACACGTAGAGGCCAAAATAGATGTCAGGTTATCCCTTCTCTAGAACTGGGTACAAAAGTCAACCATGTACAGTTCTAAAACAAGGCCCCAAATGCCATTTTCTAATTAAACAGAAAGCAAGGAATGCCCACAAGCTTAAACAAGTTTTAGAACACAATGTCACTATTAATGTACCTTTTAGCAAAATAGGAGAGCCCTAAATAGGAAATACGTATTTACTCAACCAAAAAGAGATATGAAGGCTTAACCTTCCATATAGTAAGCCTTCTATTATAAATACCATCACAAAATTCTTTTAAAAGAGGGTCATATAAGCAAACGAAACTCTAAAATGTTTCCTTCCCTACGAACTAGATTGCATCACTCAAAATTGCAGTAGCCCATTTAGAAAAATATGAAAATAGAGTAAGCTATAAGAGAGGAAAAGAACATTCCAAGCAAAACCAGTGAAAATGGAAAGAGATTTAAAGGAACAACCAACACAATCAGGGAGTGATATAAACAACCACAAAAACATCTTGTCTAGGTGCCATTCAAGAGGAAAGAAAATTCATTTCAAGATACTGAAAGAAAGTAGAAAACTATTACAAGGAGTAGAGTTAACATGCCTGATTATAATTCTTCCAACCAACAACCACGTCGACCAGGGCTCGGGCAACAGCAACACAACCTGCGCAACTTCTCTTCCTCAGCCTGCTGAAGGTCCAAACTCTGTTAACGGCCATGCCCTTGACTTCATGAAATCAATTGTATAGTCTGCAATGTGCATCTCTGCCCATATACTGATGGGGTAAATGTTAAAGCCTCGTTTTACAATATCATGGGGATGCCGTGACATTGAACTATTTTCGAGAAACTTGTGCAAGTCTGGGATGATAAGTCGGGGGTTGAGAAACTGGAGCTTGTGGGACTTGGGATGCTATTTGTGCTGGATATTGTTGAACTCCAGCTTGTACCACTTGATTCTGCTCAGTGTGTGCTGCTGCAACTGCACCACCTTGAGCCTGAGGAGCATTTTCTTGTTGCTGAACCTGGCCCTGTGTCCTAGGGCAATTCTGAGCATGCTCTTGTACTTGTCGGTGAACAATCTGGGTGCCACATCTATTACATACAACAGGGGATGAACCATACTGGTAACCATTACCATGAGCTATACTCTCTGAAAGAGGCCCTTGCCAAGTGCAGCCGCTCTTGTGGTACAGGCAATGAACTGTCACACGGCCTATAGCATCAGCCAGTACCGGATTTTCCTCTTGCAATGCCTTTGAATCTGTATCAGTAATCAAATACCCATCATAAGGGCAGGCCCTAGTAGTACTCAGCACATAAGCTAGGCAAGGCTTGCAGTAAAGATGTGTGCATCGGGTTTGCACAGCCTCATTAGGGTAAACAAGCTGCCTACAAACTGGACAGAAAACCAATTTATGAGAAGACAGAGGCCATAGTTGGTGGAGTAGCTGAAGTGGAATAACTCAACGGAGGTTAAAATTGTGTGAAGGCGACGAAAAGAAGAAATATCTCCATTTCCACAGACAACAGCAACCTTGCCAGCAATCATCACATCAGTGGCTCTCATCAGACCATCTAGCAGAGAGTGCCTGCATCCGTACAAGTTATCGAACTTCCTCTTGGTAACAGAATCATTGTCATTAATAGCAGGGAAGAGCAGTGATCCAATAGCTTGCATCTGGTACAGCCTGTGAACACCGGTAGTTGTTTCCTCAGATACACCAACCAATCTATCCTTCCTCTTGTGATATATGAGGACAACATCAAACTCTCGGTGCAAACAGTACAGCTGTAGCTTGTAAGGTGTGATAATTCCAACAGAAAACTTTATGCCTGCTAACTTGGTGACTCATTGAAGAGGCTCATATTATTGCAAAGCAAATCGTGCTTCATGAATATACTGAAATGAAACAGATCCGCGCCTATGAGATTCTCTTCCATGAGTTACATCGTAAAACAAGTAAAGTCTCAAAAGAGAATCCTTGCAATAATTTTCATCAGGTCTCCTGGTAACTCTCTCACTATCACAAAGTCGATTTTGAAGAACATATCCTGAAGGAGGAACCGAATCTGAGGATGCATTCTATACTGAACAGAAAACAACATAGTTGGATGACCTGCTTGTTGGAGGCACTCACGAAGGCTTCTACAACTCTGCAACATGCCCGCTGCCCCAGCCTGAAGCTCCATCTGCACCCACGCGCACAGGAAGGAAGGGAAAATCGCAGCAAGGCAGAGACAGGAAGAAGACGCCATGACAGAGCACTCAAACACGTTTTCCCTCCATCAATGCCTGCAGCTCAAGAAAAACGTGCCTCCCAACCATACGCATTGAATAAAGGATCCAAACAAAGATCTAGGTGAAGAAAATGCCTCCACCGACTCCCATCTCCCTCACGCAACGTAGAAAAACGTGACAGCCAGTACAGCCGGCAGTTGGGGTGGTTGGGAGGAGGCCAAGGTGGCAGAAACGGGATTCAATGCCCTACAGGGCATTACACTTACTCCTTTCATTATTTATTAATTGTGGTAAATTAATGTGAGTAAACATGTTGTTAAAATTAATTAATCAAATTGGGACAGAAGAAATAATTATTAGAGTTGTTGGCCTAAAATTAAACTGTTGTAAGAAATGTGTAAATTAATTTTGGAGTATGAAACACTCCACCTCCTTTTGAAATCTGAATTTTTCCTAGGAGAATGATTTTGGAAGTTTACGAACAAGTTAAAGTTGTCCCATATCTCTTAAATTTGCATGCCAACCTTACCTATGGTTGGAGGGTTTAAATCTAGCCTTCATTATGCATTTTGTAAGTCAAGTTGCATGCTTTAATTGAAATTTCTTACATGCTTTTAATTTCAGTCCTTATGAGGTGTGGGTTTGATTTGAGTGTGTAAGTAAAACTGTCATTTATTTACCTGCTTATTTATTATGCCTTGGAGATTGAAGTTGTCTTATGTGTTAGAGTTGAGGATGTGTGATGTGGCATCCCACATGGATCCAATTCATCCTCTTCTTTTTCCTCTTCTATATATTTGAATTCCTTGGCTTGTTTTTTGGTTTTTTTTTTGCTTCACTTTTATCACTTCATTTTTGGTGACTTGCTTTGGGTTTTTAGAGCTCTTGCAAATTGGGAGAAATTTGGAGATTGTTCCATACTTGTTGATTGTTGATCTCTTAGTTTGTGTAGCTTTGGAGAGCTTGTTGTTTTGAACTTAGAACAAACTCCATCATGGAGGGTAAGAGCTTAGCTCTTGCAAATATTCTCCTTTTATTTGTATGGATATGTGAATGGTTGAAAGTTTGAATGTGTTGTTTTATTTGCTAGGTTGGTTAGGTAGATGGCCTAGCGATGGTGTAGGAGAAGACAATGGGGCATTTTTGGGAGACATAAGTGTTTTGGGGAGGTATAAGTGTGGAGGGAATTTGGATTTGAGTTTCACCTTACAAAGAAATAGCTTGCATTTCTTTACTCGTTATGGGGTGCCATAAGAGGTTGGGGAGGCATAAGGAAATGTGAGGAATAAGGGTTACTTGGGGGAGGTATAAGGGCATGTCAGGGATATGAAATGATATACATTTTGGTAGTTTGTTCTCAGGTGGTGATACCCATTTCCCATTTGGGAGGCATAAGCAACATCCCCCATAGTTTCTTTCTTCTTTGGCTTGCATGATGAAGCATGAATTTTATTTTTTGTTTTTCTCTGTGGTGGTAAACTATAGTTTTATTTTGGACTATGTTTTAGACTGTGTTTTGAATGTGAAATATGCATGTGTGTTTGTGGAAGCCTATTTTTGCCATGAGTTGAATCACATCTTCCATTGTTTTCTGGTTTGGGGCTTGGGGGCCAATGAAGAAGGATGGATTTTACTTGTCATTGGATGCCTTTGTTGGGTGGAGAGCGTTGCCTTTCCCTACTCTTGTTGTGATTATAATTAGAAGAATAATAAATCTACATGTTGTTGTTTTGGAGAAAAGGAAAATGAAATAAAATAGTTGATGAGTCCCTTGTGAAATGAAATATCATTGTAACCTTTCCCACTTGAGGTGGATGAACTTGTAAATGGTTGTAATGGAAATATGTTTTACTGATTGTAAGTTATATATTGAAATGTAAAAGAGTTATACTTTATTTTCTATTTTGGAAATAATGTGAAAGAAAGATACATGTTTTTATATGTTGCATTTTGAAACCAAAGGGAAATGAAGTTGTAAGAGTTCATTTAAATTAAAGGAAGTGGTTTTGTCTTTCCATATGTTGTTATTCCATTGAAATATGTGTTTAGCATTCACGATGAAATACACCGTATGAAAAGTGATAAAGTGAAACACGTGAGAAGATAATGTATTATTCTATTATGTATATAATATATGTTTTGGAAGGAATAAAATAAGAAATTTTGTAATGTTGTATTTTGGAATCAATAAAGTATTCCATTACCTTTTTTCAATCTGTATTGTTATATTCAAGTTGATCATCAAAGGAGTTTGAAATCACTATTGAAAAGAAGAAATGCGTGTGAGGAAAAAAATATAATACTCTATTTTCCCTTGAAAAATGTTAAGACTGGAAATCAAAATTGTATTTTGGATTTTGAATAGTTTGATTAAATCAAACAATATATTATATTGGAATTGGAACATATTCCAGATACTTGGAAGAAGAAAGTTGCAAATAGAACCATTAAAATTTGATCCCTATTTTTTGTAATTTCAAAGTGGCAATTATCTAAACCAAAAATGCACAGTTTGAACCTGCAATAATATAATAACAAATCAAATGATTAAATTGAAGTAGTAGGCCCTAAATGAGTTTAATTATACAAAAACACTTAAATGAAATATTTCAAAACTTAGCAAAATCGGGCTCAACTTCTTTACAGTCATTTTGCTATCAAAATTTGTAAATTTAAAATTGGAATTCAATCAAACATATCTACCTCACAAACTTATCCTAATTCCTCCTAAGAACAACTCTCCATGTCTATTTGACATGTTGAGAGAGGAAGAAGATCAAATTGAATAAATCTCACAAGTTAAAATTTACCAATTCGCACTGTAAAAGACTGATGGCCGTTTTCTTAAAATTCACCCCTTAAAATTTATCAAAATAAAAAATTAATGTTCTTTGTGCAAAGAGGACATCGATATTTTTCCAGAAAGTCCTCGTTTTCCAAAAAATGAGTTCCGAATCAAAATTTATGGCTTTCTGAAGCTTTTACCTCATTTCGGGGTCAAAATAATCTAACAGTCAAATTTTAAATGAATAAAATATTCTTGGGCGGACCCGTGAGGCTAAAAATTTCTTTTTTTTACTTTTTTCCCAAAACATGCAAAGTCATGAAGTTTCCCACCGCTCTGCTAATCCGCAAGCCTTCATTTTGTCTAAAAATGATCTAAGTCCAAAAAGTTAATTTGGCAATTTTGCCTCCAGCGGCCCCGTTGCCCCGCAGCCAATCATTGATCGACATGTGCCTTCATTGGGCATCAAAAAAAAAAAGGGATAAAAGCCTTAAAATTCTCTCGGCAGCCTAACTTTCCACCAAAATTTGGAAATGCCGACACGTGTTCCCTTACAAACTTGCGGGAGCACGGAGACAAATTCCACCTTTTGTCCCAAAAAGGCAAAAGCGCTAAATGTCTTCCCAGCTCTCGCTGCCTACATCTAGGAAAATTTTGATTGCCCACTCCACCAGTTTGCTTTTCTCCTCTAGATAAATTTTCTTTCTGAAGTCTGCAGGCCCAAGTTGATGAAATCTTTCCTCCTAGGCCCACAGGCCCGCTCTCGGGAAAATTCTCACCCCAAGTTTCACCAGTCCATAACTTGAGAAATATGAGGAGTGAGGAGGACTTCTTTATATCACCAAAGGTGAGGAAATTCCCTACCTAATGGGAATATTTTTAGGAAGTTTTAATTGAGTTAATCATGGGAGAAATCAAATTGAATCTTTAACCAAGTTCTGGGGAGTGGGTAAGTAAGAATTTACTTTGATGATTTTAAGTATGTATTTTTTCCCCACTGTAACTAAACCTTTCTTTTATCTTAGATCTTGTGGAATTAAATACCTTGGGTATTTAATTGTTTTGGTCCCTTAAACCTAAAATTTTAATTAGGGAATTTTTAGCTAAAATTTCAATGTAATTAGTGATTAAATTAATCCTTAAGGAGATTTGAGTTAGGTGTGGACTTATTACACTTGTTGCTTTATAATGTGGAATTGGTAATTATTATAATGGGAAAAGTTATTGATTGAATTTAATTTTCCTTGAGACTTTGGTCATTAACACTTTAAAAAATAAAATTATTCCATAATTTTCTAACTAAACCTCAATTGTTTATGGGTCTCAAGTGGGTTGTTTTAGCGGGCATTACATTTGGTATCAGAGCGGTGGGTTCAAATCTTGGACCTTTGGGCACGATATAAAACTTGAGACATGAACTATAAACCTAGCACACTTTTGAATCTAAGAAAACAAACTTATTTGAAAATTGAAAAATAAATGTGTATGAAAAAATATTACATTACTCTGTTCATTTGAACTACCAAAATTAAAATAATAATAAAATAATAAGTTGTTTGAATAGTTGTACTCACTCAATGGATTTTTCTCAACCTAGGTAACTAAGAATGTCAAATTAAATTGATTTTTGTGAACTTCTAGTGTAGTGGAAACTTGGTTCCCCTTTGAAAATGTGTTGTTTTACAAGTCCTAAAACTTGATTTAATTGTATGATGTGTTAAGCCCTTTGTTGAGACCCTTCCTTATTAGAGTTGTTGGAATGATAAATTGTATGGTGTGAATCTTGTGGTTGGACAATAGTGGTTGTGTCCTGGGGTCGAGAAGAGTTAATTAGAAGCTGCTTAGAGCTTCCTTCCTTCAGTAGTTAGGAAAGTTGGTCTGGTTCTTAGTTTTTCATTTTGTTACCCGTATGGGAGAGTGGACATTAAGTCTGGGTCTAGTTTATGACCCAATCCTGCACATGTTTCCTTGGAGCTGACCTCGAGGTAGAGTACCCCTATTAGCAGCAATGAAGGGTTGCGAAGTGAATGTGTTGTTAACGTTTTATATTTTACATTCATAAAATTTTGTCATTTTATCAAGGACCAACATCTTATTTTATGATTGGATTGAGAAGCTCTGAGGCTCTTCTAGTTATTTATATTTTTGTGAGAATTTTCAAACTTTACAATGTGGCTACTTAGCCACTTTCCTCAATTGGTGATATTTCTTGGACTTTATTTTTATTGGTGACTCGAGCTCATTTTGTTGTTGGATGCTTAGCTAAATGTTACATGGATTTCTTCTTGCATGATGATGAGGTGGTTCTATGCTACTTGTATTCATACATTTTTCATATGGGGATACATCGTAGGTGCCTTGAATGTCCTATTAGGTGCTTAAAGTTATGTCTTAGTTTTAGATGCACGAAAAACCTTCAAAGTGTATCTAGGATCTTAGAGTGACCTTTTCATTACTCGACCTTGTTGGGAAGAGAGTTCATTGTGTTGTGCATTCTAGTTGGCAGCCTATTAGCGGTGGTAGTGATTCTCTTACAATCTGATAAGACCTTGAACCTCATCAGAGTAGAGGTGTTTAATTGTGGGTTGATGAATTATGGTGGGATTGGTTTGCTTTTGGCTGGCTATGGATGTTAGTGGAAAAGTGTTTGTCTGGTAGTGGCTTCTCTTCGATGGCATGCTAAGTTTTATCAATAGTTCCTCATTTCATTATATTAAGTAGTGACTTGAGGATTGTATGCATCTTGGTAATTATTGTTAGATTTAATCTCATTCGAGTATTGTGTGTAAATTAAGTGTGTTTGTTTTCCCTCTTGACCTATAAATAAGTCTACCCTTTCCTTAACTTATTTTTAGTTACTATGAATAATACTCTATGACCTATTAATTTTGGATTACATGGAGACACTTATGGATGCTTTGAGTCTTTTGGACCATGATGTTGGTGATGATAGTGTAATTAGACCTTCATAATTTAATCTCGGTGGTATTTTATAATGTGATTCTCCTCCGAAACTATAACTCTTAGTCGTAAAGCCATGTTGAATAAGATGGTTGATTGTCTGCTTACATTTGATGCTTCTAATGAGTATGTGGTGTTCTTATAGTTAAAATATTTCCTTGTCATTTTGATTCCTTGGTTGGTGGTATCATGTGGTAATATGGGTGTAGATTTGAAAACTTTCCTTGTCTTATCAGGTGAGTAAAATATTTTCACCAAAACAACAAATAGTTTTAAACTTTAGTAGATGAGTAAAAGTAATTATGCTTCCTTAATGGGTCTTCCTCGTAACTTCTTTCGAGAACTTGTAGAAACCCACTAGGAATGTTTTTTTATACTTTTAATTAGTGGAAAAATATTGAAATATTGTTGTGATCCATGTTGGTTGATTGTTTCCTAGTTCTTACCAAATTAATAATGTACTTTCTATGTTGAACATCCCTTGTTTCCTTAGAATTAAAAATGTGATGTGTTGAATTACCTCTCTCTCCCATAAAAGTAATTTAGTGTGATATGTTTATTGTTCCTTCTCATTAATTTTTTTTAATTGACAAATTCACTCACCCAAACATCATAAAACTATAATTGAGGAGATTTGGCCTTGAAGCTTAACAAATAAACTAGAACATAGAAAGAGAAAATGGTCCTTGCTTTAACCTTGGTAGATTAATAAAAGGAATAAAAACCATGTAGAAGAATACAAAAGGAAAAACTTTGTCCATCTACCTCCCCTAGGAGTAGAATAAATATTTTGTTTGTCTGCCTATACAGAATGGCGAGATATCATGGCCACCTTAGTGGTGATCCTTATAACGCAAACATGTGATATCATAATAAAAAGGAATATTTTAATTAAGAAAACTTGTAAAGGAATGTGCTAGAAAAAAAGAAACTACAACTTCGACTTAATAAGTTGAGTTATAAAATAAGTAAGATTTATGCGTATTGAGTGTAATATATAGTTGAACATGTAGTTCTGTCACCTAAAATTGTGAAATACCTAGTGGATAGTAATGTGTTTTAGCTGCTTAGTACTTATTTTTCATAGATGTATGTGCCTTTCTTGTGGGAGTTTTGGGTCATCATACCCTTATCGTCCCGTAGCTTAATGAATGTAGGTTGTGGTCCTTTTGGATTGAGACTTATCTATTGTTTGAAAAGCAACCTTCTTGCATGTTTTCTTGTCCTTGGAGACCTAAGTTTTGTAATTTTAAGGAAACATATGTTAAGGATATAAAATAACTTCAGGAAGTCTTCTTTTCTTCATATTTTCTTGGGTCACCTTGTTTTTTTTCCCTTTTTCCATTAGGATGGAAAGTGCAAGATGATGTTATCCACTTTTGATACAATCCACCCTTGGATTGTAATTGGACCCCGTGTTACTTGTTCTTCTCCCTAGCGACCTTGAGTGGTCCTTGGTGTTTCTTGTGCTCTCTTTATGGTTATTCTGAGCTTGAGTAGGAAATAAGATAAATAAATCCCATTATGCTATAATGTATGGTACTTGTATTGATATGTTAGTTGCTAGGGGATATATATATATATATATATATATTTATTAAACAATTGACTTATTTATATTTGGTTGGTATGGTGTGTTTGATTCTTAAAACAAAAGTGTAAAAATCAGACTATAGGAAAACTTGTGGTCTTGACTTCACTTTTATTACCATGAAAAGTTAATTGTACCCTCTCGAGTTATAAAAGTGCTTTCCTGGAATAGTTCCTTGATTTTAAGTGTTTTTTTATTTAGATGTCCTTGTTGATTCACCTCATCCTGTGTGATCCTCAAATTGTGGGACCTTGAGTAGACTTGTTCCTCATGTAAATTTGGTAATAGTTGATTTTTACTAGCCTTGTCTAGACAACGAACCTTGAAATCATGGCTTAAACGTGTAAAAACCTTAACTTTTATTAATGTAGTCTGTTGTATTCCTTGGGAAACTATGTGGTCATTCTCAAACTCATGGAATTCTCCTTATTATTCCTCTACTTGGTGGTTACTCTTAATACTCTTTTGAACTCTTCATGTTATATTGTTATGTGTGGTATCTTGGTTGATAGCATAAATTTACTCTCTAGATTTAAGTGTTTGTAGCCTTGCATGTAGAAAGTTTAGAACTCATCCCTTGCAATCTCCCTTCTTCTTTTGAATTGCATTAGACCAAAATTAGGTTCTGTAGACCCACACTTGTTTGAAGCAAGCAATCCCAAAATGGAGTGATCCTTTTTCAATTGTATTTTTTCCTATCTCTCTTTCTAGTGACTTCTAGGAGGAATTTGAGTCTAAGGGGAGGGGGATGTAGTGCCCACTTCCCTTCGATACTTTTGATATTGATCATGATACTGCTGACTATATAATGGATATTATTATATTTTTGATTTAGTATGGTGTTATATGTCAAATCATGGATTATTGTTGACTCTATTTTATATATGATGCATGATGATTGTTAGAGACATATTATTTAGATGTTGACATGTTATTGGACATGGTTATATATATATATATATATGGATGTTGTTAGGACATGTGATATTTGGATATATTGAGTAGACCGAGAAAATTGAATTTAAAATTGATGATTATATAGTTCTGATGAAATTGTAAGTGATATTGTGTATTGTCTGGATGTTGTTGTGATTCACATATATATTGATGATTTTGAAACTATATTATATTCATTTGGATGTTCTTATATGGCCACAAGGGAAAATGAGGTATTTGTGTTTTGCAGTTTACAATATCACATCAAACATCGGGGATTTGGAGACCAACCACATTGGAATTCTTGATAAATTCAACAAGGTCACCATGGCAACTAGTTTTGTTGTGTGTGTTTGTTAGTGTTAGGGATTCCCATGCGGGGATCACCTTTAAATATGACTAAGGCATTTTATGTTTTTCTTTTATTTGGTCCCTTTTGTTTAATTTTTTTTGTATGTGCTTTATGTGTGGTGCACTTACCCCTTTCATTATTTGTTAATTGTGGTAAATTAATGTGAGTAAACATGTTAAAATTAATTAATCAAATTGGGACATAAGGAAGTAATTATTAGAGTTGTTGGCCTAAAAATAAAGTGTTGTAAGAAATGTGTAAGTGGTGTGTAAATTAATTTTGGAGTATGAAACACTCCACCTCATTTTGAAATTCGAATTTGTCCTTGAGGCTGATTTTGGAAGCTTATGGGACAAGTTAAACTTGTCCCATACCTCTTAAATTTGCATGCCAACCTTAGCTATGGTTGGAGGGTTTAAATCTAGCCTTCATTATAGATATTTGTAATTCAAGTTGTATGCTTTAATTGCACTTTCTTACATGCTTTCAATTTCAGTCCTTATGAGGTGTGGGTTTGATTTGAGTGTGTAAGTAAAACTGTCATTTATTCACCTGCTTATTTATTGTGCCTTGGAGATTGAAGTTGACTTATGAGTTGGAGTTGAGGATGTGTGATGTGGTATCGCACGTGGATCCACCTCATCCTCTTCTCTTTCCTCTTCTATATATTCGAATTCCTTGGCTTGTTTTGTGGGTTTTTTTTTGCTTCACTTTTATCACTTCATTTTTAGCGACTTGCTTTGGCTTTTTGGAGCTCTTGAAAATTGGGAGAAATTTGGAGATTGTTGCATACTTGTTGATTGTTGATCTCTTGGTTTGTGTAGCATTGGAGAGAATATTGTTTTGAACTTGCAACAAACTCCATCATGGAGAGGTAAGAGCTTAGCTCTTGGAAATAATCTCCTTTTATTTGTATGCATATGTGAATGGTTGAATTTTGAATGTGTTGTTTTATTTGTTGGCTAGTTGGGTCAATTGCCTAGGGATGGTGTAGGAGAAGACTACGGGGTATTCTGTGGGAGGCATAAGTGTTTTGGGGAGGTATAAGTGTGGAAGGAGTTGGGATTTTGTTCCACCTTACAAAGAAATAGTTTGCATTTATTTACTCGTTATGGGGTGCCATAAGAGGTTGGGGAGGCATAAGAAATGTGAGGAATAAGAGGTACTTGGAGGAGGCATAAGGGCATGTCAGGATTTGAAATGATATATATTTTGGTAGTTTATTCTCATGTTGTGATACCCATTTCCCCTTTGGGAGGCATAAATAGCACCCCATAATTTCTTACTCCTTTGGCTTACATGATGAAGCCCGAGTGTTGTTTGTTGTTTTGTTCTGATGTTGTGTGAAAACTGCAGCTTTATTTTAGACTGTGTTTTGAATGTGAAATTTGCATGTGTGTGTTTTTGGAAGCCTATTGTTGTCATGAGTGGAATCACATCTTCCATTGCTTTGTGGTTAGGGCTCAAGGACCAATGAAGAAGGATGAATTCTCCTTATCATTGGATTTCTTGGTTGGATGGAGAGCATTTCCTTTCCCCTACTCTTGTTGTGATTAGAATTGGAAGAATGATAAATCTACATGTTGTTGTTTTGGAGCAAAGGAAAATGAAATAAAATAGTTAACAGTCCCTTGTGAAATGAAATCTCATTGTAAAATTTCCCACTTGAAGTGGATGAACTTGTAAATGGTTGTAATGGAAAGAGGTTATATTGATTGCAAGTTTTATATTGAAATGTAAAAGAGTTATATGCTATTTTCTGTTTTGGAAATAATGTGAAAGAAAGATACGTGTTTTTGTATGTTGCATTTTAACACCAAAGGGAAAGGAAGTTGTAAGAGTTAATTTAAATTAATGGAATTGGTTTTGTCTTGTCCATATGTTGTTATTCCATTGGAAATCTATGTTTAGAATTTAGTATGAAATCCTTTTTGAAAAGTAATAAAGTGAAACACGTGAGAAGATAATGTATTATTTTATTCTATATATAATATATGTTTTGAAGGAATAAAAGAAGAAAGTTTGTAATGTTTTATTTTGGAATCAATAAAGGATTTTATTACCTTTTCAATCTGTATTGTTGTATTGAAATTGATCATCTATGGAGTTTGAAATCACTGTTGAAAAGAAGAAATGCATGTGAGGAAAAATATAATGCTCTGTTTTCCCTTGAAAAATGTTAAGACTGGAAATCAAAATTGTATTTTGGCTTTCAAATGGTTTGATTAAATCAACTAATGTATTAGATTGGAATTGGAATGTATTTTAGATACTTGGAAGAAGAAAGTGGCAAATAGAACCATTAAAATTTGATCCCTGTTTTTTGTAATTTCAAACTGCAATTATCTAAACCAAAAATGCACAGTTCAAACCTACAACAATAAAATAAAATATCAAATTATGAAATTGAAGTAGTAGGCCCTAAATGAGTTTAATTATACAAAAACACTTAAAGAAAATATTTCAAAACTTAGCAAATTCGGGCTCAAATGTTTTACAATCGTTTTGTTGTCAAAATTTGTAAATTTCAAATTGGAATTCAATCAAATAGATCTACCTCACAAACTTATCCTAATTCCTCCTAAGAATAACTCTCCATGTCTATTTGACATGTTGAGAGAGGAAGAAGATCAAATTGAGTAAATCTCACAAGTTAAAATTTATGAGTTCGCACTATAAAAGTCTGTAGGCCGTTTTCTTAAAATTGACCCTTAAAATTTATCAAAATCAAAAATTAATAATCTCTTTGTAAAGAGGACATCAAAATATTTCTAGAAAGTCCTTGTTTTCAAAAAACCGAATTCCCAATCAAAAGTTATGGCCTTCTCAAGCATTTACCTCATTTCGGGTTCAAAATAATTTAACTTTCAAATTTCAAATGAATAAAATATTCTTAAAGCGGACACCAGGAAAAACTTTCCTCTTTTTTTTTTTTCCCAAAACATGCAAATTCATTAATTTTCCTATCGCCACCCCGCTAATCCGTAAGCCTTCATTTTGTCTAAAAATGATCTAAGTCCAAAAAGTTAATTTGGCAATTTTGCCTCCGCCCCCGCCACCCCGCAACCAATCATTGATAGACATGTGCCTTCTTTGCTCATCGAGAAAAAAAGGATAAAAGCCTTAAAATTCTCCGGTGCCTAACTTTCCACCAAAATTTGGAAATTTCGACATGTGTTCCCTTACGGACTCGTGGGAGCGTGGAGGCAAATTACGCCTTTTGTCCCAAAAGGGCAAAAGCGCTAAATGTCTTCCCCACTCCACCGGCCCACGTCTGGGAAAAAATTTTCTTCCCCACTCCATTGGTCTACTTTTCTCCTCTAGGAAAATTTTCTCTCCAAAGTCCGCAGGCCCGAGTTGGGAAACTTTTCCTCCCAGGCCCGCAGACCAGCACTTGGGAAAATTTTCACCCCAAGTTCCGCCTGTCCATAACTTGAGAAATATGAGGAGTTAGGAGGACTTATTTATATCACCGAAAAGGTGAGAAAATTACCTACCTAATGGGAATGTTCTCAAGAATTTTTAATTGTGTTAATGATGGGAGAAATCAAATTTAATATTTAACCGAGTTTTGGAGTGGGTGAGTAAGAATTTACTCGATGATTTTAAATATGTATTATTTTCCCCATTGTAATTAAACCTTTCTCTTGTCTTAGATCTTGTGGAATTAAATACCTTGGGTATTTAATTTTTTTTTCCCTTAACCCTAAAATTTTAATTAGGGAATTTTTAGGTAAAATGTCAATGTAATTAGTGATTAAATTAATCCCTAAGGAGATTTGAGCTAGGTGTGGTCTTATTACACTTTTTTATTTATAATGTGGAATTAGTAATTATTATAATGGTAAAAGTCATCATTTGAATTTAATTGTCCTTGAGAACTTTTGTTGTTAACACTTTAAAAAAAAATTATTCCATAATTTTCTAACTAAACCTACGTTGTTCATGGGTCTCAAGTGGGTTGTTTTACGAGCATTACATCTTCTACTTTCAAATTGTGTAGTTTCTCTTCCTCCTCTTAGTGTAAAATGCCCTCTACCTCTGCTGTAATTTGATCTCCCTCTTCCCTCGTCACATAGAGAGGGAAACTAACCACAACTGTACAAGTAAGATGGTGAACTCTTATTCTCGCCAAATGGAAGATGAGATTTGAATGCATTCTCCAATGATGATGTCTCGATCGATTTAATCTTTTCTCATGTGCTAAGAGTAATGCTATTAATTCATCTACCGATAGTTGGATAAGATCTTTGGATTCCTTAATAGCTACAACAACTGAGTCGAACTTTATAGGAAAGCTTCTAAGTATTTTCTCTACAACTTTTTGATCGTGAATGGTTTATCCATAGGATCTAATCTAATTTACTATTTTCATTGCATGAGTGAAGAATAAATCTATAGAATCTTAATCATTTTCAAAATACCTTTTGAGGATTTATAATTTCATTTTTTTACCTTGCTTCTGCCTTGGTATGTTGTTTGCAAACTATCCCATCCTGTTTTGATCTTGTGGCAGCTACTACTCTTGGAAAGATCAATTCCTCCATTGCTTGTTGAATGGAAAATAATGCATTTCCATCTTTCTTTTTATTTTCCTTCAATAGGTCCTTCTCTACCCGAGAGCCTTATATGCTTCTTGGTCTGCTGGTTCAATAAATACATTCTCAATCAAGTCCCAAACATCTATGGAGCATAACAGGATTTTCATTTTTATGCTCCAAAATCATAATGTTTTCCATTAAAATTTTGTATTTGAGGTTGTGCAATGATTCCATTGGTGCTTTCCATTGCTCCAAAACTTTGCCTCTACTCACTGATGTTCCACTATTTCCCCCTTTTTCTAAAAAAAAATGTTTCCTTTTATCTTGAGAACCTGCACTGATGGGTGAAATAAGAACATAAAACAAACCTAAATTCACTCTTCCAGATCCATCACAATCCAATATTGTCAACACTAATTTATTCACAGCTTTGGAAGCTCCTTGGAATGTCTATTTGTTCACTCCAAAGGTTGTTGCAGGGGTTATTTGCAAATATATCTCCCATGTATCCAAACGTCAAGAGAGATTTGCACACTAAACAAAACTAGACAGGTAAAGACAGCAAAATGCCAAAAACGAGTTTGGATTTCCTCCTTCCACATAGGACGTTGGGTGAGCTCTGATACTAGTTTGTAAGAGGAGATCAAAAATACAATAAAATAGCAAAAAAAAATACAAAAATAAGAACATATTTGTATTATGTCTTTGAAAATCAGATACAGTTAGAGCTTCTTTTTCTCTTTTTACACTTGCCTTCCTTTTTCTAAAAAAACAGAGTATCCTCTTTGTAATACAATACAAAGAGTTTTTTTCCCCTTTTTTTTTGTTCAAACACAGAAGTTTCCAGATTAAAAGATAAGAGTCTAGATACATGCGGAGGAAGATAGGTAAATGGGTGAGTTAATTAAGTGCGATGGGTGGAGAATGATGTGACGTGGAAGGAGAGATTACTCAAGTATAGCTAAAAATCCACGTCCACCAACAATAGCAAAACTATAACTGAAATTTTTAGTGACTTAGGTAAAGATTTTCGACACCTACTCTGAGAGGTCAATTGATAACGTTAGAGCTAAAGCATTGTGGATAAGAGTGGTTGTGTGTAATGGTGGCACATCTCTATGAAGAAATTTGCAGCAGGATGAACATTTTCAAAACGTTGTAGTTTTCTAAAATGACTCTTAGGGAATTTGTGAAACGTATTTTGTATGGTCAAATAGAAATGGACAAGACTTTAATAATGCACTAACGAATACAAATTTATGGGTAAGGGGAACACACTTGTGCATGTTTCGAAGAAAATGTTTTCTAAATGAAAATATATACATAGCAAAAAAAATCGTCAAATTTATTTCATAGTTGTATACATTTCAACTTTCAGATCATTTTCTCACATTATTTATTTGATGGGCTCAAGTGAACATAAAGAGGTTAAAATTTTATTATAATAAGAAACAATGTCAAAATAACGTCATTATGTTCGACTCTATAAAGTTTAGTCTGTGCTCAAATTAAGTTTGGATTGACTGAAATGTCTTGCCAACAACATTTGGCACATTAATACTTAGTTCGTTTTCAATTATATTCCAAATTTTCAAAATTGGCATTGAGTGAGAATTTTGGATTTGTTTTGAGTAATGAATGTATACTATCTAGTAATGAATTATATGGTGAGAGAATATGAGAATGTGAGATGAAACAATATGAGATTTATTTATAGTTTTTAGTTTTATAGAGGTGGAGCTTTAAATAATTGTAGAATTTATTTTAATCATTTAACTATTTTTTTAATGAAATAGTGATTATATTATTCAAAATAAAATGGTACAATTATTCAAAAAATTGAAAGCACCCTCGAAAATAATCATAATTCAAAAGAATATTCAAAAACACCAAAATAACAAATTAAAATACAAAAATATTAAACAACAAACTTGAAAAAAACAGACAAGAAAGGGTCTCAATCATCTAACTCTTAGATTTTAGTTTTGATTAAAATGTAACTTGAGATCATCCCACAATATAAATTCTGCACATTTCCCATGCTTCTTCCAAACCCTGAGCAATATATATATATATATATATATATAAACATCCCATGTTAAAAGAATAACGGTAGTTTTATAAATTTTATACTTAATATTTGTGTATTAAAGTGAGTTTTCATGTATTTCTGTTGTTTATCACGGCTGTATTAGAGCTTAAGGGGGCCCAATAATCAGCTTTGTTTATTTCCTTCTGTTGGAGAATATTCTAACACTTAATAGAAACATATAACCAAGAAAAATAAAAAGCACGAAATTCTGACGCATTGGTTTGTTAAAAAAGTTTGGGCTGTGATGTTAACAATAAAGTATACATAATTCAAATTTACTGCTGGGTCTTTTTCAATCTTAGGAAGTACTTTTAATTGAAATAAATACTACAATCAAATCTGTAAAATGCAGTTTGAGCTCAACATAGACACAACATAGGGACGAGAGATAGCAAATAAAGTAGAATAAACATGATGGACCATAGGGTGGCGTTCAACTCATGGGAGCCTACGCACACATTCTCATCATTGAATGTTTTGTTTGTAAGATAATAAAGAATTAATATTTAGAGTTCAGATGACTTAAATTACCTGAGGTTAAGGCTCTTTTAAGACATATCTTGTTGAGTTGTAGCATTTGTTTTGGCCAATTTATCATTGAATTTTTTTGTCATGTTAAGATTAACGTCTCTTTCTTTGTGGCTTCTATCGAACTGTTTTAAGTTTAGAATTCAATTACAGCTTAACCCACAAAAAAAAACACTTTTATCATGATATGTCCATAGGAAGACTTTCACCTCTTTACAAAAATTAGTGTTTTCCTCTTTCAATGTTTGTTCCTGAGTCTCAATGAAATTATAAGCCATTGACAAATGTGATCATGACCTAAAGAATATACATAACCTTTGTTTTTCAACAATTCAAATTCGAATAAGACAAATCGTAGTTTAAATGTTTGATATATCTTATTTATGTTGGATAAAAACATTTTCAATATGTTAACTTAACATAACTTAATAATATATAAATAATAATAAAAAATTACATATTAAAAAAATTATTAGACAACATAAAACAAAATTTGTTAACCAAAAATACACCAACTTGTATTTACTATTGAAATAAGATACACAATTACAATTAAATGGAGAGTTTTTAAATATTTGCAATAAACTAAGGTTAAGCCATTGCAAAAAAAAACATAAATGATTATTGATGTACAATATAGATACTTTCTATGCACTCTCTCCAACATTCCTACTTATTTTTAGATAATAATATCTAATCTTATTAAGGACACTTGGAAGTAATTCGGGTTGATTTCCAACACTTTATTGGAAAATAAGAGACAACAACATAATCACAAAAATTAGAAAGAGTAGAGGAATTATTAGAAGAGCTTCAATGCCATGGAAAATGGCAAGGAAGTTCCTATCCGTCAAAAAAATCCTTTAAACAAGTAGAAATTGAAGAAAAATCTACCAAACCCAAGTAAGAAGTAAGAGCTTCCATGAACGCAATAGGGGAAAAAATGAAGGAGGTAGAAAAACTAGCGTAAAGTACTTGTATGCATGCAATCAAGGAAAAAATAACAAAAATAATGTGGTATCATGCAGGGGACTACTACTTCTATTTAACCGGGACATAAGCAATTACATTTTAGGGAGAGGCTTTACAGGCCATAAAGCAATGGGGGCTACAAATAAAAAATAATTGTTTAATTTTTTTGGGATTTTTTATGCCACTTGGCATCTCTCATTGAGTTTACCTCCTAATTCTTCCTTCGATTCATTAGACATTATTTTTTTATCTTGCTAAGGTCTCTATTTTGTCTCTACAAAGAAAAATAAAAATAATGGGACCTTATTAGTGCTAAAATACCCTTTTTGCTCTCCCACACCTACTCAAAATAATTAGTTTACCCATTGGATGGGACCAAATCCTAACCAAAAGGAAACCAAAATCTAAAAAAATATGGGAAGGTTGTTGGTGAAAATCATGAAGTGCATGATTCTAGAAGGTCAACTACTCATGTACTATGATGTCAGGATACGTCCTTGAACCTATCAAACCATGCTTGTACATATCCAGTATGGATTTGTATGGGTTCAGGTATGGATATGCCCTGGGTTTGTGTCGATACGTCTAGGGTAGGCCTCGTATGTTTTGACATACCCGAGATGTATCCACACGAACCCATGGCATACCTTGCCTAAAAAAATGTCATTTAAAGGTTTAAAAACATTTTTTTCCTTTTCCAATGCATAAAACTGAACCCTAAAAATAAAATGAATAAAATAATAAACCCTAATCACCACAAAAAAGTTATAAAAAGTGAGGGAGAAACCAAAGGAGAGAATATAGAGAAGAACTCAAGTTGTTGATTAATTGAGAAGCACGGAGGAGGAATTTATACATGAGAAACATAACAACATGCCCCGATAATTTAGGGGAGTTCTAAAAAATAATGAATAATCGAATATGAATAAAACAACCTTGCCTAAATTATTAGCTATGTTGTAACTATGCCAATATTCCCTCTTATTACATTATTCTTGCAAATGTAACCCCTAAAAAGTTGAAATTTCACTTTTGCAAGGGATTTTGTGAGAATATAAGCTAAGTGTGCTTCTATAGGACAATAATAGAGTTGGATGTGGTGGTTTAAGATGTGCTCCCAAATGAAGTGAAAATCAATCTCAATATGCTTTGTTTGTTTATGAAAAACATGATTCTACATGAGCTTCAACAAACTCGATTTTCGTAATAGAGAATAGGTGACTTCTCTTCACAAATGCTCGTGTGATCCAAAGTGTGACATAACCATATCACTTCACACATAGCTCCTCGTACTATGTGATTTTTTTATCTGTGGATGAAATAGAAATGACATTATGCTTCTTGCTTATCCATGAGATAGGTCTAGATCTGAGATGAAAAATATATCGTGTAGCTGAATTCTTGTCATCAACAGATCTGACGTGGTCTAAGTCGATCTATCCTTGTAAGAAGAATTGATCATTCTTCTTATATTCCATACCATAATCAACTACACCTCGAGACATACCTCAAAACATGATTTGCTGCAGTCTAGTGACAGAGTTCTTTAGCTTTTGCATGAACTCGGAAATATAGCTGACACCATAGCATAAGTCTAGTCTGGTATATGTCAAGTAAATGAGCGCTTCAAAAATCTTCATGTAGAGAGTAACATCTACTTGAGGTGAGTCCTAGAATCATGAAAGTTGTAAACCTTTTTCCATGGGAGTGGATATAGGTTTACGGTTGGACATTTTGTACTTTTCTTGGAGTGTCTTGGCATAATTTATCTAGGAGATAAAAATGTGATGCTTCTTTTGCCATATCTCTAAGCCAAGACAAAATGTAGTAGCCCCAAATCAGTCATGTCGAAGATTATTTTGAAATCATTCTTCATAATATCAACCTTTGATCTTCTCAACTCGCCATTGATCACAAGATCATCCATATACAAAACAATAATGACAATTTCTTTTCCTACCTTATTTATGTACAAATTTGAATCTGAGGGGATAAGAGTTAAACCATGCTACAAAAGGTGATCATCTATCTTGATGTACCATGCCCTTGAGTTTGTTTCACTCTATACATTGATTTGATGAGACAACATATGTTATTAGGATGCTTTTCATCAAAAATCCTTTAGTTTGGGTCATGTACACTTCTTCTTTCAAATCACCATCAAGGAAATCACTCTTGACATCCATCTGCTAAAGTTTCCATCCCTTCTATGTTGCTAGTGTACAAACATCTCTCACGGTCTTGATCCTCGCAGTAGGTGTAAAGGTTTCTTGATAGTCAATCCCCTCTTTCTAAGCATATCCATTTGCTACAAGTTGTGCTTTATGTTTTTTGATGGATCCATTATCCTTATATTTTGTTTTGGAAACCCATTTGCAGCCTATGGGTTTCTTCCCGCAAGCAAATCCATAAGTTCCCATGTCCAATTTTACATGAGTGAGTCATATTCTGCATCCATGGCTTCTTTCCACTGAGGTTGACTGAGTGCTTCACGAACATTATCAGGCTTAAAGGTATATTAATAAGTGTAGTTATGAGTGCAAAGTTTTCCTCATTTCTTGTCTAAATCCTCATTCTAATTTCTGATGAAGCATTTGGGAGTGATTGCATGTGAGAGTCTCTAATGGTGCTTTATACCCTTTTGAACAAGAACTCATTATTGTTGTGAAGAAATTTTCTTTGGACGTGAGGGTGGATGTGTAGTAAATTCTCCATCGCTCTAATGTCAACATATAGCTCCCTTTGCATCTCATCATTTCTTTGAGTAGTCTCCTCTTGTTCATCTTCTGACTCGGAGACTAGTCAATGAGAGGTTGTTGGTGATAGTTCTTCTTTCTACACTACTGAGTCAAAGGATGACTCAGAGACTATATATATATGGATGCAAATATATTTGATAGTTTAATCTTTAGATAATGCTTTTAAGGACTTTCTTGAGTAGTGTTTCACTTGGATTTTGATGTTTGTGATTTGGGAAGATTTATTTTTAAAAGTTGTTTAGACAACTTTAACCTATGTGGGGGATGCTCCTAAAGTTTCCTCCTACTTTAGGGAAATTTAGGAGATTTTGGAATGCCTATATAACTTAAGGATTAATTAATTGCCAATTGTAGGTGTCTACACTAACCTAGAGAAACAAATAAATTTAAAATCATTTAATTAATACTTTTTTGTGTTGAATAAAATACTCATTCAAAAATATTCTCATTATTCCTAGTAAAATTAATACATTGTATCTTTTTTTTTTTTGGTCATGAGTTTTAATATGTTATTATAATATGTATGTATGCATTTTAATATTGTGGGGTATATCATACATTTTCTAATTATTAATGGATCCATATAATTATTAAATTCTGTAAAAACTCTTTTGGAATATGACCATAATGATTATTAAAAATTAAGAATTTGAGAAGAACTTGTGTATAACTTTATGAACCATTTACATTAACCAATGAAATCATGACTCCAAGCAATAATTAGGACTTTCCTTCCATTATTACATGCTTACAACCCATTAAAAAAAGTGGGGATTTTACTTCTAGGACAGCATTTAGTATAAGGACCCATCATTCATAGTCACACATTTTTAATCGTCCAAAATGCTAACTAATTCATGTGGTCTATTATTGTTTAAATTACAAATAATCAACAACTTAATTTCTGAATTACATGCTCAATTTTGACTAACCCTCATGTTTTTATTCACTACATCTACTTTTCACCCCTTTATTTTATATTTTTTTGCCTACAATCATGAGAGTGGCCTTCATATAATATTGTTTGCATACAAACATAATAGTTACCTTCATAGTATACTATTTTCAATTTTCAACATTTGGCGTTCCCTTTCCTTTTCCATTATTTTGTTATGAATATAATAGTACCAAGTGCAATTCACTATTTTCACATAAATTTTAAGTTATGATAGTAAAAAAACAATAATTTTTAAATGGGAAATACCATATGTTACTTTATTTTAATGGTTAACATTATGGTTTACATTTTCAAAAATGGTAACAACACAAACTTTTCATCTAATTAAAATGTAATGGTTTTCAAACATGTTATTGACATATATCAAATATTAATTTAATTTTGTGTGAAATTTTTATTCATGTGGCATTGAGTCTCATTTTTATTGTTAAGTTGCGGAAGTCAAACCTAGCTCAATATAACACTTTTTCCATGATATTGCTAATATTGATTCTAGTTACATCGTATGTAATAATCTAATGTTATTTGTGTTGAATTAAAATACCAACTTTGGCATGCCTCCCATGTTTCTATGTTATATCTCATTATTTGCATTAGAATAATAAATTGATGCAACTTTTACATAATTGAGAAAAAATTAATGTCTCAAAAAAAGAGGAAAAATATGAAAAGATGTGACTAAATTAAAACAATCTACTAATGAAATATCAATTAATGTTCTTTCTTAGGTTATAGTAGGGATGGTGTGGCACGAGGACTAATGATCTCCCTTATGAACCTTTTCTGTAACAAATATTTTATTTTTCTTCTTATTTCCATTTTCTCTTGTCAATCTGATTTGTATGCAAACTCAATTAGAAATATTTGATTCTAAAATTAAATTCTAATAAGTTCTGTAATATAGTGTGACATAAATAAGCCTCTAGTAATTATGTTGGGGTTACATTCAAGAATACTTTTCTAATAGTTTTTGCACCTCTTGTGGAAAGTTTGTCTTCATGTAGCCTTCCCTCTTATGACATAAAAGATAAAAATATTCTCTTTTAGTTTTTTTGAATTTTTTTTTACAACCTATAGGTACTATTGATATTCTAAATTTTCATTCATCTTTCCATGATTTTAAAATACTTTTATTCCCCTCATTTTATACTTGATATATGTGTTCTCTCTTCCATGATGGATTCATTTTTGCTCTTTTTTAGGGCATTTTGAATACCAAATGAAAAGCATTTATTGGCATTACGTCACATAAATATGTCTTCATAAGGCCTAAATTTTAAATCCATGGGACAAGGTTGATTCAAAGGCACACTATGATCCTTTTTCTATAATAAGGATATGATTTTGCAATGTGAAAAAATAATATTTTCACCATTTTTGGATGCACCAGATTCTAAATAAATCATCTATAATATCATTACACAACTTGCATTTACACTAGAATTTTATTTTTACATACTCTTATTTCTCTATTCTAACTCAAGGTCCTTTTTGTCTCTTGATATTAAGATTCATGGGTGATAATGGCTCCATTGATGACTTGAATTTGGGGTTTTTAGCCTTTAGGATAGCCAATGACTTTATGAGATGAGGATACGAAATAGTTTTAATCAATTGTGGAGAATTTTGGAAATATTGAAAAAAATATAGTGCGGTCTATCCTATCACCCTCAAGTAGATGGGAAAATAAATGTAGTAAACAAAAACTTCAAAAAGTTGCTAAGAGGTTTAGTTGGAGATAACCCAAAATAATTGGATTTAGTATTTTCGTATATAGAGTGTTCATTTAACTCAAGCATCAATATATCTACAATCCAAAATAATAAATAGATATAATCAATCTTCCTATAAGAAAAAGTATAACAAGATGCTATGAATTTTTGAATGATATACAAGAAATGCAAAAAAATTAGGCTAAATTTACAAATAGAAAGAGAGTAGTATAATAATCTTGTAGACTTCAATTAAAGAAAAGGATTCCTAATAAGATGGGGTAATCATGATTTACTTGCACAAGGAAAGACTTTTGATATGCACTTTCGATAAATTGAAGCAAAAAAACAGTGGTCCTTGTCAGTTTCTTACATAGATTAATGAGAATGCATATTTAATAGAAATGCATATTTAATAGAATTGCTTTAAGAATATGACATCAATCATATATTTAATGTTAAACATCTTTATCTCTATCATGCAATCTTGGAGTATGTTCGAGATGAAAATGTGTTTGGAGACTAGAGAAAATGTTTGCGGAAGAAAATGTATAAATAAATTAAGAAGATAGTAGACAAAATAATTATTGTTATAAAGTCTAAGAAATATAAGATGTATTTTCAAAATGTAAATAATTACTTGATTTTGATAACACATATCCCAAAAAAGGATCTCACTAAATAAACAAAACTAGATTTACTTGAAGTATAAGGTTTAAAATTTTAGAAAACATATCAAAGGGTCCTTGGTCTATTGGTGATGTAGTTAGTCTTTTAATGATCCCACCAAAGATCAAGTCTTATGAGCACAATGCCTAGAGATACCCAACATGGAGAGTTAAAATAGTTGAGGCAGGGATCATGCCCTCGGTGACTTTGACGGCATGGGTGCCCCTTATTCATAGCTTCTTAGGTTGAAGGTGATCACTAGTTTAGTTGTATGCTTACTCATAATTTCAAATCTGCTATATGTTTCCTCCCAAACATATTGTTGTAGGCTTACTAATAATTTTAAATATGCTATATGCTTCCTCCCAAGCATGAGCTGAAATGCTGACAATCTATGTAATCTAGTGCCTAATGAGTGTGCACTACTCATCAAAAAACAAAAAAATGGAAAAAGTCAAGAATAATGTGGACTAAGTAAATGTGGCTAACATTATTAGTTTATTTTGAAAGAATAAAGATGTTAATATTAGGGGTGGTTGACTGCCATAGAAAGTTAGGACTTTAGTTGCAATTATTTTTTCAATTTAAATTATGCATGTATTATGGTATGATTGTGGAATAAAATATAGTATTCTTTTTTTTTTGAATGTGGATGCTAATTTTTAATAAATGATTGTTTTCCTCTGTTAAGGCATTTGATAAATTTTGCATCTAGGAATAAATTTATTGATATCCTTTCTCAACACTTGTCACTTACGAGGTAGAAGTCTTGTCTCCACAAGGATAACCTCCCAAACCATTTGAATCTATTTCCCTGATGAGATTTTCCCTCCTAGACTCTGTTGTAATACAAAGTTGGAGACCATTAGACATAAGTCTATCAACCTGAGTTAAGAACCCAGATAATTTGAATGAAACTTTCTTGGAACAACCATTATACTCTTTTTCTATGTGTTGTTTTTTTGGTTTCCTTGAGTAGACTTAACATATATTACATTCACAACTTTCATGAGAGGATTTAATAAAACTGCTATAGATATAATAGCAAGCACCAAGTACTAGAGTTCATCACTGAAAATTTCTGAATGACTCTAAGTAAAGATTTTCGACACGTACTTTGTGCTACATCAAGACGACATTTGAGAGGTCAATCGATAACATTAGAGGTAAAGCATTGTGGATAAGAGTGGTTGTCTGTAATGGTGGAACATCTCCATGAAGAAATTCGCAACGGGATGAACATTTTCACAAGGTTGCGGTTTTCTAAAATGACTCTTGGGGCATTTATGAAATGTATTTTGTATGGTCAAATAGAAATGGATAAGACTCTAAAATGCACCAACGAATTTACAAATTTATGGGTAAGGGGAACACACTGGTGCATGTTTAGAAGCAAAATGTTTTCTTAATGAAAATATATATGTAGAGAAAAAATTTGTCAACCTTATTTTGCGATCATTGTATACAATTCAATTTTCACATCATTTTCTCACATTATTTACTTGATGAGCTCAAATGAAAGTAAAGAGGTTAGAAATTTGTAATAATAAGAACCAATCTAAGAAAAACGTCAGTATGTTTGACTCTCAAAGTTTTATTCGTTGCTCAAATTATGTTTGGAATGACTGAAATGTCCGGCCAACAAGATTTTGCACTTCTCTAGTTAGTTCGTTTTCAGTCATTTTTCCAAATTTTCAAACTTGACATTGAGTGAGAATTTTCGATGTGTTTTTAGTAATGAATGTATACTATGTAGTGCAAATGTCTATCCAATTGTAAGGCTGGTAGGCCTTAAATTATATTATGAGAGAATCTGAGAATGTGAGATGAAACAAAATGAGATTTAGTTATAGTTTGTAGTTTATAGAGTTGGAGTTTTAAATAATTGTAGAATTTATTTTAATTATTTTATTTTATTTTTAATAAAATAATAAATATATTACTCAAAATAAAATAGTATAATTATTCACAAAAAAACTGACTGTATGAATACACCCTCCAAAACATCACATTAAGCTAGCAATAATAATTTAAGAACAATATTCAAAAACATAGAGATAACCAACTAAAATACAAAAATATTAAACAATAAATATGAAAAGAACAGTAAAAAAAGAATCTCAATCATATAACTCTTAGATTGTAGTTTTGAGTGATAAACTATATTAAAATGTAACTTGAGATCATCCCACATTATAAAATCTGCACATCTTCCTATTCTACTTCCAAACCCTGGGCTATATATATATATAACCATCGAAGGTTAAAAGAATAACGGTATTTTTATAATTGTTATAATTAAAACTTGTGTACTAAAGTGTAGCCTCTCACCCTTCATTTATTTCTTTTGTTTATCACAACTGTATTAGAGCTTACGGGAGCCCAATAAACAGCTTTATTTATGTCCTGCTGCTGGAGAATATGCTAGCACTAAATAGAAACATATAATCAAGGAAAACGAAAAGCGCGAAATTCTGACGCATTCGTTTGTTAAAAATGTTTGCAGGGCTGAGATGTAGATAATTGAAATTTACTGCTGGATCTTCTTCAATCTCAGGAAGTACTTTCAATTGAAATAATTATTACAATAAATTCTGTAAAATACAGTTCAGAGTTCAATATAGACACAACATGATGGACGAGAGATTGCAAATAAGGTACAAAAACATGATTAACCATCGGGTGGCGTTCAACTCATGGGAGCCTGCACACACATTCTCATCATTGAATGTTTTGTTTGTAAGATAATAAAGAATTAATATTTAGAAATTAGATGACTTAAATTACCTAAGGTTGAGGCTCGTTCGAGAGAGATCTTGTTGAGTTGTAGCATCTGTTTCGGCCAATTTATCATTGAATTCTTTTGTCATCTCAAGATTATCGTCGCTTGCTTTGTGGCTTCTATCCAACTGTTTTAAGTTTAGAATTTAAATTACGGTTAACCCCCAAAAAAACACTTTATCAAGAGATGTCCATACGAAGATTTCACCTCTCTACGAAGATTAGCGTTTTCCTCTTTCAATGTTTGTTCCTGAGTCACAAACAAATTATAAGCCATTGATGAATGTGATCATGACATAAAGAATACACATAACCTTTGTTTTTCAACAATTCAAATTTCAATACGACAAAACGTAGTTCACATGTTTCTATATATCTGATTTATGTTGGATAAAAACATCTTCAATATGTTAGCTTAACATAACTTAAGCTAACATCTTCAATATGGTTTTCTTCCTACTTGCGTCCTTGTTGTTTTTGATCTTTTGTTCTTTTGCTCGCTTGGGCACATCCGGCTTCTGAGCCTTCTCTGTACAAGGGTATAGTCCCTTTCAAAAAACTATTTGCCAATAATAAAAAAAAACATAACTTAATAATATATAAATAATAAAAAAACAATATTAGATATTAAAAAAATTTATTAAACAATGTAAAACGAAAGTTGTTAATACAAAAATACACCACTTTTATTTATTATTGAAATAAGATACTCACTTACAATTATATGCATAGGTTTTAAAATATTTACATTAAATTGAGGCTAAGCCATTGGAAAAAAAGACTTAAATGATTATTGATGCACAATATAGGTACTTTCTATTTACAATATAGATACTTTCTATTCACTCTCTCCAAAATTCCTAATTATTTTTAGATAATAATATCTAATCTCATTCAGGACTCTTGGAAGCGATTCGGTTGATTTCCGACATTTTATTGGTCATTAACAAACAACAACATAAATAGTTAGAAAGATTAGAGGAATTATAAGAGGATCTGCAATGCCATGGACAAAGGAAAGGAATTTCCTGTCCCTCGGGAAAATCCATTAGACAAGTAGTAAATGGAGAAAAATATTCCAAACCCAAGCAAGAAGTAAGAGTTATCATGAATGCAATAGGGAAAAAATGATGGAGGTAGAAAATTAGGGTAGTACTTGTATGCAAGCAGTAGAGGAAAAAATAGCAATAATAGTTAAGCCTTGGAATTTTTTGAGCAGTTACATTTTAGGGAGAGGCTTTCCAACCCCATAAAGCAATGGGGACACAAAGAAAAATCAACTGCTTAAATTTTTTTGGCATTTTTTTGTGCCACTTGGAATCTCTCATTGAGTTTCCCTCCTAATTCTTCCTTCAAATAATCTATCCGGTATTCATGGTACCTTATTTTTGCTAATGCTAAGGTCTCTTATTTTGTCTCTGCAAATAAAAATAAAAAATCATGGGACCCTATTAGTGCTAATATACTCTATTATTTCTCTCCCATAACCACTCAAAATATTTATCTTACCCCTTGCATGGGACCACATCCTAAGCTAAAAGGAAAACAAAATCCATAAAAATGTGGGAAGCTTGTTGGAAAACATGATGAAGTGCATGATTTTGGAAGATTAACTATCCGTGGAGGAACTTTAATAATGGACATAAAGGAATTGGAAGGTAAGGGGCGAACTAAAGCTCAAATCCTTCCCAAAAGGATATTTCATTGTGGTTTATTGAAATAAATTTGATCGACATCAAGTTTTTAGAGGGGAACCATATTTTTTTAACTTGAAGAAATATGCATAAAGCATTAGCATTTAGCATTCAAACCCATGGAGGATATGCCCTCAATAGATTTGGTATGGATAAGGATGTACAAACTTCAACAATAACTCTTGTTGAGGTCTATAATCGACACCATTTCTAACTCCATCTATAAACATATAGAAACTTCCAAACCATACCATAGAAAATCTCTTTTCATTTGTGCAAGAATCCTTACAGTAAAATGGACCTTACTAAACCTCTCCCTAAAAGTAGAATATTGAGAGTATGGATTCACACAAGCTTAGAGATGTTTCTTGAATACTAAAATGAAAGTGAAATGGACATGAGGAAAAGAACATAAAAACAACAAGATAAAAACCTAAACAACACTTACATAAAAATGAGGAAATTGTAGATAGTGAAGGGAGTTTGAGTCTTAAAAGTCAAATCAGAATTATAAGAGTGTTAAGATTGAAGAAAGAAAGAGAAAGAAAAAAGGAAATGTATGAAATAGAAAACTAAAAATTGCACATGAAATGTGTGATGGAAATGTCAAAGGGGATGCTTTGAAGAAGTTAAACTTTAGTGGGTGAAATTTCAAAGGAGGAAGTAGGGTGATGAAGGAGTTAGAGGGAGAAAAATTAAACTACCTACGAAAATGTAAGGGGGGGGGGCATTGTATGAAACTCTTCTTTCTTATGACCACTAATATGAGCCACATGCCATCTTTGTCGATCATTTCAAAGAGAAGGGGTGTGTTGTGCAGGTGTTGAGGCAACATATTTTGAATAGTGAACACTTTAAAGGGAACCTTACATATGTTTGAATTTTGAGCTCTAAATATATAAAATACATAAACTATGCATTTAAGGTTCCATATGTCATGTATTTATGGCACATTTGTGATCAGAATTCAATTTAATGATTAAGGTAATAATCAACGTTTCCACAAAACAACTGTTTTGATGATGTCGCCTTTCAATGACCATTGACACAAACTTGTTACCTTCCATTTTCACCAATGCGTGTTAGGCACATCTATTAATACTCCTATTTGGAAATGCCTATAAACATAAGCTATGTTTGAGACATTGACAAAAGAGAAATATTATTATTTATGTGCGTAGTTGATACCTCCTTCAATCATCTAGCTCATCCAAGGTTATAAATACGGTTTGCAAAATATAATTTGGTTGAATGGTTGTTATAAATTGCTCACATAAATTGTAATGCCCATTTTTAGGGATGAACCAAAAAAATTCACATAAACCCGAACTAAAATGTATTCTAAATTTTATACCAGCTAGCTATAAAGATGGAACGATAGTGCACAATGAACTTATTTTGGAAAAACAACTATGAAAGATCAATAATATATCAAAATATCACAATTAACAACATCTACAATATGTAGAAACAATTTAAGAATATTTAAGGAGAATATCATGCAAAAATCAATCACAAACACAATTGGAAATTAATTAATTAAAGTATCAATCTCAAAAGTGATTGAAAATGAGGTCTCCAAACCCCAATAAATACCAAATAAGTGATAGATCAACCTTATAAATATAGAGAAGTTTTAATATCAACTAGAAATGCAAAAATGTGCCTTAGAAGGCACACAAACACACTCCTACTAGAGGCACCACCCTAGGAAATCCTGTAAAAAGTGACAAAGAACCCTTTATATTCTTTTCCTTCAATGCCCTAGTTGCCCAACTATCAATATTTTCTTCTTATTAGTCCTTAATACCACCAAATTAAAGAGTTTTCATTTTCAACCTTCAACAAGAAAGGGTTTCATACTTCTTGCTTGCCACACTAATTGATTTTCACGCTTAGGTGGATTGGAATATAATAACCAGCTCTAGAACCAAAGAGATGAAAGTATATTAGCCAAAAAATGCCCAAGATGAGTCTATGTGACCCTTATATATCCCGATGGTGGCGCCAATAATTTATAAGGAGGAATTCCCCCAAGAACAATATCCTTTGAAGCGTATTTCAACTTTTAAGTTTATATTATAATCTCTCCAACCCAGTTGACATTCTTGAAAAGGGAAATACAAAAGATAAGTATAATTATAATTACAAATAGACTAAATATAATCCAATGAATTCCCTTGTTCATCTTCTTCTCGCCCATGGGAGGAAGAATGTTCAAGATGTCTTTGTTGGATCATTCAAACAAAATTACATTTCACTCCTCCCTTCCTAAATTTTTTTTTCCCTAAAGAAATTGTAAACACCTTGATCCCAAACAAATATAAGGTTCTCTTTCTTCTTTATACCTAGACAAAAAAACAAACCTATTCAATACAAATTATCTTCCATCCATCCTCCCTCACTATTTGTAGCCATTATGATCAGCTTCCTCTCGTTCCTATAAAACTTCATGTTCTTCTCTTTTGGATGATATGCATCCACGCTATCAATGACACTTGTTGTAGATAATTAATTTCCCTTTTGGAAGGAAATAGATAAGTCTGAAATAAAATATAGGAGAGTTGACAATGATTACCATTGGGATTAATATCTCTCCAACAATTGAGATACTTCCCTTTCCAATTAGGTAATTATTCCTCCCATCCTATCACAACTAGGTAGTCTTGATTACTAGGGTAATTCAAAAGAGATACGAGTATACCTTCTTCTATTCATATGGTAAAGAAAATTAATTCATGCATCTTTTAACTTTCTCTCCATACCTTTCCATGTTGTTGATTTCCAAACTTGTGTTTGTAAATTCAGATATGATCCAAATTTTCTAAAATGCTAGTAAGGGATACAATTTAGTCCCCTTTTTCTTAACCTTGTCAACTTTCACCACCACGATTAGCAACTTAAATTATCCCTTTATAAATTTGTTTGGTGAATTAATTTATGCATGCCCAACTTTAATTTTGTTCTTCCAATGAGGTGATGAATGAAAAAGTGGACAATAATGATAGTCCTCTTTCTTTTCTCCCATGAATTCATCCTTACACGAACCTTGGGTTCTAATTTATTTGTCTTCAACCAAGAATTCAAGTATTTTACTTGGTAGATGATGAGTTCCCAAATAAATTAATCCATTGCATCCCAAGAAAAATTCTATCTCATCCGAGACAAATAATTCAATGCAAATTTTGTACCTATCCTTAGGAATAGTGAGAGTTTTCCATTTGCTTATGGCAATCATGAAACCTTTATGACCAAACATACTCATTCCCATCATTCTTGAAAATTTACATTCGATGAACTTATGAATGGTACCATGAGATGAAAACACAGTTGCTTCTTATTCATGAGGAAGACCCTTCACCTAGGATGATTGATAAGTATGTATGTATGTCATACACCAAAACAATAATGTTTCCTTTCCCTATATACTCGCTTAACTTAATCTCATACATGGAGCCATAGATCATCCTTTTATCGATAATAAAATCATAATTTTGATCCTTCTTTTGATGATCGTAATATAACAATGATGTAGAAAAGAGGGCTGCAAGGAGTATCCATTAGGAATATAACTACTAGGACTATACTTTCCCAAGATTGAATTTTGACATTTTTATTACATCGGCACATACCAAGATGAATTCACCCTAAGTACTAATTTTGAAGTGAGTGATTATCATTTTAAGAAGTCACATGACAACACCCATACCTTTATCATTATGATATCTCACTAGTTGTGCCATAGGAATACAAAACACACATGAGACATGATCATGCTTCTTAACTTTCTATGCGTGATGAAAACATACCTGAACTAAATAAAAATTCAGCAAGTGAAATGAAATATTCACATACAAGGGACTCCCCATGATGTCTTTATGATTCAGAATTTCTAATTTTAAATTGGAACTCTTGATTTGTATGATTTTTTCACCGAGTGAGATCTTTTTCTTCTTGCATTCTTTCAACAAAACATGGTGCTTGTATTAGGTATCATATGGATTCTTGTTATGGATATTGAATATTTTTTGGAAGAGTTTAGTCACTTCATTAAGTTCTTTCCCTAAATTGTGTCCATTATGGAGAGTTTCTTCCAATCTTCTTGAACTCATTTAACTTGTTGAGGTACCCTTAACACAACCATCATTGTGATCCAAAATTCTTCCCTCGAGTACATGTGTATCAGACATGGATTAATAACCAAATGGAAAGAGAAAGAAATTACTTTTGCATGCATAGTGTGTGTCTTAGAAAGATGACAATTTTTTATCTATCAAATTTTAGTCCTTCTGCATAAATTGAAATTTGTCATGATGGATGCATAACTCATAGGTTTCATACAATATTTTATGTACCCCTTACTACTCAATATTCTCTCTATTATTCCCACATTTGTGTCATACTATTTGTGATGATTAGCCTCATGTAATGATGAACTCGGAATTTTTTCTTTTTGGATATGTTTGTTTCTTGGATTGTGATCTAGATACTCATTTTCGCCATTTCCTTAGATCCATCTACAATTGGTGCTTTAAATTTTTCACTACCTCCATACCTTGTTCATATGTCTTTGAATGTATTCATAGATCTTACAAGTCTAATCCATCATCATTTTTCTCTTCATTGACTGTGGTGAGGACAACTCTAGCAGGCTAAGAGTGATTATGGGCACACAGAAATGAGCTATCTTTGTGGGTATGACGTCCAACAATTCCACCCCCATATTCCTTCCGAAAATCTACTTTTTTCTACTATTATTCATATCTATGCAATAATTATATACCAACAATTCATATTTAAACACTAAAACATTTTTACCTTGGGTTACATGCTAATTAATCTCCTTCTCGTTCCTTGAGATGTGCTCCATGATTTATCCAAACCATTCTGTCTTGATGGTGTTGTTTGTAAAATTAGTCAATAGATCCACCTTGGAAATGGCGATGCTGCTTCTAGGGATGCCATGGGTTCCTCTTTCTCCATGATCAATATAGCTGAGGTAGTTTGTCTATTTTATAAGGATGGGAATTTCCATCATTACATATTAAACTTTGGAGTTTCACTTCCTCTTCATCAAGTTTTATAGCCTCTTCTTTATTTTCCAACATGAATGGGATCTTCTCCTCTAGCGTTGGGACATCCTTCCCATAAACATTTTTGTATGAATTGGGGCTTGACTAAGTTCCAATTACCACTTTATCTTTTCTCCATCCCACAAATTCAGAAAATGATAGGGCATCATAAATAACTTCCTAAGAGCCTTATACTCCTCATACCATGTGGAAATGTTGTCCTTTTTATGGAAGATTAATATTAACGTATTTTGAATACATCCCTCCACCATTCAGATATTGAGTAATATGGATCAACTTAACCTTTTTTTACAATCTTTCTTGGCATAAGGCAAGACATTCAAATCTAGCATCATCAAAACAATTATCTATCATTTTATGTTCTTAAATGAAAACCCTTAGGATGGCAAGACCGAAACTTTGATCTGATACAACCGTAATGTCACTTTCTAGGGCTGAATTACAAAGAAATGAAATCACACAAACCTAAACTAAAATATATTTTGAGTTTTATACCAGTCAACTAAAAAAATAGATCAACAAAGTGAACAATAGACTTATTTTAGAACAAAAACTATGAAAGAGTAATAATTTATCAGAACATCACCATTAACATCATCTACAACATGTAGAAACACTTTAGGAATATTTTAGGGAAAATATCACTCAAAACTCAATCACAAACATAGATGGAAATTAATTAATTAATAACATAAGTACAACTCTCAAAAGTGACTAAAATGAGGTCTCCAAACCCCAATAAATACCAAATAAGTGATAGATCATCCTTATAAATTTAGAGAAGTCTGACTATCAACTTGTAATTCCAAAACATTTCCTATAAATGAGCCAAATACACTTTTACCCAAGTCGCCATCCTAGAAGAGGGTGCCAAAAGTGATGGATATCCCTTGATATTCTTTTGTTTCAATTCCCTAGCTACCCAACTAAAAATATAGTCTTCTTAGAAGTCCTTAACACAACCAAATTGGAGTTTTCTTTCTCCAACCTTTAACTAAGAAGGGTTTTGTCTTATTTTCTTGCCATGCTAATAAATTTTACTCTTTAATGGATTAGAATAGACCAACCAACTCTAGAACCAAAGAGATAAAAGTATATTAGTTAAAAACATGCCCAAATTTAGCCTATGTGACCCTTATATATCCTTATGGTGGCACCAAGAGCCTTTACAGAGAAATTTCCCCATGACTAACCTCCTTAGAAGCATATTTCATTTTTTAATATTATATTAAAAGGTATCCAACCCAATAGACCTTCTTTAAAAAGTGAAATACAATTGAAAAATATAATTATTAATTAAAGAAATACTAAATATAATCCTCTAGGGCTTCCCTTGTTCATCTTATTCTTGCCCATAGGAAGAAGAATAGGCCAAAAGCCTAGAATTCTATCAATTTGAGAAAGGGGACATTAGATCAATCTAGTTTTGAAAAATGACTATCAACATAATTTCTTGTTAAAATTAAAATTTAAACAATAGTTTTCCATTAAATTGTTTATAGATAATTCATTATTTGCCTATCTTTTTTTGTATATAAGTGATGGTGTTTCCTTTTACAATATGTGTTTTGTGCATAGTTTGTAAATTGATTATTTTAAATGTAGGTACAATCATGACACATTTTGTAATGCCCGCTAGGCATCGGCTTCTTTTTTTTTTGCCTGCCGCCTCCACTGCCACCTTGGCCTCCTCCCAACCACCCAACCTGCCAACTTTTATGTCTGTCCTTGCGTGAGGAGTGAGCAGAGTCCCGTTTTCCTTTCCGTGATCTCTTTTTGATCCTCTATTCAATGCGTATGGGTCTGACATGATGGTTAGATGAAGCTACAAGCTAGTGTAGCAGGCTGTCCAACTACGTTGTTATCTGTTCAGTATCAATACATCCTCAATTCGAGATTCTCCTTCATGATATGGTTATCAAAATCGACTGTGACAGTGAGAGAGTTACCAGGAGATCTGGAGAAGATTATTGCTGATATTCTCTATTGACTTCTTGCTTGTTCTACGATGTAACTCATGGAAGAGAATCTCATTGGCGTGGATCTGTTTCATTTCAGTGTATCCATGAAGCACGATTTGCTTTGCTATTATACGAGCTTCCTCAACGAGTCACTAAGTTGGCAGGCATAAAGGTCTCTCGCCGCTCCTCTTGGCTTCCGATTGTTTAAGGTTTTTGATCCTTCCCAGTCGTAGTTTTTGAGCTCGAAGGAGAAGCCCACTCTTGGAGGTGCGCGGATTAAGACCCGCAAATGGAATATTGCAGCTCCTTTGGACCCTGCAGCATTTGCGGATGCAGTGGTGGATACACAGCTGATTGCGCACGATAAGGAGGTGTATGATATTGCCTGGGGAGGAGTAGGAGTTTTCGCTTCTGTTTCTGCTGATGGGTCTGTGAGAGTGTTTGATTTGAGGGACAAGGAGCATTCTAGCTATCATATATGAAAGTTCGCAACCTGATACTCCATTGCTTCGATTAGCATGGAACAAGCAGGATCCAAGGTTTATGGCCACTATTTTGATGGATAGCTGTAAGGTGGTTGTCTTGGATATCAGGTATCCAACTGTGCCTTTTGCAGAGCTTCAAAGGCATCAAGCTAGTGCGAATGCCCTTGCGTGGGCTCCTCACAGCCCCTGCCAGTTTTGCACCGCTGGAGATGATGCGCAGGCACTCATATGGGAGCTGTCAGGTGCGAGTCAGCCCCTGGTAGAGGGTGGAGGCCCTGATCCGATACAAGCTTACACAGCCTGGTACTATAAAGCCTGAAGATTCTGAATTTGAACCACAATGCCCTTTCTGGCACAATTCCTGCCCGTTTCTTTCAACAATGCTCCTCCGCTCTCAGAGTCGTTTTCCTGGCTTACAATACACTGCAAGGTACTGTTCCCGACACCGTAAGTTCATGCATCAGTTTAACGGCTTTGAACTTGTCTGGCAATTATTTGTCTGGCTCTCTGCCTCCAAAGATATGGTCTTTGACAAATCTGAGATCACTCGACCTGTCTCACAATGCCTTCGTTGGGATTGTTCCTGAGGGCGTTAGGGGTCTCACCACTCTCAGAGAGATACATCTCAGTTCCAATAATTTTCCTTGTCCAATACCATCTGATTTAGGAGACTCTACCCTTTTAAAAAATGTGGCACTAGCACGAGCTCGCAGAGCACTTTGGGTTAAGGGCAAAGCAGCTGCATTGAAGCAATCTAGTGACTGGTCAGCCTTAATTGAGGATGCTAAGTCTAGGGAATAACAATACAGCAAAAGTAGAAGCTGGATCAATAGTTGCAATATTTGGTCTTGGTACAGTCGGACTCGATGGTTGCAGAGGGTGCTAAAACAGCGGGTGCTTCACGTGTTATTGGCATTGACATTGATTCTAAGAAATTTGAAAACTGCTAAGGATTTTGGAGTCACAGAGTTTGTTAATCCTAAAATCATGATAAACCCATTCAGCAGGTGCTTGTTGATAGGACCGATGGAGGTGTTGACTACAGCTTTGAGTGTATTGGAAATGTTAGTATAATGCGAGCTACTCTAGAGTGCTTTGTCATAAGGGTTGGGGACGTCTGTTATTGTTGGTGTTGCAGCCTCTGGACAGGAGATTTCTACCCGACCTTTTCAGCTGGTTATAGGCCATGTATGGAAAGGAACTGCTTTTAGGTGGCTTCAAAAGTCACTCTCAAGTACCATGGCTTGTTGAAAAATACATGAATAAGGAGATCAAGTTGACGAGTGCATTACACACAATTTGACACTAGACCAAATCAATGATGCATTTCATCTGATGCATGGTGGGATTTGCTTGCGAGTTGTACTGAAGATGAATGCCACTTCAGGAAATCTTTAATTGCATTGAATTCTATGTCAATAGGTGAAGCCATAGGTGCTACATATTTATTATATATTTGAGGTAAGGAAAATATGACTTGGGAATGTTGTTGTTTTGGAATGGGTTGTTGAGGAGGCATAGGAAGTTGAAACAAATTTGAGTAACTTGGGTAAATCCATCTCCTCCAGCCTTGTGTAGATCACTTGTGTTTGTGGTAGCACGTATAGGGTATGTGAGTTGGTTGTCGAATCCCACAAGAAGTAGAAGCTCAAGGAAAGCAATAGTTGAGCACATGTGCATGGAGTCACTTCGAATACAACAATGCTCGTGAACTGTTTGACAAAAATCCTCTTCGATTGCATGGTCTCGCGGATCGTGAATGTGGACCACTTAGAACTGGTGCACCCGGATTCCAGTACCTACAGTTCTTATGCTGACCCGTGCGGAGTCTATACGACCTGTTGAAGCTGGAGAAATAGGCAAGATATTTCTACACTTTTCTACTGTTATTTTATTTAAAATTATCGTGAAATCGAACCACTTTTCCTTACATTGATTTGTCAGTTGGATGTCATGATGGGAGATTTCCCTTTCTGCTAGTTTCTTCTTGTTTTAGCTTTTATCATTGACAGTATGTGGGTCGAAAGGATGCGTGTGCCCTCTCCTTTGAATGTTATATTACTCGAATGATAGAACTTCGTCTGTTTGTTTATGTATTTATTCTTCTCTGCGATTGAGTTGTAAGTTATTATGTTGATCAAGCTAGTATTTTCGATATCATGGAAGTAAGTTTACAATAACTATGAAACCCCCCTTCCTAGCACCCAAGTTTGTCCTTGACGTTTTTGTTAGCTCCTTCGAAAATCCCTTTGATAACCTTTTTGCATCGAGAAAGAAAGGTTGTAGGATTGTGTGAGCAATGCGTGGGCTAGCCAGCAGAGTTTTTGGTATTAAAACTGGTAGAATGAAAAGGTTTGTGTGCAATGTGTTTTGCCGTCTCGCGTGTTTAGACTCTTATACTTTCTTTCATCTTGTTTCTAGGCTTTTAAGGCCATCCTCAAGAAGTACCTTGACCATCCCTATCAACTTGAACCATTACTAGCTTTTCGAATCAACTAAGCTAGAGGGTTCATCGTGCGAATCCAGTACCTCGTTGACACTAGAATAGTTGGTCTAATTCCCCCTCTCAGAATTATTGCTGGTGGCGCTCTTCTATTTTTCCTAACTTGCATTATTTTCTCCCTTGTAATGTTAATGCTATTAATTAATATTGGTCATTTTTTTTATGCACGTAATTACCGTAATAGTTTGTGATGGAAATTTCGTTAAATGTGATTAACCTTCGGGAAAAACTCAACTTTCATTTGATAATCTTATGGATTCATAACGGAAGGTTTTGTTTTGATAATGTCACTTAGAAGTTATGTTTGTATCTTTGTGTGACGGTTGACTGTGTTACCAGGGGTTGCCTTAAGATATGGTTGTTTCGGGAAATGGATAATTTATTTTAAATTAATCAAACATTAGAATTGTTGTGGAAGTTTGCAAACCTTTAGTGTTATAAAATTGTTGATGACATTATTGTATACTCTTGTTGGACGAAACCCCCTCCTTCTCTCGCGTGTTTGCTACTAGCCTGTGAGACTTTGACCCTTCCTGGATGATTGGTAGATCTCTTTGTAGTTAATGGTCAAAACTAGTATACTATGCCTTCACTTCGAAACTTATGTTGTGTGTATACTCTAATTGATTTCCGGTTTGAAACTCATTTATACATGACTTTTTGTGTTAAAATTTTGGAACCCGTGTTTCCCCTTTCTTGGGCCGATCAACTTTTGTATTTTTAGAAATATATTATTTTAGCCTATGCGTTGGTATCTTTGATAAAATTCTAGATGGTTGGTCTATTTATATCAAATCTCAATCTTGTAATTATTGTTTAATTACTTACTTGATGGGAATTCTGTTTCTGCTAGATTGTTTGTTTTCTCCTTATAGGGCCAAGGGCCATTCTCATATGATTGTTACTCTCGTTGCATTTGCTCCTGACTGAAGTACAAGGTCTTCTCCTTCTTTGATTGACATGTTATAGACCTTATTATAACTTGATGTGCTCGTAGTGTTTAGAGGTTTGACCCAAATTCTTGTAATAAAGTGCTTCTTTTCATGATATTGTTAGATAATAGTTATGGTGGTTTTGTGTAGCCTTATCTTGCTCAGTTCTCGTGAACTGACTCTTGTAGAAAATTTTCTGCAGATGGATTTTGCGTGTAGATGAGGGATAGATTTGTAGACTTTTGCCATCAGCCTCAGTTGAGAAGTTCCTTTGCTCGAAACCTTTTTTATGTTGTTCAACTATTGTTAACGTCCAGTGGAAAGTTTAAAAGAGGATTATTGTCTTAGTATAATGTATTGTGGACTTGTCATCTGAACTTTGGAAACCTTGCATTGTGTGCCCATCATTGAAATTTTAAGAAAATTTGGTTATTGTTGTTGAGTGACATTGTTGGAGTATCAGTAATTTAAGAATTGATGTAATCTTGTTTTGTTCATGTAAATGAGTGTTGCTACAACCTCGCCTTGAGAATAAATTTTGAGTTAAACCTTGACATGACTTAGTAATAAGGTGTCATAAGTAAACTAACATGGGATTTTTTTTAATACTCCGGGAAGTTAAATTAAAAGTTCTATTCAAATAAAGTAATGTAAGGGTCACCAAATTGAGAGCAAGAAATTCTTTAAGTAAACTAGGGCAGGACTATCATTGCAAGTAAACTTTATATCATGATAACCCTAGCTCCTCTAGGGAACATTATTCCTTTTACGGTGAAATTTGTAAAATGACCCTAAGGTGAAATGAACTGTTAGTGGTTTGAAGATGATAAGATTTAATAAGCCAGAGAAAACAAACTGAAGACCTCACCATCTTTCTCACCGCCTTTTGGAAAGTAAATTTTTACTCCTTGTTAATACTTTTAGTGAAGCCTAAGTAAAAGCGTTAATAATTACGTATAAAACCCCAAACTCCAATTAAACCTTGGTAATAGCTAATGACGTCTTAAAGAGGAATTTAACTCGACCTTATCTCCTTAACTCTTTCCCAGGATACTTTGTAAGTCATCTTGATTTTGTTGAACACGAATTCTTGTTGTAGCAAGGTAATGAGCAATTTTTAGTAATGTAAGTATGGACAGATAGCCTTGTGGAATTAAATTAGTCCCTTATTAAATAATGGAACTAAACAACTAATTGTCATAAAGTGAAGACTTTTAGTGAACTTCTCTACAGTGTATAAGAAATTAACTCTGTTGGTAAGATGAATTTGTGCGAATCATATATTGAATCTTTCTGAAAACATAAGTCATGAGTTAAAGGGTGTTATATCAAAATAAGTAACCTTCAATCATTCTTACTATGGCTTGCCCTATTTGTTAGAGTGTTCTGTCATTGGACTTCTATGTTGTCTTGTCAAAAACAAAGAAAAATGTATTATCCTTGGGGTGTGAACGCTTTCCATGCTGACTGGTGGTCCTCCCCATAACAAGTGGTTCCTAGTGTTGGTTGTAACCTTGTGACGACATGTTGTGTCGTGTTATGGGTCAAGCAAGTCAAAAAAAAAAAAATTATCCTGTATTTCACTGTGTTGTTTGTGTCGTGATCATGGGTCGTTACATTTTACATTCTAAGTTTGATGGGTTGGTTTCATTTTATAATTTAATTAAATTTGAGAGGTGATGAATTTGGGAAGATATTTTGAAATATCTCTAGAAGGTATGGTTATAATATTTTCCATATCGAGCAAAAAAGGGAGAGAATACTTCAGGGGAGGTGCATGGATATGATGAAATAAGTATTGAGTATCATGAGTCAAATTAATAAAAAAATCCCCAATATTTACAATAAATAGTGTCTAAGCATTTGAACTTGAGAAAACAAAACATCGAAGAAGCAAGAGGGGCAATGAGGAATGGAGTTTGAGGGAGGCTTAAATTTGTGGGGAATGTGTTAGGGTATCTATTGTGTAAAGCTCTTATTTCTTATAACCTGACACATATCAACCACATGTCTTTCTAGGAAATCGTTTGAAAGAGGAAGTATTTGTGGTGTGTAGGTCATTGAGGAAACATAATTTAGACGATGAATACTTCCAAGGGAAACCTGCATATGTTTGAATCCCACTCTCTACAAAGGTTAGATATGGAAAATTTGCTTTCAAGCTTCCGTATGTCATTGATCTCATGTACTTTTTTATTTAGATCTCTCTTTAATGATTAAGGTATTGATCAAGGTTCTCCATCAATGACAGCCTTCATGGTTCTATCCTTCAATAAACATCAACAAAAAACATTGTACTTGCATTTTCCTTTATGTTTGTTAGGCACATCCACCGAGACTCCCATTTTGAAATTCCTATCGTGTAGGTAATGTTTTTGTATAAAAATGAGGAAAATTACTATTTCTATGTTCACTTTTCACGTCCTCGATCCTCTAGCTCATCCAAGGTTATAAATATGGAAGGTTTTAATTTCTATATTATAATTTAGTGGATTGGCAATTAGAATTCACTTGCATTAGTCTAGATTGGAAAAAATGATTATTAACGTAGTTACTTGTTAAAACATGTAAAATTTCAAGAACATTATCAGATAGTACTATTACTAGATAATTTGTTGTTGATCTATATTTTTATGTATATATAAGTGAAGGTGTCTACTTTTAGAATCTACATTTTGTGTATAGTTTCTTTTAAAAGGTTAATTATTTCAAACATAAAAATAAATGTGAAAATTTTTAATATTCTAACTTTGATAGG
The DNA here is from genome assembly GCA_018340775.1 of Taxus wallichiana var. yunnanensis. Classification (NCBI taxonomy): domain Eukaryota; kingdom Viridiplantae; phylum Streptophyta; class Pinopsida; order Cupressales; family Taxaceae; genus Taxus; species Taxus wallichiana. The sequence continues at coordinate 288,974,398 of CM031238.1, forward strand.
TTGGTTTAGTGTTATAATTTCTTATTTATGAGAGGTAACAACTTCGGGAAGATATTTGACATATATCTAGGTAATATGATTGTAATATTTTCCATATCAAGGGGAAAAAAAGGAGAGAATATTTTAAGGGGTGATGTGCAAATATTCAAGGAAATAAATATTAAATAACATGAGTGAACTAATATATAATTGTATCGAGGTTAAGAATAATGTTATATTGTGTTTTTTTAAGGCATATGGAAGGGGAGCTAAATCAACGCCGTTATCTTATTTATTAGTTCTAGGGAGCCAACAAAAAGGCCTTACATAACAGAAAGAAATGATATTTTTTTTTAGAAAATATTAAAAGAACGAACTTAGATCATTTTAAGTTTATTGTTTATGGCATCAAGTTTTTTTATCGAAAATATTTAAGTTATTAGATAAGATTAAGACATAAATAGAAAGGTAGATATAAAAAATGTGGGAATTACATACATGCATGCCCCACACTTGTTCTACAACTTGGAGTTTTCCTATAAAAATAATATCTACCATCTATACTCCACTTTATCATATCAATCTCACTTGCATTATTCACATAAGTACAATTTATGCTTAAATGTGTTAAATTAAATAATGGGGAAAATCCAATAGGTTCTTGGCTGAAATCCCAACCACAATATTTATTTATTGTAGCACTTTAATGTAACCTTCCTTCTATATTTTAAGATCGAATAAGTGCAAGATATCATGTAATACACAAACAATCATCAATAATTGATCCCTTCCAATAATTAGTCATATGAGCAATAAGTAGATATTATATGAGGTATTTTCACTAATAAAACCATCAAAGTGTACCATGTAATGTCTAGGTGCAAAAGAGACTCCTTGTTTTCTTACATCAACATATGGTTTGTAAAAGATAGCACAGAATATTCCAAATGGCATTGAATTAATAAGAACCAAAAATAAAATTGACAAGGGCTTTCCAATCAGTATCGTGTTGGAAACTCATGTTGATATATATTTTTGTTGTTTGTTTAATATTACTATCACAAATTTCAAAGTGACCCAATAGAGAGGTGATAAAGAGATGAATGACAACATACCAAGAGAGATCTAAACCTTGAAGAAGATAATGTTGGAAAAAGTTAGTGCCAACAAAACCAACACAAGGGAAAACATAACCGTAACAATTTAAAACACACACACACATAGAATATCTATATATTATATTTAAAATAAAAATTTCATACAATCGTAGTTGTTGCTTCTATATATATATATATATATATTTTTTTTTTTTCTTCTTGTGTCCTTTCTCTTCTCTCTCTTCTTCGCTATTCAATTCCTTTGATTTGTTGCTCTATGATATTCTTTTTGTGTATATATTGTTCTCCCTTTTCTTATTCTCTCGTTATGATCCCCTTTCTATTATATTCCCTTCTCTTTATTATTTTCCTTCATGCTACGAAATATATATATATCCCTTGTTATATTTTTCATCATATATATATATATATATATATATATATATATATATATATATATATATATATGGGGTTGGATTTGAGGTATATATCCAAAGCGGCTTAATCTGAGAGATTCACGTCCCCATAAAAAAATGTTAGAGGGTCAACGAAAGGTTGCCATGTGGTTAGTGCTATAGAGAGGGATTCAAAATCTAACGATCACAAGGAATTAAGTGTGTGTTAGTTGTGAGATAGTTTGGAAGGAGGGAAGACATATTTGAACACAACGTGGTGCTCAAGATTATCAACCCATAATAAATTATGACACTCTCCCTTAACCTTGAGCCAAACAAAAATAAAATTCATACAAAAACCTAATAATTAATTTTTGGAGCTAGGTGGTCCATTAATGAAACTCAAATTTTCTCTCAAATTCTCGATCTTGTCTTTTGATAAAGGCTTGGTAAAAATATTTCAACTATTTCATGAATAAAGTGATACCTAATTTCAATATGAATGCTTCTTCCATGGAAGACTAGAATCTTGTATAGCGCAATAGAAGACATATTGTCACGAAAAATAATGGAACCTCCTTATTGTTCTTCATGAAAATATGAGAGGATTCTTATTAACCATATCATCTAATAAGTGATCGAGGTTTTTACAATATACTCTGCTTCAGTTGTATATAATGAAAAAACTAACTATTTCTTTGAAGCCCATGAAATGTCTCCTAACCCAACATTCAACACAGATCTAGATGTGTTTTTTCCATCATCTAGGCTTCCTAGCCAATCATTATCTATGTATCCAACTAACTACAAATAATTATCGCTAGCACATTAAATTCCATAATTTATTCTGCCATTCACATACCTCAAAATACACTTTATTGGTTGCAAGTTTTTCTCATTTGGAGTCTCCATGAATCTAGAAATCAGACTAACTACATACATTATATCAGTCTAGTTGTAGTCAAATACATCAAGCTTCCTACCATGCTTTTGTATCTTGTAGGATCCACATTGCCTATGCAATCATCTTTTGTTGATTTTATAGTTATTTCAGTTGGTGTAGAAGTTGGTTTTCTCTTTAACATTATGAATCTTTGAAAAATTTCCTTTTCATACTTTGCTTGAGAAACAAATATGCCATGCTCTATTTTCTTGACCTCAATTCCAAGAAAGTACTTTAACAATCCCAAATCAGTCATCTCAAACTCCTTCTTCATGGCTGATTTGAATTCATTTATGGTCTTGTTTGCATTTCCAGTGAAGATTAAATGATCTACATACAAAAAAATTCAAAATCTCACCATCCTTTCTTGCTTTGATGTAGAGTGTGGGATCACTACTGCTTTTTCTTAATCCATTGCTAATCAAATAAGATTATATCCTATTGTACCATGCCCTTGGTGCTTTTTTGAGTCCATACAATGTTTTCTTCAAATTGTACACTTTCCACTCATGTCATGGAATCTCATAACCTGGTGGTTGTCCCACATATACCTCTTCTTCCAACACTCCATTCAAGAAAGATGATTTGACATCCATTTGATGAATTTTCCACTTATAATCATGAGCAACTATGGTAATGATTGTTCTCACGCTTTCTATCCTTCCCACTCGGAGCAAATGTTTCATTATAATTACATCCAGGACCTTTATTTGTAGCCTTTGACAACTAACTTTTGATTATGTCTTTCAATATTACCTTTGGGAGTAGTCTTTTGTTTATAAACCCACTTGACTCCAATGACTTCCTTTCCCACTGAAATGTCTACTAACTCCCATGTTCCATTCTTCTCTATTGCATGCATTTCTTCATCCATTGCTTCACACCATTTATTATCTTTAATTTCTTCCTCAAAATAAATAGGATCAGATGATGAAAATAAAAATAAAAATCATTTCATCTTCATTTTCATCATACCTTGACTGCTCATAAATATCTTTTACACTCCTCATTCGACCTTAGTGCTCAATTGAATCAGATGATGATGAAAGTGCCTCATTTTCTGGTCCTTGCATGTTTGGTTGGCTACACGACATTGGAAGTTTCACCCATTTGTGAAATGGGTGCCTAACAAGTTACATTTTTACTCGCCATCTATTGTTTCATCATCAATGATAGGTGCATTTGGATTTGTTTGTGGCTTTTACACTTCTTTTACATCTCCCCAAGATGCTTCCTCAACGAATTGAACATCCCAACTATTTTTATCTCCTTTTTTATTAGATTGTATACTCTAGAAGATTTATATTGCTCACTATATATAAAGTACATACACCTCTCTCCTCTATTATCCTATTTTGATGTTCTTTTCTTTGGCACATGTGTATATGCTACACACCCAAAAACTCTCAAGTGCTCAACACTTGACTTTCTTCCACTCCATGCCTCTTGAGGTATCATGTTCCTCACATGTTTTTAGGACATCTATTCAACAAATATATTTTTGTTCCAACTACTTCAACCCAGTATTCATCAACCAATCCTCTTGCTTTGATCGTTTTTCTTTCCATTTCTTGAATGGTACAATTTTTCCTCTCAGCTACACCATTTTGCTGCAATGTATACCTTGTTGTAAATTGTTTCTTGATCCCATGCTCCTTACAAAAGAGTAAAAATGGATTTGATATATACTCTCCCCTCTATCCATCCTTAATGTATTTATATAATGGTCATTGCGCTTCTCAACCATAGTCTTAAATTTCTTGAATACTTCAAATGTCTCCAATTTATTTTGTAGGAAATAAAGTCCATGTCCTTCTACTGAATTCATCTCCTAAAGTAATGAAATATTAAATTTTATACAATGAGGGAGTCTTCATGGGACCACACAACTCTAAATGTATTAGCTTTAGAGGCTATCTTGCTCTCCAAGATTTACTTGAGGGAAAAGCATTTCTATGTTCCTTCCCTAATATGGAGGCCTCACATACTTTATCTAGTTCTTCAATGGGGGGAAGTCCTCTAGATATTTGTTTAGTATAAATAACATGCAATCCACAAAGTCTCGAATGTCCATATCTCGAGGTGTTAAATAGTAGATTGATGAACGGATATTGTTTTGAAAGTTGATGCTCTTCCACTCTTCATCCTCAAAGGAAACATTCTATTTTGTGTTATCTTCATTGTTTCAATTAACTTGCTACTTTCACTTCTATCATATACATTTCATTCTCCATTTTAAAACTTCACATTCTATCCTTTCTAGATAAGCTTCGCAATAATCGAAGATTATACTTCAATCCTAGAACATAGAAGGCATCTTGAATCTTCCTCTTGTCTCCTTATTTGGTGACAATGGATATACTACCTTTATCCATAATAGGAACCTTGTCATTTTTTCCCATATTCACTTTAGATATGATTTCTTCGTCTATGTTATTGAACATTTCCTTATTTCCACACATATGGTTGTTGCATGCACTATACAAATACCATATTTGTTTGTTTCCTTTATCAACTATATTTCAAGTTAGAAATAGAGTTCCACTCTTTTTATTCTTTTCAGGTTCAACATCTTGAATATGGATCATGTCTCCTTATTTGGTGAGAGTGGATACACTACCTTTACCCATCACAGGAACCTTGTCATTTGTTCCTATCTTGACTTCAGATCTGATTGCTTCATATATGTTATTGAACATTTCCTTATTTCCACACATATGGTTGTTGGTGTGCACCATCCCAATACCATATTTTTTTGTTTCCTTTCTCAGCTATATTTCAAGTTAGAAACAAAGTTCCACTCTTTTTATTGTTTTCAGGTTCAACTCCTTTTTCTTTAGAGAATCTTGCATTATGATTTATGAAATCAAATTCTTTCTTTTTGCATTCACTAGCATAATGTCGAAAAAATTTGCACTAACATCATACTACGCTCCATTTATCATACCTTTGTGAAGAACCACCTCTGGAAGTGTTGTTTTTCCTTCCTCTTCCTCTTGCTTGTGGCTCTTGATGATTTTGTCTTCCACCTTCTTATTGGTTGCTAAATCTTCCTCTTCCTTTGTTGTAGGCTATTGTCCCCCTACGCCTAACATTTGTGTTTGTCTTGAAGGATTGTTCATTGGAGGAGCTTGTTCTCCTACTCATCCTCTATTCATGGGTTTGCAAGGAACACATTAACTCATGAACTATCACTTGTCTCAAGTATTTAAACTCCTCTATTACAACCACAACATGATGAAATATGGTTTATTACTCGTCATTACCTTCTCTATTATCCTACAATATTCAACATCTCCATTAGTCCTCATTTGATTGACTATGGTCAATGTTCATGTGAAAAATCATTTATCAATTTTGATTCTTTCGTTATAAGAGTTTCAAAATATCTCCTCAACATCTGCAATATGACTACCTTCACCTTATCACTTCCTTGATAAACAGTTTGGAAGGTATCACAAGCTTTTTCGAGTTTATAGTTGCTATTATCCTTGGGAAAACTAAATCATTAGAAATCACAAGCACTGAGGGGAGGGGGTGAATCAGTGTAGATCAAAACTTTACAAAAACTTAAAAATAAAGTTGATTATAGAAAAAATGTTGTAACATGAATGTATAATCAAGTATACACAAGATGGTGATAACTTATAACTGAAATTTTATAGTGGGAAACCCATAAAGGGAGAAAACCCACATTGAAACCAAGGATTTATTAGGAACACCAATTCCAAAGCTTACAATAATCTTGGTTTTGTTTAGAACCCACTCAACTTATGAAGCACCCACTTCAGAATCTTCAAGCACCCATTTGAAGAAAGATAAGCACCCACAACTATTTTAACGAGATGCAACTTACAAGGAGCACCCACCCCTTATGATTTAAACACCCACTTAGAAAGATATTACAAACAATTTGATCATATAGGTCCTATATTGCTTATACAATGGATTATGTTTACATTTTTATTGGTTTCATAAAACACTCTCCAAGTTCATATATCTAGCTCTCTCCTTTCCTTTTTTTCAGTCCTTCAAGAATTTATCTTATATGATTCTCTATTTCTGAAAAATTCTTATACACTCATAATCTTTTCATTTTATAACTCTATAACTCTCTCTCTCTCTCTCTCTCTCTCTCTCTCTCTCTGTGTGTGCAACCCTTCAATTCGAATGAACCATTGCAATTTCGATCAACAACATTATCATTCTTAACATTAGTTTTAAATAGACAAGTAAATTTTTTTCCCGATTTATGGTTTTTTGTTTTTTAATATTCTACACATGTATGGGTGAACACGTATGGTTACAAGACTATTTCTTAAAAATATATTTAGTTCCACTATCCTCCATGATTTTCTCAACATTCAAATGAATACATTTTACAAGTTTCTCTTTTTTGAGAATTTTTTGTACCTGAAAAATTAGATTTTTTTATTTCATAAGATAGAGGATGAATCCACCTTTTCAATAACTCCAAAACTTCGAAAATTTGAATTCCTGGAGTGAAAGTTATCTCAATGTGGCTATAAGGGGGTTCATGGAGCACTGAGTTCTGAAATATAAATGACATTACACACTTATAAGCCTTTATAATCTTTGTAAATCCTTTCCTTTTTCATCCCTTTAAAAATCAAAAATTTCGTATTATGGGGGAACAAGAGGTACAAGGGTACTTGGGCCTTCTAGACTATGTTCTTCTTCACCCCTTACTATCTGCACTTTACCCCATTTCTTTGGTTTACAGATTAAAATATATTTTAGGGAACTTGGGTTTGCGTAGTCCATTTTCCACTTGGGCCATTTGGGCCCACATCCTTCTCATGTACCACAATGAATTATTTCCTTTGTGTTACGGTTCTACTTACAGAGAACTTAATTTCTCATGGAACATGTTCCACCCGCATCCTATTTTCCCGACTCCTCCACCCTCATTTTCATTCTTCTAATTTTTTTTGCCTCGTAGAGAACACTTTCCCAAAAGGAATAGTACTGTGTGGGCCTTCTATTCCCACATTGATCTCCCGACCTAGAATACTCTTAACTTGTTTGTATTTCATCCTGAATTGCTTTAGAGGGAAAACATGTTCTCATAGAACTTTTCCTTCCACATCCTCTATGCCCGATTCACTCACCCGATCCACACAACACTTAATCCTTTATCCAAAGGCTCCAAGACCCTTATGGGGAACTCGTGTTCCTAGGGAACTAGTTCCATCTCGCACCACAAATGTCCGTAATACACTAGAAAAGGAAAAATACTCAAATTTCTCCATTTTTTTAGTAACATGATATTTTTCTTTTAACTTAGATACTTTGTGAGCACTTAAGACATATGTAAATGAATTTTAGACCTAAATCAGCTGACTCAAATGTACTAGCCTTTTCAATACTTTTAGCGGACTCTATCTCATTATCGAAGCCTATAGAGTCCCGAACATACCCTCAATCATCCTGAAATCATTGAATACCACGTAAAAACACTTAGTATCCATCAATGCCATCATCATGCCCTGGTTCAACCTTCTCACTTTCCTTCTTGATCTGAAATTAGATTTAGTCATGAGCTTCCTAAAACTTCATGAGTTGACCATGAAGACTAATTACAGACTTGTTAACACCTAAATGACCATGTCTGACCTTGGGAAGTATTCATATTAGTCTTTATAGAACCCTCAACACACACCTTGACCATGGAATCACCGAGGATGCACTAGCAATCAACATTCAAGTTCACAATTTAGACCTTTTTGCTATCAATTCGACTTGACATCAATGACAACACTAATGACTAGGGTTCAACAAACTCCCGCTTGTTATTGATGGAAACATACTCAAAACATTTTATGGAAAAAAAATTCAAATTTCTTTCTGACTGCACTCTTTCCCCCTTTGACGTCTATGACAAAGGGCTAAACATGTAACACCATGAACAATATATAAGTAATCTTGATCATCCATTATCTTACCTTGGATTGTGCTTCTCTTTTTCTTGATAGGGTACACTATGATGCATAATCCTACTTAACACCTTTTTCCTTGACTAAAAATAGCTCTCTTTGTCCACAAGCTCCCCTTGGATTTTATTTCTTCTTCTTTGATACAAATCATCAACAAAACTTATTCCATTTAAGTTGATAAGATCTTCAACAGGATCCCCCTAAGCTAATATACTTCATGATCTTTTTTTATGCCAAATGCATGCTCACATTATCAAAAGTACTTCTTGTGACATAAGCCATTTTAACTACATGCACCTCTTGAAATTTTTACATATTGCATGACTGTTATCTCTCAAAATTGCACCCTATAGAGAGATGTATAAAGGTTTTCTAAGCTTGCACAAATGATCTCTCTTTCGTAGATACAATGGAAACACCTCAAGTCTGTGGGTATACCTATTTTGAGGTGAGTCTCTAGTATCAAGGTCGGTTCCTTATTGGTGTATACTAAACTACTTTCTGGGAGTTTGAGGGTAAAAGATAATTAAAAGATAATTAAAACTAAGGTGATACACCAAATTTGTATGAGGGCTTTGACTGAGTATATGCACAACTGATCTGTGAAGGATTCTTGATGCATAAACCAATAGTTTTTCTAGAATATTTAAGGGAAAAACACTTGATTGTACTGAGGGAGGATCACAATAGTACTAATAAGTTAACATGCACATTAAAATTTAAGTAGAAAGGACTAAAATTTGTAGCAGGGTAAGGTGGTTGATTAGGGAATTTGCATTCACAAGATTAATATAACATACACAAGACTGCAAAGTAACTTGGAAAGGTAGAAAACACTTCACACTTAGAGGGAAAAACTAGCAAAATTTGCTTCAATACTCATATATCCAAAAGTCCTCTAGGAAGGATCGCCTGTGCTTTGCAAAGGCACACAATATATAGAAAAATAAACCTTCCCACCCTTCCTAAAATAGATTAAGGTCAGTATTTACTCGCCCATGCATCCTAATTTTATCCTTTATTTAATAATAAATAAAGGGATAAAATAATACAAACTAGAGTATGTAATTAAAAATAGGCATTAATAGCCTTGTTTACAATGTAGTCAAACTGAAGTTGACTGTTCTATTTTTAAGAAAAGAATGGGTGAATAATTTGCTAATAATAAAATTGCTTGCTAGGCAAGTCTCCCTCCTTTGAGCATGCAAATTCGTCTTCTTCTTTGTTTTGTCTTCTTGTGAAGCATGCAAGAAATACAACTCTCTGCCTATGAGCAAATAATTACAACACTTAGCAATATTTGCAAAAATAATTCATCCAAACATTAATCCTGATTGGGACCACCTTTTTCTCTGATGTTGAAACTTTTCCTGAGTGGTCACATGAGTGACACTTTGCAACTCCACTCCAACCTCCTTGTGGGGACCACCTTTAACTCACTTGGTTTGGCCACCTTGGTGGACTTTAGCATATAAAAGGGCATGTTTCGAATACACATGGGGAACTTGTAATAGTTATCACCATATAATATTTGACCACCTTTGATAACATATATGGCTCTTATAATATTCGGCCACTTTTGACTATTGTTTCTTTGTCGGCTTCTGCATTTGAAATGACCCAATGATTATACCTAAAAGACTAACCTTTTAGGTGATCATGCCGGCATGTATGGTCGGATTTATTTGTTTTGGATCAACTATAGTCAGACTTTACAAGTCATAATGCAATGATAATTTGAAAGACACGCTCGGTTGGCCCCTTCCCACGGTGACTCACCCTCCATGCATTTGTCGGTGGTGATTTAACCTTTGTCGAGTTTTCTTTAATATTGGTGAAGGAAACTGCACCATTGATCTTTTACTTGTGATTTTTGATGTCGTTGATCTCTTACCTGTGATTAGGGTTCGTGCTTAGCATTTAAAATGGTTGGTGGGGAGTAATCGTAGTTGGTTGCTTTGAATTTGGTTTGTGTGGACTAACCCGGATGAAATTTGGTTTTTGATGCTTGACACTTGGTTAGGTTTCATTAACTCTCCCCTCGAGTTGGTATGGTAAAAGGAAACTTGAACCCGATGATCATTTCATTCGAAATTTTGTGAAGTGGGCGAAGCCCTGGAAAAATTTCTTTTGATGCCATGGTTCAAAATTTTGAAGCTTGGGTCACCCATTTTTCAGCCTTCTTGGCCTTCGAACATCTGTATACTCGGTCTTTTTCCCTGTAAGATTTTTCTAAGTAAGATCCGGTTGATCTTTTTAATAGTTATCATTTCTTTAAGCTTGGATTTTCTGAGGTTTTTTCAATTTTTGGCTGCCATAGTTGTTCTCTTGGAGCTTGTTTCGTGTAACTATGAATACATACTTGTATGACTTTGGTTCTTGACCATTTTAATGACTTCTGGGTAGAATATGTGGCTACTTTAATCTCAAGGATTTGGCCATTACCGTTTGAAATTCTTTCGACCACAGTTTAGAGGTAACTTTGGATTCACCCTTGTTATGAAAGGCTCAGTAATATGAATAACTGCTTTGCTTGATATTAATAAGCTTGTGTCACCATAACTTTCTTGGTTATTATTATTAACTTTCTTCGAACCGACTGTGGAGGGTTTGCTAGATAGTTTATGTTCTAGGTATTCCATATTTTGCTTTGCTATCTCTAGATATGGATTTTTCATCAAGATTTTTATCTGTATATCTTTGAGGGCCTATGTTTTCTCTATATTTTGACTTCTCTGGCCTTAAAATGTTGACTGTAGGTGTATGTTGGTTACAAATCTACTCATACCTTGATTAAGAACTTTCCAAAGACAAACCAGAAATTTAAATCTTTAATTGAGAGGTCTCGATTGTATTTTGTTTTTCTGATTTGTGCATTCTTTTTACCTTTGATAGTCATTCCACTTAGTCTTCTCTGATTTATTTACTTTATCATCTACGGCCATGTGGGTTTATCACTATTGTATGATTGCAGGGGTTTTGATATAGATTTCTTCTAAAACATGTCCGTCGTTGAGTCCTATATTCCATGATGGCTACCATTTTCCTTCATGAAGCTCGGCCTTTTCCTGAGTTTCCTGTGGTCATTCTGAGACTTGGCTTTCTTCCTTTTTGATCTTTTATTTGAAGTAGCCACCATTTTGATCAATTTGAACTTTATACTGTGTTATTCCTTGATACATTCCTTGGAGGCTATTTTTGAATGCCTGTATCTTCTGTTTTTATAGCTCTTCAAGTTGTATTAATATAAAATGCTATTTCGAGTCTGCCTTCATTAAGAAAATTTTGTTCTTTGGCTAAGAGTAGCTTCTTTGATTACAGTTTTGAGTTAAACTCATCTCTTTTAATCTGAGCCTAAAATGATATACCTACTCTGAATAGATAGTTACACTTTAGATTTGGGTTATTATGACTTTTGTAACTCTGAATTTGTTCTAATAATGAAATTTCCTTTTACTTATCATTTAGAACTAGAACAAAGGGCTTCACTTTGATAACTTATTTTACTTATCTCATTTCATGTACCTTGTGAATCCTCCAAACTCATAAATTAGTTCTGCCATCATCCTGGGACTACAATATATAGTTATTTTGAAGAAAATAAAGTGTTATCTTGCTCGAAACTATATCTGTATGTTTGACTCTTCTACGCAACTCTTTGACTTGGATATGAGAGGCATTTGTATGGTTATTTACCTTGTATTCTGAATATGATGATCTGATGCACAATTTAACCTTTCTACTCCAAGTTTGATATTTTCCTCGAATAGGTAATGAAGTTCTACATGCTTGCCTTATTGTTCTTGTCAGTATGAAATATTTTTTACCTATTGTAACACCATTTTTAGGAATATGCTTTGATTCGGATACTTTATTTTGTTACTTTCATTACATTTCTTTAATTTTCGTTTGATATAGATGTTGGAAAGTTGTAAATGTTGATTTTATAAGATGAAGCCCCGCCAAATTTTTTTCAAGAATTATCTATCTTCAAAACATTTTCAACCTAGATATGTTCCTTGCCTACAATTATCCCCTCTATTATGAAAAAGGTGTGATCATGAAGACTCGTAGCTTAATCTGGTCTTTTCTTGTATGGCTACTATATGATGAGGATTTATGCACTTTGTATCTTCTCGTGGCTTACTTTAAATTGTTTCGTATCTAATTTTAATGTCATCATGAGATAGATTCTTTTGTTCACCTGTAATGGCTTTTCCTTATGTTGTAGATGAGTCCTACCTTCCTTGAATGAATGTACTTCATTGATATTGTAGTAATTTTGTGCTCTCATATCTGCTTTATTTTGAAAATTACAACTTAGAAAAGCTGAAATTTGTAAGATTATCTTGGAATTTCAATTCCCTTTAGCTATGGTAGCATAAATATATATTTTTGCGTTATATACTATATTTCCTTTCATTACAAATAAGTTGATATGTATGCTAAAAATTTGAATGTTGATTTTACAAGGTGAATCCTGCAAAAATTTTACCAGAATCTTCTCTCTCATCCTATTTTAATTGTAACCCTTTTTGCTTTTAGCTTCACTTGTTGAAATTTGATTCTGCCTCTTCTTTAAAAAAAAAAAAAAAAAAGTACTTATGTCTTCCATTCTCTCTTGTGAGCTCTAACCTCTTCCATTTGCTGAATGTTTGATGAATTTTGAGTTACACTTTCCTTCTTCTTAAGCATGTACTTATGACTTATTTATTTCTCTCTTTGGCTACAACTGTACTCGCACACTTAGGAAAATAGTTAGGAAATATTTAGGATTTTTATCCTCTCTTATGTCCATGTTTTCTTCTTTCTTTTCACTTTCTTCTTTCTGAGTGATTAAAGCATGCATGCAGTTTGTCCTTCAAGTAGAATACATCTCCTGTTTAGGGGAAGATTCATATGCACGAAGTAGGATAGTGTAGGAATATGGTTTGATCCCTGAGCTCGTAACTGATGGTTGACTTATTTTTTCTTTTCAGGTACCATGACTTGAGGATGAAGGAGCTAGCAAGGAGATGCTCTGCACAACAAAGAATATACAAGGAAATGATGGGTTCACCCTCATACTCCTTTGCTTTCTCCTTCATGCATGTGTATCTTTCTTTTCAGTAGATGTACTTTACCTTTCAGTTACATCTCATGGGTTGTGTGGGAAACATTTGACTATCCTTGTGATTAAAGCATTGAATTGTGTAAATGAGTTGTATATTTCTTTCTCGCATTTTTGTTTTCTCTATATATTGTATATTGAACTAAACAACCGAGTAACATAATTAAATGTCTTAATCATGAAGGAAAGAACATCAATGGAACTTGTAACATTCAAGAATGAACTCTAATTTCCTGTGATCTCGTACTTATGTTTGCTATTCAAAATCGTACACTTCACCTACTCGTGATTAGATGTCCTCATCAAGACAACACAACCGTCCTTTGGGGCTTGTGTTCTTTTCTTGAGGATAGTCATAAAATTGTAGACTATGTGATTTGTTACATTTTGTAACAACACACATAGCTACTGATTTCATGTAATCTTTTAAATAAATCAACAATAATGACATAATCTGATGTGATCTCCCCTTGCTTAGGTATACTTCACCTATTCTCATCTCATCCATTGTAACAAAGTTTCAAGTTTCCCATTTTTGCATGAGTACAAAAATTGTCAACATTTCTGGTGATCCTACGGGAAAGCTACCTATTAGCTTATATACCAGTGCCTTGCTCTTTCCATTGGGCATGGATTCTGAAGCATATAACCAAAATCTACCTTTTCGAAAGGTCCAACCCTTCTAAAACAAACTAAAGCTAGGAAAGGATCTGGTAAACCACACCACGTGCACAAATGCACTTATTGAATTTAAAAATGATGCAATGTGTAGAAATTGCACTTATTGAATGGAAATCCTACTCTAACAATCACTATAAGATTTTCAATAACAATGTTTGAGAAACATACCATTCACAGGAATGGGAAGTTCCTCTCCATTCAAATTCAAAAGTTGAAAAGCGTTGTGTTCCTCGCAAGCTGAAATCATGTAAGGACTACTCCGCACTTTATCAAACTTAGAGTGTCTTCCTAGCTTTGCACAATCAACATCCCACTTTAACATAATATCTCCTTCATTGAAGACTCTAAATTTGGCTTTCTTGTCAAAATTCTTTTTGATTTTTTCGTAATTCTTTTCCATATTTAAATGAGCTTGATTTCTTAGCTCTTGTAATTCCATTAACTCTACATAACAAACCTACAATGGTTCATTCTCAAGTAGCTCCATTTGATCCAGCAAATCTAATGTGGGTAACTCAACTTAAATAGGCATTCTCACTTCTTTTCCATACACAAGCTTGTGTGGTGAATTTCAACCGATCTTTTAGGAGTCACTTTGTCGGCCCAAAGTACAGAATTCAACATTAGATGCCAAACTCTTTGATTATCCTCGAGTGTCCTTCGGATGATTCTTAATAGATTCTTGTTAGTACTTTCAGCTAAGCCATTACCTTGTGGGTAATAATTAGATGAAGAAATCAAATATATTCCATGCTTGATGCCCAATTTGTTACCTTTGCATCTCACATCACCAATCCGGCACTATGATAATTCTTCACCAGAACTCCTCGTATATGATTATTTACTAATGCACACCTTTAGTTTGGTGGATGTAATCTGAAACAAAACAACAACCGAACACAAGAATACCATCGACTATGATAAGACGGAATGATGACAAATCTGAAATATCAAAGTAAATTATAATATTAACATGAAATTGTTACAATCTCACCCATGAGGTACTTCAACAGACTATGGGAGAAACTTTACAATTACACCTCTCGATGGCTTCTTCAACACACCTTTAACTTATGGCTTCATTTGCACACTTCCTACAATATTTCTCACTACTTCTTTCTATGCTAAATGAGGGGGTGGCCTCTCTATTTATAGAACTTCCAGCTTATCCATCCTATCTCTAAGATAGGATAAGAAATCCACTCGACGAATCATATTCCATACCTTAACTCTTATCTCGTACATGTAAGCTTATCTCTTAAGATAAGATAAACCTTATCATTTTACATGGGTTCCACATTTTTAGACTTTCTACAAATAAAATACACAAAATATTTATGACCTCACTCCTTGTCCTTAGTACCAATATAATATTTCTAATTCCTAATCATGTAGACCCTAGTTCTCTAATTACCCAAACTTTGACATTTTAACATTACCGGACCACTTACTTACGACAAATATTTACTTTTACAACATTCCTAACGTACTTTGACTGCTACCGTACTCCACATTATTGGCGACACCGTATTGACGGACCGTTATCTTCTATCGACGCTACTACTAATTATACTTAACAACATCCTATTCCTAATACATACATTAATGAAATAGAAATTATGGAGGAAAATTTTAGTGTCGACATCTTCCCCTTCCTAGCTTCTACTTCGTCCCTGAGTAGACTATTCAAGTGCTTGGAAAATCTTCAACTTGTCGTGGTTGACCCATTTCGTAATGGGAGTGCCATCCAATTCCTTCAATCAAGATCGTACCATTTTCATGCACACATGCTATTTTGTAGGGCCCCATCCATTTTGGAAGAAATTTTCTCTGTCTTCTTTTTTTTGTATCTCAAATCATATACTAGACCAAGTCATTCACATGAAATGGAGACCACCGGATCTTTTGATCAAAGTATTCTTTCGCTTCATTTTCTTCTTATGGCTTGTATCCTTTGTTATTTCCCTCATTTCCTCTAGCAAATGAAGATGTACCAACCTTTCTTTTCTTGAATCACTTTCATTCATCCTTTCATTTTTCATAACTCTCACAAAGTGGGAATATCAAACTCAATAGGAAGAACTGGATCAATTCCATAGGCCAACCGAAATGGGGAGTATCATGTTGCTGACTTTGATGTTGCCCTATATGCCCACAATGCTGCATGAATCCTTTTATCCCATTTATGTACTCTGCAAGGCCGCATCTTTTGCTAGAATTTGACACAAAGACAAAATTTGTTCGCTCCACCTGTCTATTTGTGCTTGGCTTGTATGTTGTTTCCTTCCCGTGCTTAATAGAAAACTTATCGACTAGGGCTTCTACCACCTCATTAATGAAGTGGATTCCTTGATCTCTATACAATTTCTAATGGACAACCAAATCTGGTGACAATGCGTTCATATATGAACCTTGCCACTTCATCCATGGAAGTTGTTTTCAATGGCCTAGCTTCAACCCACTTGGTTAAATAATCTGTGGCAACTACAATATACTTATTTTGGCATGATGTAGTTGGAAGTGGACTTCTACATGTCTATTCCCACTTTTCAAAGGGACCAAGTGGAAGAATAGGACATAATGGAGCTGATGAAGTCTTACGGTTACCATGTGTTTGACAAATATCACATGTCTTACAATAATTATAACAATCTTTAAAAAGAGTGGGCCAGTGATAACCTGCATCCAAGATCCTTCTTGCTGTAAGTTGTCCAGAGAAGTGCCCTCCACATGTACCATTGTGGAATTCTTCTAGCAGCTCCTTTCCTTGATCACGTCCAATCGCCTCTCTTGACTGCTTCATCGTGTCCTATTCGAAATAATGCTCCATGCAGAATAGAATATGGACGACTGGCTTGAGTAATCTTTCTCTTAGTCTTTGCATTGGCACCATCAGGAAACTTGAATTCATTCAAATAATTCCAAATATCTATGTATTCACTAGGGATTGTGTCAAGGGAGAACAATGCTGCATCGGGAAAATCATCATCATCACAAGATGATCCTAAACCATCATAGGCTCGAGAGAGTGCATCTGCATTGACATGCTTCTTTCCTGGCCTATCTATAATATCAAATTCAAATTCTTGTAGCAAAATTATCCATCTTGCTATCCTCCCTGATGGGTTAGGCTTATTGACAATATATTTCAGAGCCTGATGATCTGTTACAACTATAAATTTCTACCCTAGCAAGTAATTTCTAAACTTCTTTACAACAAAAATGATAGCCAGAGCCTCTTTTTCAGTTACAGTATAGTTTACCTCAGCACTGCTCATTTGTCTACTCCCAAAGTAAATTGGATGTTCATTCCCATTTTCATCCTTTTGGCTCAAAGTACTTCCTAGTGCTGCATCTGAGGCATCATTGTACACAATGAATGGCTTGCTCCAATCTAGATTCTTCAAAATAGGTGAAGACACCAGGGCTTCCTTCAATTGTGGACAAAAGCTTCATGCGCCTTATTTCCTGGTTCATAAGTAACATCTTTCTTCAAGAACTGGGTTAGTGGCTGTGCAATCTTTGAGAAATTCTTGATGAACCTTCTATAGTAACTCCCACATGGTGTAAAAATGATCTCAACTTACTTCTATTCATAGGAAATGGTAAATCTTTGATTTTTGAAACTTTATCGGATCGCACCAATACCATCTCTGGATACAACATGCCCTAACAAAACACCTTTAGAACATCCAAAGACACACTTTTTAGGGTTTAGTGAGGCTTGTGCTTCATCTAACCTTTGAAATGTTGTCTCCATCTGGTGCAAGTGGTCCAACTTGCTCCCATAGATGCAAAAATCATCCAGAAATACTCTGATGAAGGTCCCAATGTAGGGTTCAACACCCTATTCATCAAACGCTGGAATGTTGCTTTGGAACATTACACAAGCCAAAAGGCATAACTCTATAAGCAAACGTTCCCAAGGAGTGGTGAACGTGGTCTTCACCGATCTTTCTCTCGCTATACGAACTTGGTTATAGCCACTATATCCATCAAAGAAACTATAAAGACTCCTAGCCACTACTTCGTCCAAGATCTGATCTGAGAATGGAAGAGGGTAATGATCCTTCTTTGTTGCCTTATTGAGCTTCCTGATAATCAACACAAATGCATAGCTTCCCATTCTTTTTTATTGAGATCACAATGGGAGAAACCCATTCTGAATTCTCCATAGCAAATATGAATCCTGCATCAAGCAATTTATCTATTTCTTCTTTTACAGTCTTGGAAAAATTAGGATTAATTCTATATGGAATTTTCTTTATGGGCTTAGCACCATCTACCAGCTCAATACAATGTTCTACCCAACTTACTTGATGGAGTTCCTTGTAATCAAAAGTGAATAGGTGTATGTACCTTCGAAAGAGCTAGAGGTAGGATTCCTTCTCACTCTCCATCACAGCATCACCAATCTTTATTTGTTGGAGACGATCTTCAACTTCTTCAGATAATTTTATGGGGTCATGAGTTGGTGTGACTGGAAGAATATCCATGACTGAAACATCAACCTCACTTTCTTCATCTTCAGTGTCCACTTCACTGGTACTAGAGTAATCAGAGGATGTCCAATCATCAGTTTCATCACTTGAATCCACAGGTTCTGCTTTATGATGTCAAGGGATCACGTTTATCTTCACCCTCTCTCTACCACGTCCAAGTGTCATGAAATCTTCATTCCAGTAGTTTCTTGCATGAACTCTCCTTAGCCATGGTCTTCCCAGCAGCATTGGGTACGCAACATTACCATTTTTCATCACCTGAAAGTCTACCACACATACAACACCCATAACAGATATTGCCACATTTGAAACTACACCTTCTGGTTTAGTTTTTCCCTTATTTAATGACCTTAACATAAGTGTTGAAGGGCGATCAATTTTTAAACCCAACATATTTATTACAGACTCGGTCATTACATTACTTGCAGCACCTCCATCAACTAAGACATCATGAATTGAAATACCATTACATAATACCTCAGCTTGTGGAGCATAGGGATCTGCCTGCGCTCCAAAACAGGGACCTCAACCTCCTTTCTTCTTCAAGCATTGAGTCCACCTCGCAACTCCCGCCTCTTCTCGAAGACATAGCCAAGAGTTGACCATATGTAATATTTGCAGCCTTTTGGACAGATCTTCCAAGATGGAGTATGGTCCTTGCCCCGTGAAATCGTAAAATCTTGCACACCCAACTTTCTTCTCCTATGTTTCTTACTAGTTTCTCCTTTCATCTTCTTAGGATCAGTTCCATCTTGATTATCTTTTTCTTTCTTTCTTTTTGTTACAAACACATCTACTTCATTATTTCTACTCTTATCTACTACATCAAGAGAATTCACAGTGTTTTTCCTTTATCATTATCTCTTGTACTGATGTAGAAGCTCTATCTGACAATTATACTTATAATGACCCTTTTTATAACAACCATAACAAACAACTTCAAAAATATTTCTTTTTGGACCTCTATCTCCTCCCTGAGAACTAAATTCCTTTCCTTGAAGAAGATTAATAGTTAATTGGCCCATCTTCCTAAGCAGATCTTCATACTCAGTAGATGTACTAGGAGAAATATTTGTGCTCACCGGGAGTGGTTGTGGATTCTAGACCAAAGGTGCTGGTGTAGGCTCTACTTTAACAATAATTTCTTTGGGCTCCTCTTCCATGCTTTCTTCTTGCCTTCTTGCAATCTCCTTTGCTTGTTCAATGGTAGTGGGTGGTCATACTTCACTCGTTGTCTGATCTCTGGCTTCATCCCAAGAATGAAGTGCTTACATAGGAGATTATCCACGCCATTCATCAACCCATCCACTAATCCTTCCTTCCGGATCTGGGCATCGAGCTTCCTCCTTAGCTCTAGAACACGAGCATGATAATACCTTATCTTCTCCTTCTCTCCTTGGGATAGCTTTGTGATCTCGATCATGAGATCTCGCATATTTCTGCTCACCAAATTCTTCAAGAAAACTTTCGCTTAATAAATCCCATGAATTTTTCACATTATCACCTAGTGTTTCAAACCACCTAAGTGTTTGAACCATCCAAAAAGGTAGGAAAAAATTCAGTCCATTGTTCCCTTCTTATGAGGCCATTACAAATACAAGATCGTTTAAACTCTTGAATGAAAGAAGAAGCATCTTCATTAGATTGAGCTGAAAAAATAGGAATCTTTCCCATTTTCAAAAGTAACCACCGTGAAATACCAACCCACAAGTACAATCAACAAGACTTATGTGCACAAATAATTGGAATTACTATAGAAATGACCATGGTAAACTATGGTAAAACTTGACTTACTACGGTAAAAACTGATTTTACTGTGGTAAACACTATTCACGGTAAAAAGTGAAGTTACTGCGGTAAATACTATTCACGGTAAAAAGTGACTTTACTGTGATAAATACTATTCACAGCAAAAATGACTTTATCATGGTAACTACTATTCACGGTAAAAATGACTTTACCATGGTAACTACTATGCACAAAGAAAAACAAGGTTACCCTCCAATTGATTTTTGACTTAGTGGGAATATCTCTCCGTAAAATCCACCAATGAGGAATGGTCCCTAACGGAACCAAAATGTCATCACCAATCCGACTATGATAATTCTTCACCAGAACTCCTCGTATACGATTATTTACTAATGCACAGTCTTTAGTTTGGTGGATGTAATCTGAAACAAAACAAGAATCGAACACAAGAATACCATCGACTATGATAAGACAGAATGATGACAAATCTGAAATATCGAAGTAAATTATAATATTAACATAAAATTGTTACAATCTCTCCCATGAGGTACTTCAACAAGACTATGGGATAAACTTTACAATTACACCTCTCGATGGCTTCATCAACACACCTTTAATCGATGGCTTCCTTTGCACACTTCCTACAATATTTCTCACTACTTCTTTCTATGCTAAATGAGGGGGTGGCCTCTCTATTTATAGAACTTCCAGCTTATCCATCCTATCTCTAAGATAGGATAAGAAATCCACTCGACGAATCATATTCCATACCTTAACTCTTATCTCGTACATGTAAGCTTATCTCTTAAGATAAGATAAACCTTATCATTTTACATGGGTTCCACATTTTTAGACTTTTTACAAATAAAATACACAAAATATTTATGACCTCACTCCTTGTCCTTATTACCAATATAATATTTCTAATTCCTAATCATGTAGACCCTAGTTCTCTAATTACCCAAACTTCGACATTTTAACATTACCGGACCACTTACGACAAATATTTACTTTTTACAACATTCCTATTGTACTTTGATCTTACCATACTCCGCATTATTGGCGACACCGTCATTGACGGCGCCGTTATCTTCTATCGACGCTACTACTAATTATACTTAACAACATCCTATTCCTAATACGTACATTAATGAAATAGAAATTATGGAGGAAAATTTTAGTGTCGACACACCGAGGAAAGTTAAAGCATTATTTGATATGATAGTTGCTAGAACATCAAATCAGTAAACTATTACCTCATAAAAGGATAGTATCGAAGCTTCGTTAGCATCTTTCAAGGCTATTGCTTCAGTCCATCATGTAAAATAATCAGTAGCAATTAGAATCCACTTATGTGCTTGTGACGAAGGTAGGTTTATCATGCCAATAAAATCAAGACCCCACTACATAAAAGGTTGATCAGATGAAATAGGTTGCAAAGGAAACAAAGCAAGACATTCTTTTCCAACAAAGAAAGCACATTTCTTACACTTTCTAATCCATTCAAAATAGTCTTTGAATATGCTAGGCCAATAGTACCCTGCTTTCATAATTTTTAAAGTTGTAGTATGTGCTAAGAAGTGACTTCCTACAGGTCCTTCATGGAATTCTGATAATATTTTTTGAATTTTATCATAATCAACACATCACAAGAAGATCATATTTATGTCCCTTTTGAACAACACACCATCAATGAAAAGATAAGGAATAGCTTGTAATCTAAAATATCTTCATTTATTCTTATCCATACCTTCCGGATAGGTGCCATGCTATAAGTAGTTCACCAAATCAGTCATCCACCTTGATTCTTGGATCTCTTGAGCAAGTTCAGGTTGCTGATTTTCTAGTTGAACCATGATATTTGATTGTTGATACACAATTTCAGCATGTTGTTTTTTCATATCAACAATTAGATGTTCACATAAACCTTTACCTCGAACCATCTTAGCAACCCGATATCAACATCATATTCCATAACCTTCGTTATCCAACTTCTCTTTTCTCATTCAATTCTTTATTTAAAAGGAAAGCTTTCACACTTGGATGAGAAACAAGAATGTGAATTTTATTGTTTGAAAGCATGTACTTAAAATTATTTAGTCCTCTAGACTACTAAAAGTACTTGTTTTTCAAGAAATGTATACCTTGTTTCATAATCATGCAAACTCTGTCCAAAGAAAGCAATTGGCTGCTCAATATTTTCATCATTAACCTGAGTCAAAATAGTTGAGATTGTTTCAACTCCTACAAGTGCATACATTGTAAAATCTTTATCAAAATTTGGGTTTGCAAGAGTAGGAGCCTAAGAGATAGCTGATTTAATTGCTTCAAAACCTTCCTTTCCTTCGTTGGTCCAAGAGAAAGTTTTCTCTTTCTTTAACATAGTTGTTAACGGTTTGACCAATGCTGTGAAATCTGGAACAAATCTTCTAACAAAGTTTATTTTTCCAAGAATTTTTTTCAATGCCTTCTTATGATGAGGCAATGATAGCTTCGATTTTGAAAGGATGAATTACTAAACCTTTCTTAGAAACGATATGGACAAGTAATTTACCTTGACATACTAAAAAGATAGATTTCAAAGGATTCGAGATATTCCAAACTACCTGCATAATTGAAAAGTCTCCCTTAAATGCATCGACGATCTTCTAGATTTTTTGAGAACACGGTAATATCATCTAAATAAAAAAGAATACATTTGTTTAACAAGCTCTAAAATCCATGTCCATTACACGTTGAAATGTTGCTCGCATTTGAAAGACCAAAAGGCATTCTTTTATAAGCATAGGTACCCCACTTGGTGGTAAAAGTTGTTTTGTATCTATCTTCTTCTCGGACTAAAATTTGATTATAGCCATCAGAATCGTCTAGAAGAGTTGGTCTATCTCGAACTCCGAGACTGTTCTCAAAATCTGATCCATATTCGAAGTGGGTAGTGATCTTTTAATGAAGCTTTATTAAGATCTCTTGAAATCTACACATAGTCTGATTTCACCGTTCTTCTTCCTAATAGGAACAAGATTGGATACCCAACTTGAATGCTTAACTAGAAAAATAATACCTGATTCAATCAACTTGGATAACTCTTTCCTCATCAGAGGTTCTATTTTTGGATTTACAGGCCTCTATTTTTGTCTTACAGCTTAGCATTTGGATGTAACTCGAATGTGTGATGTGCTAAACCGGGTTCAAAGCCTTTCAAATATTTGTATTTCCAAGAAAATACATCTTTAAACTCTTTGCAAAGATTAATAAATGACTACATTTCAGTTAAGGAACATACCTTTCCAAGAAATAACTTTTTCCCTTCATCAACCAAGATCTCTTCGTAATTATCCAAGGGGGTTGACATTTTAGTCTTCACCTTTCTTAATTGATCGTCGTGCTTGAAGATGTCTTCCAATGTAACCAGACCTCGAGGCAATTTATTTGTCTTCAACTGAATAATCTGATCACCATATAAATGTTGTAACGTATCTTGTAAACCGCAAAGAATTCAGCTTCATACTTTGTAAAACCAAGAGATTTGATCATCACTTTCAAAAACTTGCCAACTTGATTCATTATCAGGTATAGAAGGCCTAATAATTAGCTTAATATGATGCTGAATTTTGTTGTTTTTAATCTATTCCAGCACTTTGAAACTAGCACCAACTACCAAGTCTATCTCGCATGCTTATTTTCAGCTCTGGGAATAGACTGAATATTAATAGCCTCAAAATCCTCCATTAATTCTGAAACTCTATGTCTGTAAGACTTCATTAGTGGATTCTTACAAACATTGAAGTTTTTTACTTGATTGATAACTAACTTTCAATCACCAAAGATTTGTAATGTGCTGATACCCCTCTTTCTAGCCCAATGTAAGCCATGAATTAATGCTTTGTATTCAGCCACATTATAATTGCATGTAAATTAGAGACTCAAAGCTGAGAAATACCTTTCGTTTGTCGTGTGAAGTGAGCATCAAACCTACTCCCATCCTTTCATGTTCTTAGCTCTATCAAAATGAATCTTCCAAATCCCTTCTCGCTAAATCGCCCTGCTTTTAGACAAAGAAGGGAAGTGGTGTATTTTCTTCATGCATATAATACACACCAAAAATATGTTCTTCAACCTCCTTAAAAGGATCATGAGTGTGTTATTCAACTATCTTTTCATCCATAAATAGGTTAGAAACACCATCTAATGCTGAAACCTGAGCTACATCATCAAAATTAGATTGCTCTAAAGCTAAGTAATTAGCTACTGCATTTGGAGAATGAGGCTCAATATGGAATCTGGCCAATGGTTCTGAATTGATAGTAACCTTAGTTCCATAACGTGTGGTGAAAAATAAGGACCAATCTGAAGAGAGATAACCTCCTATTTTTGTTGTGAAATCTCTAGATAAGCACAAGGCAAAATATGGAGGTAGATCCACAACAATAACATCTTGCAGAAAAGAAACATTTGGGCGAGCATGTAACATTACCTCCAAAATTTTATTATACCAACCGTGTTAGTCATAGTTCCATCAACCTCGTAAACACTCCTTTCGTAGGCTCATATTGCAAGCCTAATTTTTCTCAATCACTTTTGGGATAATTGTACTACTTGCACCACCTGTCCACCATGCAATTATGAACTTAATTTTCTCTAATAATCAGTGATAAATAAAATGGTGGTGGTTTCTTAATGTCATGAGCATTCAGAACTTTCTGTACCATCCACTTAACTTCCTTAATGCATTCTTACTCAAACGTTCCAAGGACTATGTCTGTCTTCTGAACTTCCATCTCTGTTATATTTGAGGAAATCTATAACTTTACTAGTTCATGAGATAGTAAATATTGTTGTTGAGGAATACTTAAAGCGTCCCCACATTGAGATGTTAATATTATGCTTTTTCATTACATCAACAATGTTAAAAGAAGTAATTGTCTTAGAAACAAAATCAACTGTCTTAGAATAGGCCTTAGCAAAAACTGATTATGCTTCAGCTTGCTTGGATATCTGAGGTATAAATAGTCTTCTTGGATCAGGTTGTAGAGCTGTCTTTGATGACATTTATCAACTGGGACACTTGTTGATTTTTGAGGAACAACAGGGTTATTAGTTGACTTTGGAAATGTGCATGTTGTTTTATCAATGACAAAGACGTAGGATACGCCTATTTTATTACTTTTGATTTTCAAATGAGCCCTCCCTTGAGCCCTAGTAGTGATTGCAATGAAATCCTCCTCATTAAAACCGACTAAATTTTATTCAGTCGTTTCGAACATGAGTTTCTTGCTACCAACCCTCCATTTGAGGCATAAAAATGTTTTAGATTGAGGTTGCACAACAAGATTCATATTCGTAAAATCATTTGGGTAAGTTGCAAATGAATGAGGTTGATTACAAGGCTGACATCACTCCTCTGTAGCAATATTAACTGGAACTAAAGCATTGGAAGAGCTAGGAGCCTTTGGGTCAAACTTGCCTTTGCTGGTAAGGCTACCTATAATTCTGATTCTATTGATAGGGCTACCTGTTTTGTTGATTCTGTTGATAGGGCTGATAAGGATCTTGGTAGGGTCTACTAGGTAATACAATTTTATTCTCAATTGAAGTTATATTATTTCCCATATTTTGCAAAGCTTTGAATACATCGTCTGATGGAGCTACAATAGTGGGTTCTATGATTGTAATAGGTTGAGGAATAGGTGCTAAATCATCGAAAATGGCATTGATGGCCTTGGTGCTAACTTTCCATCTTGAATAAGGCTATTTTCAGCTCGGATAGCAATATCATAAGCTGTTGGGAGTGTCTCTCCACCCATTGACTGAATCATGGTTGAGATATCACTATTTAATGCTCTAAGATAATAAAGGAAAGCATGATTAGCTTGAGGCTTGACACTTACTGAATTCTCTCCCAAGTTCTGGAAAAACAAATATTGAAACTAGACATAAAAATTTGGGAGCTCTTTTAATAGTAGATAATTGTTCAATGAGAGACAAATGATCTGAGTTGTCTTGGAACTATTTCAATAATTTTTCACCTAAAATATCCCAAGTTCCTATGCTTCCAATTTCTAAGTTTTTATACCATTGCAAGGCTTTCCCTTTAAAATATGTAGCTAAAATTCTTAGGGCTACATCCTCATGAGTGATATTATGGATTGCACATAGGGCTGCAACATCTTTGATATGTTCAGCTGGTGTAACCTGATTTTCACTTATGAATGATGGAGAAATATTCATGGCAATGTATGGAATATCACGATAAATGGAATTACTAATGGGCTGCCATTAGTAAAGGGCACAAAATTCTTGGGTGGTTGTTGGGCCATTAGAAAATCTGGGATATTGATAGAAAAATTGACACAAGGTAAATGAATATTAGGAGGATGGTTACCAAAACTAGGTATATTATAAGGCAAAGTATTACCAACTCTTCTCCTTCTAGTAGAATTCAAAGTTAAAGAAAAAAAATCAGAAGGAATTCCTCTTACCGATGATCTTGTAGTCACTTTAGGCATGGAACATGCTGCAATACTAGCTTGAATTCAACTTTACAGAGTCGCCAAAAGATCATAAAATCTTTAGAATAAATTAGCTACAGTTTACTCCCAAAGTGACTTTTAATCTGTTGTAGATCTAAAACTTACATGCAGATCTAATTTGTTTTCCCACCATGCATGCCAAAAACTATTATCTCTCGAAAGTGCACCCTATAGAGAGATGGCTACATGTTTTCTAAGCTTGCACAAATGATCTCTCTCTTTCATAGATACAATGGAAACACCTCAGGTCTATGGGTATACCTATTTTGAGGTGAGTCTCCAGTATCAAGGTTGGTTCCTTATTGGTGTATCCTAAACTACTTTCTGGGAGTTTGAGGGGAAAAGATAACTAAAAGAAGATAAAACTAAGGTGATACACCAAATTTGTATGAGGGATTTGACTGAGTATATACACAACTGATTTGTGAAGGATTCTTGATGCATGAACCAATAGTTTTTCTACAAAATATTTAAGGGCAAAACACTTGATTGTACTAAGGGAGGATCACAATAGTACTAATAAGTTAACATGCACATTAAAATTTAAGCAGAAAGGACAAAAATTTGTAGTAGTAGTAAGGTGGTTGATCAAGGAATTTGCATTCACAAGATTAATATAACATACACAAGACTGCAAAATAACTTGGAAAGGTAGAAAACACTTCACACTCAGAGGGCAAAACTAGCAAAATTTGCTTCAAGACTCATATATCCAAAATTCCTATAGGAAGGATCACTTGTGCATTACAAAGGCACACAATATATAGCAAAAAATAAACCTTCCCACCCTTCCTAAAATAGACTAAGGCTGTACTCGCCCATGCATCCTAATTTTATCCTTTATTTAAAAATAAATAAAGGGATAAAATAATACAAACTAGAGTATGCAATTAAAAATAAGCATTAATAGCCTTGTTTACAATATAGTCAAACAGAAGTTGACTATTCTGTTTTTAAGAAAAGAATGGGTGAGTAATTTGCTAATAATAAAATTTCTTGCTAGGCAAGTCTCCCTCCTTTGAGCATGCAAATTCATCTTCTTCTATTTTTGTCTTCTTGTGAAGCATGCAAGAAATAAAACTCTTTCCTACTAGAAGCAAATAATTACAACACTTAGCAATATTTACAAAAATAATTCATCCAAACATTAATCCTAATTGGGACCACCTTTTTCTCTGATGTTGAAACTTTTCCTGAGTGGTCACATGAGTGACACTTTGCATCTCCACTCCAACCTCCTTGGGGACCACCTTTAACTTGCTTGGTTGACCACCTTAGTGGACTTCAGCATATAAAAGGGCATGTTTCATATACACATGGGGAACTTGTAATAGTTATCACCATATAATATTTGACCACCTTTGATAACATATATGTCTCTTATAATATTCGGCCACTTTTGATTATTATTTATTTTTCATCTTCTACATTAGAGAGGACCTAATGATTATACCTAAAAGACTAACCTTTTAGGTGGTCATGTCAGCATGTATGGTTAGATTTATTTTTTTCATCAACTATGGTTAGAATCTAAAAGTCATAATGCAATGATAATTTGAAAGACACATGGGTTGGCCCCTTCCCACGGTGACTCACCCTCCATGCATTTGTCGATGGTGATTTAACTAATGTCGAGGTTGCTTTTAATTTGGTGAACGATCACCGATTGTTGATCTTCGTACTGGATGAAGTTGGTCATCGATGCTTGACTCTTAGTTAGGTTTCATTAACTCTACTCTCAAGTTGGTATGGTAAAAGGAAACTTGAACCCGATGATCATTTCATTCAAAATTTTGTGAAGCGGCGAAGCCCCGAAAAATATCTTTCGACACCATGGTTGAAAATTTTGAAACTTGGGTCACTCCATTTTTCGGCCTTCTTGGCCTTCGAGCATTTGTATACTCGGTCTTTTGCTCTGTAAGAGTTTTCTTAGTAAGATCCGGTTGATCTTTTTAATAGTTATCATTGTCTTTAAGCTTGGATTTTCTTAGGTTTTTCGATTTCTGGTCACCATAGTTGTTCTCTTAGAGCTCACTTTTGTGCAACTTTGAATACATACTTGTATGACTTTCGTTCTTGACTATTTTTAATAGCTCTAGTTAGAATTTTTGGCTCCTTTAATCTCGAGGATTCACCCATTACCATTTGAACTTCTTTCAACCACGGTTTAGAGGTAACTTTGGATTCACCCTTTTTATGAAAGGCTCATTAGTATGAATACTCTGTTTTACTTGATATTGGTAAGCTTGTGTCACCATAACTTTCTTGGTTATTATTGTTATCTTTCTTCGAACCGACTGTGGAGGGTTTGCTACATAGTTTATGTTCTGGGTATTCCATATTTTGCTTCGCTATCTCTAGATCTGGATTTTTCATTAAGAGTTTTATCTGTATATATTTTAGGGCCTGTATTTTCTTTGTATTTTGACATCTTTGACCTTAAAATGGTGACTCGTAGGTGTATGTTGGTTACAAAATCTACTCATACCCTGATTAAGAGCTTTCCAAAGACAAACTAGAAATTTAAATCTTTAATCGAGAGGTCTCAGATTGTATTCTATTTTTTTTATTTGTGCATTCTTTACCTTTGATAGTCACTCCACTTAGTCTTCTCTATGATTTATTTACTTTATCCTCTATGGCCATGTGGGTTTATCACCATTATATGATTGTAGGGGTTTTGATATGGATTTCTTGTTAAAACCTGTCCCACCGTGGAGTCCTATATTCCATGATGGACACCTTTTTCCTTCATGAAGCTTGGCCTTTTCTAGAGTTTCTTGTGGTCATTCTAAGACTTGGCTTTCTTCCTTTTGAGCTTTTATTTGAAGTAGCCACCATTTTTATTAATTCAAACTTTGTATCGTGTTATTTCTTGATACATTCCTTGGAGGTTGTTTTTGAATACCTATATCTTCCGTTTTTGTAGCTCTTCAAGTTGTATTAATATAAAATGTTATTCCGAGACTTCCTTCATTAAGAAAATTTTGTTCTTTGGCTGAGAGTAGCTTCTTTGATTACAGTCTTGAGTTATACTCATCTCTTTTAATCTGAGCCTGAAATGATATACCTATTCTGAATAGATAATTACACTTTAGATCTGGGTTATTATGACTTTTGTAACTCTGAATTTGTTCTAATGATGAAATTTCCTTTTACTTATCATTTGGAACTAGAACAATGGCTTCACTTTGATAGCTTCTTTTACTTATCTCATTTCCATACCTTGTGAATCCTCCAAACTTACAAAATTTATTCGCCATCATCCTGGGACTGTAATATATAGTTATTTTGAAGAAAATAAAGTGTTATCTTGCTCAAAACTATATCAATATGTTTGACTCTTCCGCAACTCTTTGACTTGGATATGAGAACCATTTGTATGGTTATTTACCTTGTATTCTGAATATGATGATCTGATGCACAATTTAACCTTTCTACTCCAAGTTTGATCTTTTCCTCGAATAGGTAATGAAGTTCTACATGCTTGCCTTATTGTTCTTGTTAGTATGAAATATTGTTTACCTACTGTAACACCATTTTCAGGCATAAGCCTTGATTCAGATACTTTATTCTGTTACTTTCACTGCATTTATTTAATTTCCGTTTGGATATAGATGCTAGAAAGTTGTAAATGTTGATTTTATAAGGTGAAGCCCTGCCAATTTTCACCAGAATTATCTCTCTTCAAAAAATTTTCAACCTAGACATGTTCCTTGCCTACAAGTATCCCCTCTATTCTGAAAAATTTGACCTCATGAAGACTTGTAGCTTAATCTGGTCTTTACTTGTATGGCTACTATATGATGATAATTCATGTACTTTGTATCTTCTCGTAGCTTACTTTAAATTGTTCTCAGTATCTACTTTTAATGTCATCATGAGATAGTTTCTTTTGTTCACCTATAATGGCTTATGCTTATGTTGTAGATGAGTACTACCTTGCTTGAATGAATGTACTTCATTGATATTATAGTAATTATGTGCTCTCATATCTTCTTTATTTTGAAAACTGCAACTTAGAAAATCTGAAATTTGTAAGATTATCTTGGAATTTCAATTCCCTTTAGCTGTGGTAGCATAAAGAATTTTTTTCTGCGTTATATACTGTATTTCCTTTCATTACAACTTTGATATGTATGCTGAAAAATATGGAATGTTGATTTTACATGGCGAAGCCCTGCAAAATTTTCCTAGAATCTTCTCTCTCATCCTATTTCAGCTGTAACCCTTTTTGCTTTTAGCTTCAACTTGTTGAAATCTATTCTCCCTCTTCTTTGCAAACAAAAAAAAAGTACTTTTGTCTTCCATTCTCTCTTCTGAGCTCTAACCTCTTCCATTTACAGAATATTTAATGAATTTTGAGTTACACTTTCCCTTCTTCTTAGCATGTACTTATGACTTATTTATTTCTCTCTTTGGCTACAACCTATACCTACACACTTAGGAAAATAGTTAGGAAATATTTAGGCTTTTGGCCTCTCTTATGTCCATGTTTTCTTCTTTCTTTTCACTTTCTTCTTTCTGAGTGATTAAAGCATGCATGTAGTTTGTCCTTCGAGTATAATACATCTCCTGTTTAGGGGAAGATTCATATGCATGAAGTAGGATAGTGTAGGAATATGGTTTGATCCTTGAGCTCATAACTGATGGTTGACTTATTTTTTCTTTTCAGGTACCATGACTTGAGGATGAAGGAGTTGGTAAGGAGATGCTCTACACAACAAAGAATATACAAGGCAATGATGGGTTCACCCTCATACTCCTTTTCTTTGTCCTTCATGCATGTGTATCTTTCTTTTTAGTAGTTATTCTTTACTTTTTAGTTATATCCCATGGCTTGTGTGGGAAACATTTGACTATCCTTGTAATTAAAGCATTGAATTGTGTAAATGAGTTGTATATTTCTTTTCTGCATTTCTACTTTCTGTATGGATTGTATAATGAACTAAACAACTAAGTCACATAAATGAATGTCTTAATCATGAAGGAAAAACATTGAATAGAACTTGTAACATTCAGTAATGAACTTTGATTTCCTGTGATCTACACTTATGTTTGTTGTTCCAAAACTTTACACTTCACCTACTCTACTATTGGATGTCCTCATCAAGACAACACAAATGTCCTTCGAGGCTTGTGTTATTTTGCTGAGGATAGTCATGAAATTACAGACTATGTGATCTATTACATTTTGTAACAACACACATAGCTATAGATTTCATGTAATCTTTTAAATAAATCAACAAAATGACATAATCTGATGTGATATCCCTAGTTGAGGTATACTTCACCTATTCTATCCATCGTAACAAAGTTTCGAGTTTCCCATTTTTGCACAAGTGCAAAAATTGTCAACAAGACCATTCTTACAACACTTTGTGATCCATGATAATGAAGAACAACATGAATAGTACTAAACAAGATTCTAAACAAATACATCAACATGAGTTAGTAGACTAGTTCCATGTTGTATGAGGATCTCTTTGCACTTTATAGGAGCTGATATTGCATGAAGATTCTCCCTTGAGGTATCTCATCACTCATAGCTATTTGTGGGAGAAATAATGACTCCCAATTCATTTCTCAGGTTCTCAAATGTTTCTTTAAGTAGTAGTTTAGTCATTATATCAGCAATCTCTTCTTTTGTACTTACATATTCAAGGTTGATCTTCTTATCATTTACTTGCTCCCTTAAGAAGTGAAATCTGATTAGGATTTTTTTGGACTTTGAGTTGAACACGGGATTCTCAGAGACACTAATAGAACTAGTATTGTCACAAAGGAAAGGAATTATGCCATCAAAGTTTAGCTTCTATTCCTCCAATGTCTTTCTCATCCAAAAACTTGAGTAAAGCACATGGAAACAACTATATACTCTTGCCTCACATTTGGAGAGCGCCCCTGAAGATTGTTTCTTGCTTAACCAAGATACTAGGAAACTCCCAACAAAGAAGGAACCTCCACTTATACTCTTCACATCATCAATATTTCCTTCCTAGTAAGCATCAATGTATGATTTTATATTGAATTCATTACTTTTAGGGTACCAAAGTCCATATTCTAGTGTTCCCATAAGATATCTCAGTATCCTTTTGACTACATTCAAGTGTATTTCCATTGGTTCTTCTTGAAATATCCCAACAAGACCCACATCTTGCATGATATCATGTCTTCATGCAGTAGAGTAGATAATATTTCCTATCATAGACTATACAAGGTTTTTTCTACCTTGGGTGAGTTGTCCTCTTTTCTCATCTTGCATCCCACCTAATTTTTGTTCCTATAGGTCTGTATTCTTCCATTCTGAACCTTTTAAGACTTTATTGTATGTATTGGGTTTGGGATAAGAAGATGCGTGATCTGATTGACTAATTTGTAATCCCACGAAAAATGAAAGATACCCAAGCATAGACATTTCAAATTATTTTCTCATCACATTAGAAAATTCATGAGTCATCTTATCATGATCTCCTCTAATTATTATATCATCCACATATATTACAACAATCAGCAGAGGATCCCCTTCTTCTTTGATGTAGAGATCATTGTCAGCCATACCTTTTCTAAAGCCTTACTCAATGAGGTAAGTGTATGGAGCCTATTGTACCACACTCTAAGGGCTTGTTTGAGTCCATATAAAGCCTTTTTCAACCTACACACATTCTTTATCTTCACTTAAAGATAATCCATCAAGTTGCTCAATATGTACCTCCTCATTTAGATGACCATTTAGGAAAGCATACATGATATCCATTTGGAAAAATATGATTTTATTATAAGAAGCATATGCCAAGAGAAGTTTGATTGATTCCATCCTTCCCATATGTGAAAATGTTTCATCAAAATCAATTCCTTTCATTTTTTCATAACCTTTACATATAATTCTTGCCTTATTTCTTTTCACATCACCTTTCTCATTCTATTTATTTTTGAACACCCATTTTGTTCCTATTAAATTCTTGTCTTTTGGCCTTGCTAGAAGCTCCCAAGTTTCATTATTTTCAATTTTGGCAAGTTCCTCGTTGATGGCATTCACCCAATGCTTTTCCTTGTTATCTTCTACCAAATTCTTGGGTTCTATCATGGATACGAGTACTATGTATTAATATTTTTCTTATCTCTTAACTTCCTTCTTGTGAGAATACCTCCTTATCTACTTCCAATGATCTGATTTGTTGAATGATCCCTCTTAACTTGTCTTGAGGGTGTCTTGGTGTCTTATCTTTATTCCATTTCTTTGACTTCTTAACGTGTATATTACACTTTGTCATCATCTTCTTGATCTTCATGGATGTCCTTAAGATGAGTGCTAGATTTTGAATGATAAGACTCATTAACCTTTACATTTTTTCTCTCAACCACCTTTTATCGCCTCTTATTATAGCATATATAGGTAGCACTAACTACATAATATCTAGAGAAATATTCCCTCATCACACCTTGAGTCAAATTTTCCTAAGTTTTCTTCATCCCTCTTGATATAACATTTTCTTCCAAACACTCTTATGTGTTTCACATTGATGGCATTCCTTTCCAAAATTTCATAACATGTATTTCTAATTTTCACTCTCAATTGAGCTCTGTTTAGAATGTAGATAGCTATACAAACTACCTCACTCCAATAGCCATCAGGAAGTTTAGATTCATTCGACATAGTTTTGGCCATTTCTTGCACAGTCTTGTTATTTCTTTCAGCAACCCCATTTCGTTGAGGTGTCATAGCAACTAATAATTATCTTTAAATTCCATGTTCTTCAAAATATTCATCAAATTCATTGGACCAAAATTTTCCACCCTTTTCTGATATCAAACATTTGATTTTTATTTTCTTTTCATTCTCCATTAGTGCTTTGAAATATTTAAATCTATCCAAGGCTTTAGATTTATGATTCAAACAAGCTACCCATGTCATCCTAGTGAATTAATATATAAGAAGCATTAAATACACATCTCCTTGTATACTTTCAGTTCTTGTAGTCCCACAATGATCTGTATGGATCAGTTCTAAAGGTTTAGTGGTAGAATAGTCCTTGGACTTGAATGAACTTCATGTTTGTTTACCATATAGACAATCTTTTCAAAGAGTGTCTGTTGGTTTCACAATCTTTTGCATATGTCTAACACCATCTTTAGTACTTAATTTACAAATATTTTCAAGGTATATATGTCACAAACTCTTGTTCCATAACCAACTATCATAAATTTTATTTGAAAACATTTCTCTTTGTTTATTTCCATGAGTACATACATGTTATTCTTGTTCCTTTTGGATTTTTCCACTTTCTTTCCTAACTTACCATCAATAATTTCACACCCTTTGTCATGAAATATCATATTTTAACCTTATTACACATTTGAATCACACTTAAAAGATTGTACTTGAGACCTTAAACATATAGAAAAATTCAGTATTTTTTTCCATTACAAAAGGTTTTCCTTTTCCCACAATGTTTACAGAATTATTATCACTAAACCTAACAACTCTTGATGCATTATTTGATAAATAAATAAAAATACTTTTTTCACCTACCATATAGCTAGAATAGTCACAATCTAAATACTGAATCTTTTCTTCATCTTCTACGTGAAAATAGTTTATACAATCAAACTAGATTCTTTCCTTTGTTGGATTCTTCCTTCACAACGTACATCCATTTGTTTTGTTTAGGAGGTTATTTATTACACATCATAGCTATGTGACCATCCTTGTGGAATTTGTAGCAAACAACATTATGATATATTCTAGTGATTTGTGAATTGTAGTTTCTTTCATATCCCTTAGCATTTCTTCTATATTTAGTAGCTTTGTGTCCAAACATGTTACATGAAAAGAAATAACCATATAAATATTTTGTACCTCATAGCATAGGTGATTTCGGGAGCATATTTTTTCCTCTTGGTAGATTTGGAGGCTTTTTTTGTGGCTTGGGAGATGCTTAGTGTGGACTTTTCCTCTTTCCTCTCTTCTGGTTCAAGTGCTTTACTTTCTTCTTTAAAACCTATTCCAAATTTGTAATTTGTATCCCTTTGAATGCTTAGTATATCAGTCAGGACATCTGAGCTCTTCTCTAGCTTCTCATACATCTTGAGTTTATTAGTCATTTATTCCAATTCAGTCTTTAGGTGTTCTAGGTAAGTTTTCAGATTCAAGCATTCATCCTCATTTTCTTGGAGGATTGAGATATATTTTTAAGATGAGATTAAAGTTCTTTGAGCTCATTTGTTTCTTCCTCTTCCTGTAGAATTTCTTATTTCAAAAACATGAATTTTCTCTTGATAGTTTTTCAAAGTACATCTCAATTTTTTGTTATTTCATTTGCAAAATTTTAACTCTTCAAGAGAACATAAAAGTTAAAATTATAGGTTCACATTTGTCTCTTATTCATCAGAATATTCATAATCAACTGTATTCTTTCCTTTAGCATTACATTCCTCAAGAATATCCATGACCATAAATAAAGATTTAGAATGAGTTTTTTTAGTGCTTGAAATCATCTCGCCTTAGTTTTCCTTTTGAAAATCTATCAATTTACGGCTTCTATCACTTTCTTTGTCCTCGTGTTGTACTTGGTTAATCTTGTTTCCATTTTAAATGCTTCTAGGTCATAGATCACTTATGGGTCCATGGTTTACTCTACTTGTTTCTTTGTTCCTCCAAAAAAGGTCTCGTAATTTAGGTCTCCCATTCTTTATTCATCTAAAAGCTCAGGTTCTCCCATGTTTTCCATTCTCCATGGTCAAGATTTGTTTTCCTTATCATTTCTTCCCTAAATACTTAAAGAAAAATGAATGGATGTGTCTTTGATGGACGTATTTGAGCCTCGTAACATTTCTAAATTCTCTGTCCTTAGAGAAATTTTCATTTTCAGATCAAATGATTATTTTTATGTATTTTATGATTTGAAGGGTGTTTCTCCCAATCAAATTTACATCCTTACATCGAAAGGGGATGTGGCACCTTTTTTAGATGCGGCTCGATGGGTACTTCAAAATTTCTATGAATCACCTCAACTTAAAATGTGTCCACATGGAGGAATGATGCTCGTTTGAAGATCTAATTTTTGGTTTGGCCTTGGAGTAGCACCGGGGATAGGTGGAGGTTTCCGCTACTTTTTCCGGACATAGAAAAATTTTATGCAGCTAAAATATTTAGTGGAGAACAGGAACACGTGGCGAGCCCGCGCTCACTCACAGTCTTTTAAAGAAGCACCAAGAGGACACTTGGAGGCCTCCGCTCACTTTACATTTTGTGTTGGACTTTTAAATGACCAAAGGAGACTACCCCAGTGCATGACACTTGGCACCTTCCACTGAGCTTCGAGCCTTCAAACAAATTTTACTAGGCTAGGACACGTGGCGAACCCCACTCATTCAAGGTCTCAATTTTTGGGACCATCTCAAGGTGCGCCATAGTGACACGTGGTAGTTTGAAAAGTCAAAAGGAGCGGGAAGTGGACCATCGGAGGCAACTTAGAATTTTTTCCTCTTATGCTCAAAAGGGTTAAGATATCAAAAATGGCCTGCAAGCCCGATGGAAGAAAGGTCAAAGCTTGCTCTAGTCAATGGCAGGTGTGGGCCTTCGAGGAAATTTGGAAAATTTTCCCTTTGTGGGAAAAAGAGTTAAAAGTAAAAAAGGAAGCGTGGTTCCATGCTGGGACCCACATTGGAAACTTGAAAGCGGAAGGGTGAAGATGTGGAACAAAATGTGAAATTTTTCCATTTTTCCAAAAGTTGTAAAAGTCAGAGGAAACCCCTGGGTCTATTTTTAAGTTTGAATCTTCCATCGTGGACGGACCAAATTCAAAGTAAAGATCAATGACAACTGAGAGTCTGAATCTGATTTTCCCCCCATTTTTACCGAAACACACCTGGAAGTGTGAGTCTTCATGATTTCTTGGTATTTCCTACACGCCAGGTAGAGAGGGGAGTTAATGTTGATATCTAAGTTTGGTGGGGAGATCTGGAAGATGTCTTTTTCCCATTAAAATGGTCCATTTTTCTTCTCCCGAGCACGCAAGGAGCTAGATTTGATAGATTAAGGGTGGAATTGGTTGGAAAATTGGAGAAAGAGTGATCTACTAGAGGAAGGAATTGAATGAGGAGATATTATATGAGATTTGCACCCTCGAGCACCTGACAATGTTTTACAGATCTAATTTTGGGAATCACGATCATGATCATGGAAAGCACTAGTAGCACTCAAGGTCTTGATTTTAGAAGGGAAAAGGGGTCTCTATTGTAAATGTTATAAATGGCACAAAATTTTCATGTAAATGGTTGGAGTGTTAAGGGTTGGGACTAAATTTTCTAATAGAAAAAGCTTGATAGAGCCCATCATTTTGAGAAGCCGTTTGAGAAGCTTGTATATCTCTTTTGTATTAAATTTGATAATGTCGAGGTGGTTACAAGTGTACAACCATTGACAAGCTCTGATACTATTCTAGAAACTTTCCCCTACTGATAGATTTAATCAAATTTGAGTTATTCTATGTTGTCTTGAGCTAAAATGTGTTTGTTTTATTTCTGAATGTATGCAAGTAGTTTTTCTTGTTTCTGTTGCAATCTTGTATTAAAATCTTATTCAATCACACATGCCTCAATCCTTGTGATATTTAGTGGCATCTATAATTTCATTTCTCAAAAGAGCTTTCATCTAGGATTGGAATAAATGATTTAAAATCACTTTTCTTTCATTTGTTGACAGAGATTATCTATAAGCCTCTGGGTGTACCTTAGGCATGATTTGACTCAGATCTTGATGCTTTGTTGGATTTTCTAACCCAACCGTTCATGATAGAATCTCAAATATTGTGTGAAAAAGTGCTAATCTGGGCCTCCATTGAAGCACATATTCTAGTTAAAGAAACATTTTAGCTATTATGTGGCATTATGTTAGTTTAACCTTCCATTTTGTAAGATTCCTCAAGGATCTAGTGAATCAAGTTCATCCTGCCACACCTCCCACCAAAAACTTTATTCAAAAACAACCAATCCTACCTGTACTACCCTTTTTGTCCTATGTGCATACAAATGCATAATATTTGTTACCAAAACATGCAGAAGCAATCAGGGTCCCAAATGTCTGTAGTAACCTTTGCCTTGTTGTGAAATTTTTTCCATGATTTAGAAGTGACAACTCATGAGAGTCAGACTTGGTATGTTGATCATATTTTCCCAAGGTCTTCTCTATAAAATTTATGCAAAAGAAGGATTTACCAACATTCTTCAAATAAAAGAGGTTACAAAATAGGTTCTCTTACCTTGGTTGAAAGGCACAACCTAAAATAGTTAGGATCAGATCACATCCTTTTAAGGTGCTACCCACCCCTTTCAAAACCTGAGTGCTAACAAGTCAGATAGATTGCTTCCCGGATACAAAATGACATACATGATTATCTACTCCTCTGAGTGTCCTGTCAAATCCATGATGTTGCTCTTGGTCTTTGAAGGAGATTAAATTTGGGTACCAAACACTTCTGGTACATTGTCGGGGATTCTTTTGAATTATTGGGAACTAATTTGCATCGTTGAAGACTGATTTGTTGATCTATTGCATGTTCATATTTTTTTGTCTCGTCAACATGATTTTGGTGATGTTTTTGGGGACTTTAAGTTCACAATCAAGACCCTGGTAAAACACTTCTTGTATGCTCCAAGTGTTGTGTGCAGTTCTTTCAGTTTTCACACCTAGTGCACTAGCTTTCATTTGATAAATCTAGGTAAAGAAAGTTTAGAATCTTTCCATTTCTAGTTTCTAGCATTAACAAACATTTGATAGATCATATTTAGTGCATCTGCACAACTAGGGTGGAAATCCATAGTGGCGACTCCCTGTTGATTTGATTTTTAATGAGTACCAGTGTCTTAAAACTCTTGTCAAAGTCAGATTTGTTACTAATATTGGCAAAGCTAGAAGGAAGAAGATCTTTCTTTTCTAGGGATCCTGTTAGGACATTGTTTCCAACCTAGGAAAAGCAAAATCAGAAGGAAGAAAATCTTGGAGAGTTGTGGGAGAACAATAGACAAGAAAAGGGATCTCCATTGATGAAATTCCTATCATTGAAGACTTCCATTCAAGTGACTCTGAATTAGGTAGCCTCTTTGTGGAATTGAATTCTCCAATTGGAGAAGGGCCTTCATTTGATTTTGAAAAGTTTTCTTCACATTCTACACTTTTCATTTTCTAAGGCTGATAGGGATTTCCAAGAGACAGGGTCTTTGGGGGTATCCATTTTGAAAATTATACTCTTGTGTTCCAAGGACCCTCATCCCCTTATCAATTTGTCACCCCTCCAGGTCACCTTCTCAAATCAACATGGCCCAGCCCCCACCCAAACCCCCTTTTTGTTGTAAACACCTTTGGACCTATAAATTTTGTGGGAATGGCTTGATATCCAAATGCAGTGCCTCAAGATGTAAGGAACAAATGCCAAAGTTCCAAGGAAACAATTCTATTACTGGTGATCAACATCTAAAACTTTTTATCAATATGATGGAAGATTTTGAGATTGAACATGAAGATGTATATATCAATTTATTTATCCATAACTTGAAGAGGATGTCAGGGACTGGTATAAAGCATTGCTAGATAACTCTATTGATTCTTGGATTGAGATGAGTAATGCATTTAGATTGTATTATGGTGATAAAACTAACCCTAGGTTTCTTTTGATAGAATTTGAAAACATAAAAAGAATCCTAATGAGTCAGTACATGATTTTAACACAAGGTTTAATAAGACCTTGAAAAGTATTTCCTATTAGGATAAGGCCTTGTGATGAGTCATGTTTGATCAAATATTCTGATGCATTTGATAAAAGGTTGCATATTACTTAAGAGACAAGAACCCCACAAATTTGAGGCAGGCCTTCACCATGGCTCTGCAAATTGAGAACAACATCAAGGCAATTGGAAAGCCTCCAAAAAGGGAGGGTGTAAAATTGATTAACCTAGAAAAACCTCAAACAAGTAAAATTGCTGATTTAGAGGAGGTTGTGAAAACTTTGGCATGGGCTGTCAAGGAAATTTCCTACAAACTAGCTCATGAAGAAAGGAATTGGGAAGAGCTCACAAGGTCAACACAAGCAACAAAGCCAAGATAGGTTTACAAATCACCAAATATCTGATGATAGAGGCAAAGGATCTATTGGATTTTGAAATAGCAGCCCCAAGGCAAGAAAAATAGATTGGTGTCTGATCCTTTGGCTATCAGAGTTGTTGTGGAGGAGACAGATATCATTGATTGGTGTGAAAATGTTTCATGCCTCATGCTCCTTGTGAAGAATATCAGCAAGAAGAAGAAGAAGTTGATGACAATGATGATGATGTCTGCATGATGGGTTATTTCACAAGCTTACAACAAGGGGCAACTTCAATTGAGGTGATAAGTGCCCATACTACTACCACTTTTTGGGACTACATTCATAAGGTACCTTTTCTTCCTCCCTCTCATATTTTAGAAGTAGATACTATACAGGATTTTGAATTTCCCAATAATGACTTTAAATATTTAAGGGATTTAATGATAAATAAGTATGATGGAGGAATTCCATCTGAGGAGGATAGACAGTTACTGATGAATGTCATTGTTGCTCAAGAGAAGGAATATAACACAAGAAGTAAGGCTTTCAAAGGGACAGGCCTCAAGCAAGCCAAAAGCTCCCTTACTTTCAAACATTCCTAAACAGGCTCCTAAGAAAGAGGCATCTACCAAAATCCCTGCAGTTCCAAACAAAAATCATACCCCTCCTCATGCCCAAGTTGTCAAAAATCCTGTACCACCTAATGAGTGTGTTGGATTTCCTTCCAATAATGCCTTGCCAAGGAATGTCCCATATGATATTGCCCATGTTTTAAGTCAAATAAAAATCTTTGTTCCAATTTTTGAGTTGCTTAGGATTCTTGAGCACAAAAAGAGAGCATTTGAATACTTGGGATTGAAAGAAGAGAAGACTACCCTAGGCATAAATGTAAATATTATGGAGACTCCTCCAATCATTCAAGAATTAGAGACACCACCAGCATTGGAGGAGCTAGATGAACTACCTGAGGTCTATTTGGGGACATCCTTGGTGGACTCTTAGATGAATGTGGATCCATTCTTCACCACCTTGATCATTAAGGATAAACTGCTACACAACTGCATGTTTGACTCAGGGGCATCATGCAATGTCATGCCTTTAGAAGTCATGAATGAGCTAAATATCAAAGTGACAACAGCATATGGGAAGTGCACTACCATGGATTCTAGAGAAGTTCCAGTAGTGGGATGTGTGAAGGGTTTGGTGGTGCAACTTGTAGCTTACCCAGGTAAAAATTTAAAACTTGATGTTGTCATCGTTGACTGCCTAGCCAAGTGGGGCATGCTATTGTCAAGAAAATGGGCTGCTAGTGTTGGTGGGAGTGTCCAAATGGATATTTCCTATGCCACCATTCCAATTGAAGGCAGCCTTGTCAGGTTGTATGGAGAAAAGAAAATGTTACATCTTATTGAGGATCCCAACAATGCATCCTATGAAGTATTGTACACAAATGTTGATGCTAACAACTTTGTAGGATTTGTTGATGGAAAGGATCAAAGATTGAGGAATGCAGTGTGTCTTGAACAAGTGGGCTCTCCTTGGACTCTATTGTTTGATGGAGCTTGCTCCAAGTTTGGGAATGGTGCTGGTGTTGTTCTACTTTCTCCTGGTCATGAAAATTTATTTTTTCCTTCAAACTCAACTTTTAGTACACCAACAACATTGTTGAGTATGAGGCACTATTTTGGGTTTAAGAATTGCTTGGAAATATGGTATCAAGGACATCATTGTCAAAGGAGACTCAAAATTAATTGTAAAACAAGTCAGAAAATTGTATACCACAAAGAATCAGTGAATGAAACAGTATAAACATGTAGTTTGGGATCTTATTGAGATGTTTGATTCATTCAACATAGTGCATCATGATAGGAAATTCAATGACTTGGTAGACAAGCTTGTAGTGTTGGGGTATTGGTTTGACAATTGTACAATGTCCCCATATTGTGAATATGAGGTTGAGGTATTGATAAGACCTTATGTCCCTGACAACATTAAACATTGGCAGGTTTTTGATGATGATGCTCAGATCAGAAGATTTCTGTAGAACAAGGGAGAGTTTACTGATCAATGCATTGATTTGGAGCCAATGGTATGTACAATAGAAGGAAAAGAAACCTTGTTTGGCAAGGGCATCATCTAGCTAAAGACCAATACCATTCCTAGAGGGTTGGTTGCTCTTGAGTCCAATTTTGATAATGTTGATCACATTATTAGCAGATGAATATAGAAGCCTCAAGGGATATTGAGGAGCATGACCTTGGTACAAAGGAGAAGCCAAGGAAAATTTGGTTAGGTAGTAATCTTAGCAAGGAGGAGAAGTAGTCATACATCCAGTTGTTGAAAAATACCAAGATTGCATGGCTTGGACCTATTCTAAACTAAAAGCATACAGAGAGGACCTGTTTCAGCATGAGATTCCCTTAGAGTCTAATGCAAAGCCATTTAGGTAGAATCAGAGGCCCATCAATCCACACTTATCTCTCAAAATGTAAGAGGAACTGAAGAGACTAAGGGATGGAGGGATTATTCAGCCCACAAGGTATTCTTCTAGGTTGCAAACCTAGTACCACTCAAAAAGAAAAATGGTGACATCAGGTTATGTGTGTACTTCAGAATCTAAATAGAGCATCAATGAAGGATAATTATCCTTTACCAAATATGGAGAACATGCTACAGTTAGTGATTGGTTCTAAGTTACTTTCCACCTTGGATGGTTTCTCTGGTTATAACCAAGTTGTGGTGAAGGAATCAGAAAGGATCAAGACAGCCTTTACTACTCCTTGGGGGACCTATGTTTATGTCAAGATGCCCTTTGGTCTGATGAATGTTGGAGCCACCTTTCAAAGAGCTATGGATATTGCTTTTGCTGATTACATCAATGAGTTTATTGTTGTCTACCAAGATGATGTGACTGTGTTTTCTAGAAAGAGAAGTGACCACTTGCTGTACTTGGAGAAGATGTTGATAAGATGTAGAGAATATGGCATCTCACTCAATCCAAAGAAGTGCCATTTTGGAGTGCAGAAGGCAAAGTTACTTGGTCACATTATGTCACAAGAAGGAGTGATGATTGATCCAGAAAGAGTAGAGGTCATCAGCAAGGTCCCAATCTCAAGAACCAAGAAAGGAATTCAGTCCTTCTTTGGGAGATAAACTTCATCAGAAGATTCATATCAAACTTTGTTGAGTTGACCATTCCAATCACTTCCATGTTAAAGAAAGACCAGGTCATCAAATGGGAGGAAGCTACCATCCAATATTTCAATGGGATTAAAGAGGCACTAAAGCATGCACCTATTCTGGCAGCTCCAGACTATAAGAAACCTTTCCAACTGTTTTCCTTTACTTCAAAGAACACTATTGCTTTTGTCCTACTACAGAAGGATGATGAAGAGGTGGAGAGGCCCATTGCTTTTTTCAGTAAGGCTTTGCGGGGGCTGAGCTGAAGTACACTATCATGGAAAAAGAGGCATTTTCCTTGGTAAAAGAAACAAAGGTTTTTAGACCTTACATTCTAAGTTCTAAAGTGGTTTCTTATGTTCCCCACACCATGGTGAAGGACATTTTGTTAGAGATGGAAGTATGAAGCAAAAGATGTAGGTGGGTGAACAAGTTGCAAGAATATGATATGGATATCCAAACCACAAAGTTGGTGAGAGGTTTGGGCTTAGCTAAGCTTATGGTTGAGAGAAAATTGCAAACTATTGAGGTAAATGAGGTAGAAGAAGAAAGGGTAAGTGTTTTTGAAAGGTTGACAAGTTTTTAGTGGTACAAGGATGTAATTTTTATCTGTAGACACTTATACTTCCCTAAGCATTTAAGTAAGAGCCAGAAAAGGGCTCTTAAGTTGTCCTCCCAGAAATATGTCATTACTCATTATGGGT
Organism: Taxus wallichiana var. yunnanensis; assembly: GCA_018340775.1. NCBI lineage: Eukaryota > Viridiplantae > Streptophyta > Pinopsida > Cupressales > Taxaceae > Taxus > Taxus wallichiana. The sequence continues at coordinate 289,019,309 of CM031238.1, forward strand.
TGGCTTGGAAGAACCTAGAGGGAGTCCTCTTAAGGTGCATTACTGAAGAAGAAGCCCCCAAGATAATTGCTGATCTCCATGGAGGAGTTTTTGGGGGCATTTTCTATAAGAGTCACAGCACACAAGATCCTGAGGGCTGGTTATTGGTGGTCAACTCTCTCCAAGGATAAAACTCTTTTTGTTAGAAGCTATTAGAGTTTCCAGCACTTCTCTAGAAGACTGAAATCTTCAAGCTCCTTTCCTTTGCATCCTGTATCAATTGAAGCCCCATTCAAGCAATGGGGAATGGATTTCATTGGTGAGATTTTAGACCCTTCAAGTGCTAGCCATAAGTGGATTCTTGTAGCCACTGATTACTTCACCAAGTGGGTGGAGGCAGTCCCCACCAAAAGAGAAACACACCAAATTTTCATGGATTTTCTATTGAACCATATCATCTGCAGGTTTGGGGTGCCAATCAAGATTGTTGCTGATAATGCCATGAGCTTTAGGGCTAAACCTTTGGTGGTAATGTGCAAAGAATATGGGATCAACCTGACATATGCCTCTAATTACAATCCCCAAGGAAATGGATAGGCTAAGTCCAAGTAGTAAAAATTTGCTGAAGATTATTAGAAGAACACTGACCAAAACAAGAGAAAGTGGGGTGAACAGTTGAAGTTTTTTGTTTGGGCTGAAACAATCACTGCTAAAAGAGCCACTGGAAAGAGTCCATTTGAGTTGGTATATGGGACTCATCCCATTGCTGCTTCATATGCAATTGTCTTCATATCAATTTATGTAACAACTGGAAGATCAAGAGGTAAGTCCTTATGATGCTCGCATTAACTAGATTGTTGAGCTTGATGAAGAGAGGAGGGCATCCCACCAGAGACATGTCAAGTTTAGAGCAAGGCTAAAGAAGTTATTTGACAAGAAGGTCACTCCTAGGGCTTTCAACATTGGAGATCTTATGCTACTATGGGATAGCAGGCATGAAGATAAGGGAAAGCATGGCAAGTTTGACTCATTATGGATGGGCCCTTACTCCATTGATATCAGGATTGGTAAGCATACCTTCTTCCTCAAGGACTTAGATGGTAAACTACTCAAATTTCTTATTAATGGCAGGCATATGAAGCATTTCTTAGATTGATTCCCCTAAATCAAGGCATAAATATTTTGTACAGTGTATAGTTTGTTGTTTGTTTCCTATCTTTTGTGTTTTTCTTCATTCTGGTCCTCGGTGACCTGTCTTTGCTAGTTTCTCTATTTCATTTTTGGGAGATGGCTTTGTTTCTCTGCTCTGCAAGATGACTCCATTATCAAATGGATATTCTTGGCACTTGGTCTACCTTTGTTCTTTTGGCACTCACAGGGAGTGCCCATCCCTGAGTCGGAGCCGATGTTTGTGCTCAAAATCATCTCACCCCAGTTTTCCTTTGAAAATCTATCGATTTACGACCTCTGTCACTTTATTTATCCCCATGTTGTGCCTGGTTAATCTTTGTTACCATTTTTAATTTGTTCTTGGTCGTAGATCACTTATGGGTCCATGGTTTGCTCCTTGTTTCATTTGTTCCTCTAGAAAAGGTCTATAATTTGGGTCTCCCATTCTCTGTTCATCTAAAAACTCGGGTTCTCCATGTTTTCCATTCTCCATGGTCATGATTTGTTTTCCTTGTCATTTCTACCCTAAATACTTAAAGAAAAATGAATGGATGTGTATCTGATGGACGTATTTGAGCCTTGTAACATTTCTAAATTCTCTTTCCTTGGAGAAATTTTCATTTTCGGGCTCAAATGATCATTTTTCTATATTTTACGGTTTGACAAGTGTTTCTCCCTAGTTAAATTTACATCCTTACATCGACAAGGGACATGGCACCTTTTTTTTTGAAGTGGCTCGGCTGGGTACTTCAAAATTTATATGAATCACCTCAACTTAAAATGTGTCCACGTGGAGATTTCTACTACTTTTCTTTGGACTAAGATAAATTTTCTGCTGTATGTAGCTAAAATAGTTTGTCGAGAAAACAAGGACACGTGGCAAGCCCGCACTCGCTCAAATTCTTTTAAATAAGTGCCAAGAGGACACTTGGAGGCCTCCACTCACTTTGCATTTTGCTTGGAATTTTCAACGGCCAAAGGAGTCTACCCCAGAGCATGGAACTTGGCACCTTCCACTGAGCTTTGAGACTTCAAAAAATTTTATCAAGTTAGGACACGTGGAGAACCCACACTCATTCAAGGTCTCAATTTTTGGGGACCATCTCAAGGTGTGCCATAGTGACATGTGGTAGTTTGATAAGTCAAAAGGAGTGGGGAAGCAGACCATCAGAGGCAACTTAGAATTTTTGCCTCTTATGCTCAAAAGGGTTAAGATATCAAAAATGGCCCACAAGCCCGATGGAAGAAAGGTCAAAGCTTGCTCTAGTCAATGATGGAGGTGTGGGCCTTCGGAGGAAATTTGGAAAATTTTCCTTTGTGGGAAAAAGAGTTAAAAGTAAAAATGGTCTGGTACCACTAGGACCCACTTTGGAAACTTGAAAGCAGAAGGGCAGAGATGAAGAACAAAATTTGAAATTTTTCCATTTTTGCAAAAGTTGTAAAAAGTCAGAGGAAACCCCCGAGTCTATTTTTAAGTTTGAATCTTCCATGTGGATGGCCCAAATTCAAAGTAAAGATCAATGGTAGCTGAGAGTCTGAATCTAATTTTCCCCCCATTTTTACTGAAACATGCCTGGAAGTGTGAGTCTTCATGATTTCTTGGTATTTCCTACATGCCAGATAGATAGGGAGTTAATGTTGATATCTAAGTTTGGTGGGGAGATCTAGAAGATGTCTTTTGCCATTAAAATGGTTTGACTATCGTTCTCGATCAGATTTTCCATTTTTGTTCTCTCAATCACGCAAGGAGCTAGATTTGACAAATTAGGGGTGGAAGTGGTTGGAAAATTTAAGAAAGAGTGATTTACCGGAGGAAGGAGTTTAAACCGTGAGATATTCAATGAGATCTACCCCCTCAAGCACTTGACAACTTTTTACAAATCTGATTCTAAGAATTATGATCATGATCATGGCAAGCACACGGTAGTACTCAAGGTTTGCATTTTGGAAGGGAAAAGGGGTCTCTATTGTAAATGTTGAAAATGGCATGGATTTTTCATTCAAATGGTTGGAGTGTTAAGGGTCGGGACTGAATTTTCTAATAGAAAAATCTTGATAGAGCCCATCATTTTGAGAAGCTTTGAGAATCTTGTATATCTCTTTTGTATTAAATTTGATCATGTCAATGTGGTTATAAGTGTACAACCATTGACAAGTTGTGAGACTATTCTAGAAACTTTCCCCTTCTAGTAGATTTAACCAAATTCGAGTTATTCTATGTTGTCTTGAGAAAAATGTGTTTGTTTTATTTCTAAATGTATGCGAGTAGTTTTTCTTGTTTCTATTGCAATCTTGTATTAAAATATGATTCAATCACAGCCTCAATCCTTGTGATAGTCTAGTGGCATCTGCAATTTCATTTCTTAGAAGAACTTTCATTTGGGATTGGAATAAATGATTTAGAATCATTTTCTTTCATTTGTTGACAGAGATTTTCTGTAAGGCTCTTGGTGTACCTTAGGCATGATTTGACTCAGATCTTGATGTGATTTTCTAACCCAAGCCTTCATGATAGAATCTCAAATATTTTATGAAAAATGCTAATATGGGCCTCCATTGAAGCACATATTCTAGTTAAAGAAATGTTTTAGCTATTATGTGGCATCATGTTGGTTTAACCTTCCATTTTGTAATATTCCTCAAGGATTTTGTGAATCAAGTTCATCCTACCCCACCTCCCACCAAAAATTTATTCAAAAACAACCAATCCTACTTGTACTACCCTTGTTTGTCATGTGTGCATACAAATGCATAATCACTATTACCAAAACATGCAAAATCAATCAGGGTCCCAAATGTCTTTAGTAACCATTGCCTTGCTGTGAAAATATCTCCATGATCTGAAGTGACAACTCGTGAGAGTTGGATTTTGTGTGTTGATCATATTTTCCAAGGTCTTCTCTATAAAATTTATGCAAAAGAAGGATTTACCAACATTTTTCATATAACAGAGGTTACAAAATAGGTTCTCTTACCTTGGTTGAAAGGCACAACCTAAAATAGTTAGGATCAAATCACATCCTTTTAAGGTGCTACCACCCCTTTCAAAACCTGAGTGCTAACAAGTCAGATAGATTGTTTCCTCGGCTACAAAATGACATACATGATTATCTATCTACCTCTGAGTGTCCTGTCAAATCCATGATGCTGCTTAGTCTTTGAAGGAGATTAAATTTGGGTACCAAAAAGTTTCATCATCCTCATTTTCCAAGTTGTTTGATTTACTTGACCCAAATTCACTTGACTTTTCCTTTGAGTAGAAGTTTCTCTTGTTCTTGAAAAACTTCTTCTTACCATCTTTCTTCTTGTAATTCAGCATTTTCTTGTTATTTTTGTGGCCTTTTTAGACTCAGTTTCCTTTTTCTTGTTTGGACATTTAGCAGAAAAATGGCCTACTTTTCCAAAATCAAAGCACTTGAATGGAAGTTTACCTTTGTACTTACATAATCCTCTACTTATCCTTCTAAAAACATTGCTTCAATCTTCTCATAATCTTCTTCATCCTCCAAATCTGGTTCTTCTTTTTCTTTCTTGGATTGAGTCTTTCTTGGCTTTGAATGATACTTCCTTCTTAGTAGACTTAGATCCAATTGTCCTCATTTCATATGGTGATAAGATACATTGTAGTTCTTTGACAGATGATACCTTTGCATCATAATTAGGAGTTAGAGATCTTAGGACCTTTTGCACTACAATAGTTTATTATAGCTTCTCACCTAGTCCTCTGATCATATTGATCACTTCATCTACCCTCTATATGTAGGATGAAATAATCTCATCCTCTTTCATATTTAGGATTTTAAACTAGGATTTATAAGTCTACAATTTGGCTAGATATACCTTGTCATCTCCTTCATAAATACTTTGAAGCTTAGTCCAAATTTTCTTGGCTGAGTTATAGTGCATTAGCTTCAAAAATTCAGTCTCAGTCAACCCACAAAAGATGAAATTCATGGGTCTTGAATTTCTTTCATATGTTTCTTTTGTTAGCTACAATAGTAATTAGAGTGGCTGGAGGAGTGTATAATTTTGCAACACTTCACATGTATCAAAACTAAGTGACATAACATAAGTCTTCATTTTTATCCTCCAAAATGTATTATTTGTTCTAGTGAAGAGATGTGATCTTGACATTGATAATTCACCTTGTCCTTGATTGGTTGTCATACATGTGAAGAGAGGATCTCCTTGAAGATGTTAAAATTCTAGTAGAAGGAATCAATATGATACCAATTTTTATAAATCACAAACAATGAGAGGGGGGCTGAATCATTACAGATCAAAACTTTAAAACACTTCAAAATAAAGTTACTTGATTATGAACAAGAGTTGTAACATGAATGTATAATCAATTACACACAAGATGATGATGACTCATTACACAAAATTTATAGTGGGAAACCCATTAAGGGAGGAAACCCACTTTGAAACCAAGGATTTATTAGGAACACCAATTCCAAAGCTGAAAATAATCTTTGTTTTATTGAGCACCCACTCAAATTATGAAGCACCCTCTTCAAAATATTCAACAACCCACTTGAAGAAAGCTAATCTCCCACTCAGCTAGTTTAGCAAGCTGCAACTTCTAAGGATTACCCACCCACTATGATCTAAGCACCCACTTATAAAGATATTATAAATAGTTTGTCTATATAGTTCCTATATTCCTTATACAATGAATTATGACCACCTTTCTATCACTCTCATAACACACTCTTCAAGTTTAGATATCTAGCTCTCTGCTTTTCTATGTCTCAATCCTTTAAGAATGCATTCATCTAATTCTCTATTTCTAAAAAAATCTTATACAATCAACAGATCTTCATTTGATAACTCTAGTTGCTCTCTCTGCAACCTCTTCAACTCGAATGAACCCTTGAACTTTTAATCAACAACATGATCATTATTTAAAATTGGATTAAATAGACAAGTAAAACTCCTTTTCCTTATTTATGATTTTCTATTTTTGAATTTTTTGCACATATATTGGTGAACACAAAAGATTACAAGACTATTTCTTACAACTATATTCAGTTCCACTATCCTCCATGATTTTCTTAACCTTCAAATGAATAAATTTCATATGTTCCCCTTTTTTCACATTTTGTTGTACTTTAAAAATAAATTTTTCTATTTCATGGGATAGATGATGAAACCACCTTTTCAAAAAGTCCAAAACTTTTAAAATGTAACACTTGGAGTGAAAGTTATCTTAATGTGGGATTGAGGGGTTCATGCAGCACTACATTCAAAAACATCAATGATAGTCTACACTTATAATCCTACTATCAAATTTCCTCCACCGCCCACTGAAATTAGATAACAAGCAAATGCTTGATGGTTAATCAAGATAGTTATGAGGGTCTCGGAGCAAATGTAAAAAGAGTCAAGCCCTTGGGAATAGAAGAAAATACTTAGCCAAATCACGATGAAAATGAAAAACCCAGAATGAGTCTCATTATAAACTCAAAAATTATAGAAAATCCACAGAGAGTGCCATGTGTTGGCCGATGCAATTTCAAAAACTGAAAGGGAGGAAGGAAATTCCAAAACCCCATGGGAATTTGACATGGATTCATTAATAAAGGGCTCATAAAGGAAAGGCTCCTCGTATTAATATACATCGAGTCCTAATGAGAAGATAGAAAATCCATGGAAAGTGCCACCTGTCATCTTGACATAACTTCAAAAGAGGTAAGGAAAATGGGGACCCTAGAGATACACCTGGCCTCTACAAAAAGATCAGCATGAATGGGTCTCAAACCAAAAGTAGGTTACCAAGAATGGTGGTAGGTTAATGCCATGTATGAGAGGTAATGGAACTTATCCAAAAAATTTAAATGATCAAACCTTTGAAAAGTGGAGTGTGAAGAAGTTATTAAGTTGTCACTTCAGCGGAAGAGAACCTGTAGAAACTCAGAAAGTTCACCTATACCTAGGAAGCCATTTTAAAATAGAATAGGACATAAATAGGTGTCATCCGAACCATGACCCAGAATCTGATGCACGGAAATAGAGAAAATTTGATGTGTAATAAATATCTAGGGTGCATTCCTTAAAAGGTGAGCCCACTTCAAGGAAGGTGGTTGCAAAGAAGTTGAGAATGTGAGAAATAAGTATGAATCTCATTCCTTAAATGACAGATCATGGGGTAGTGTGAGAAATATTTATCCAATATATTTCTTTCACTTCATCCAATTTATTACGGGGTAGGTGATTGAAAAGCCTAGTTCCATAATTTATCTCTTCTCTTCTTCTCGTTCTATATATTGTAATATGCGGGGTTCATTAAAATCATCTCCGGAGAGTTAGCCATGTTTCTTCTCTGCTCTTGTTTCTTCCCTACTAGGGGGATGAGCTGGGAGCCCAAGCCTTCTTCTTAAATCTTTGTAATGGAATTATTTCCTCTTACGTAATGATTGTTATACTGTGCACAATTTTAGAGCAATATAATATATCTTGTGATGCATTTCATCCATCCTTTGCATGCTTTATCATCTTTAATAACCTTTATTTCATTCTTAGTATATTGTGCATATTTCTAATGTTCACTATGGGTTTCAAAACCTATGTGTAATGGGTTTGAATTGGTGTTTGGTGTGAATCTATCTCTCGCCTATGGTGCACTTTGTCCACCCTTTTCATTGTTGACCTTTTCCCCATTTTAGGCAGTTGGATTCTTTATTAAACTTCTCCCCTTTCTGGGCATATCACTTCTATTAGTTTTGTGCTACGTTTGATTTTTCTTTGACCCTCATCTCACCCCATAGATAAGATCCAACTTCGTTAAAATCTAGAGGTTACCTTAGGGTGCACATCCCACTAACCTAAGGTATCGAACAACTCTAATGGTTCATTTGCAAGGATAATAGTCAAATGTTTTCCTAGGAAGCCCAAAGTGGAATTTTGAAGCATCATGTCATTTCATTTCATCAAGTTGGTGTGTTCTTGGTGAAATTCAGGCAATGGAGGCACATAAAAGCACATCTAGCAACTCTTCATGGTCCAAATGGCCCATCGTAGAAATTTTCAGACCTTTCTTTCATCCATCTCTATTCATCTTTCTTTCCACATCTCCCATCTTCTTTCATTATATGAAGTTATGCAATCATGACTTCATTCCCACAATGAAATTCACACTTGCATTAGTATCATCAACGTCTAATGAGCTTCATGAATTCTCCACACCAGTAGTATAACCAGGATCAAAGCCTCTATTCTTACCCATATGAACAATGCCAAGATTAGTTTAGCTATGGAAACTATCAAGGACATGGGTATGCATATGATGATTACAATCAAATTGAGGATGTTTGTCTACTAGAGAAGATCTAAAGAATGGAGGTAGGCATGATTCAATCTTGGGCTATAGCACAACTGAAAGCATTTGGGATAGGATGCAGGGCACCGTGTCTATGGTAAGGCCATATTCCTAGACACTATAGCCCGTAGGAGAAGATTTCCTTCTTAGAAGAAGTGTTTCCCCCAATTGTGTAGTGGATTGAGCGTATTGAAACATATGAGCGAAGTGTGAGACAACCTTATCAATGGGTAAGTCAATCATCGACTCTTTGTTTTTCTAGCCCCTTTCCAAGTTATATCATGTCATGCTGCTCCAAATAATGAAATCCCCTCTCCATCTTCTAGCCTTGCATTCCACCCCTTTTCTTTTGTCCCTTTACCTTCCAAATAGTTATCCCTCCATGTAAACAAGTGGCAACTCCAAATCCAAAAGAAGAGGAGCACGGGGGGATGATTAAAATAAAGTCAAAGGATTCCAATAATGATTTAGATGCACAAGAAGTTACAGATATCTCCCCTATCCATTCTCTCAAGAAATCTAATTTTTTGGAAGAGTTAGATCTCACAAGCTTCATGTTTAAAATGAAGCTATACATGATGAAAAATTTATAGACTCAAAGATCCTCATCCAAAAGGGAAAATCCTTAGCGCAGTAGGATGAAGATGAGCTTGACTGCTTATCCGACTTAAAGGAATATATCACCAAAGAAGTGCCCACAAGAATAAAAACCTTTGCAGCTTCATCATTAATTCTCCATCAACAAGATCCTTCTACTCATGACAATCCCCCTGAATTGAATTCAAAAACTCGTAATAAAATCATTGAAGGATTTTTTATTTCAATCAAAGAGTCTAGATTCACCGATAAAGTTGCTAAAGAGGAGGAAAAGGAAGAAAAGGATGATACCACTCCTATACCAGTCATCAAGATAGAATATCAACCATTTCCATAAGCACAAGAAAGTTTAAATCTATACAAAAACAACTCCATCCAGGAAAGTCTACAGAAAGGTCTCATCCCCGAGGTTGAAATACAAAGTGATGGGCAAGCCAAAAAAATATCAAAACCTTACCCCATGAAGAGTTTTCCTCATCAGATCCAAAGGAGAAGCCAACACACTCATGCTTATGTCAGAGCATGAGGATAATCTTCAAATCCCCAAGGGTCAACTACAACACCTCCAACCAAATGATAAGCATCTCGACAAGGTATTCATTTTGTTTGTTGATACCATGGGTAGAAGAGTGGGAGGTAATTTTCACTCGTATCACAGGACATAACCATTTCTAAATTATTCACATGGCCATGCTTTATAAGGAAGATAAGCTATTTTTTCCTTCTTGTTTCAAGTTTTGTTTAGCTCTTGTTGGCTTGGTTAGTGTAGGAGTAGAGTTATTTTGAGTAGAAAAAGTGCTTTTGCACACTCTGCATGTCTTACTTGATTCTTGTATGATTTAAATATTTGTATATAGATTTTTTTGTATTTCTCTAAAGGTTACAAGGACCTTGCCCCTCAGTATTTATAGCAGGGAGATCCTCAACTGCCTATGATAGTTGCAAAATTCAAAAACAAATGCGAGCAAATAAAATTGGGTAAAGAGACAATCTTGTCAACTCTCTCTAGAATGAATTACGGAAGGCCTCATCCCCAAGGTCGACTTATAGATTTTATAGCAATCCCAAAAGAGAATACGCTCCACTTTTCATCCTAAAATCTTATGATGTAGGAGTGCAATTCAATATTAAAAACAATTTTCTACTCTCAAAAACAAAATCTAGAGTTTCATTATGAGAGTTGAAAGGCGTGAAGGATTAGCTGATAACTACAGAAGCAAGCAGTGTCATTTCAAAGTCTCTAGTACTAGGTTCAGATCAACTAATAATATAGAGTCCATACCCAAATGAATAGATGTAGACAGTAGGTTCGTCCTAGTTAGCAGGCTAATGGCCCCTTGTGAGTCACCAGATCTGTTATCAAATTTCCTCCACCTTCTGCTAAAATTAGATAACAAGAAAATTCTTGTTGGTTATTCAAGATAACTTTGAGGCTCTAGGAAAAAGGTAAAAAGATTCAAGCCCTCGAAATAGAAGAAAAAAATATCCAAATCATGATGAAAAGGAAAAAATTGGAACAAGTCCCATTATATACTCAAAGAAGATAGGAAATCCATGGAGAGTGTCATGTGTTGGCCCGCCGTAATTTCAAAAACTAAAAGGGCGGAAGAAAATCCCAAAACCCGTGGTACTTCCACATGGATACTAATAAAGGGCCTACATGGAAAGGCTTTCAAATCCAAAGAGTCCAAAGGAGAAGATAGAAAATCCGTGGAAAGCACCATGTGTCGGCCAAGTGCAATTTCAAAAGAGCCAAGGAAAACGGGGACCCTAGAGATACACCTCGCCTCTACAAAAATCTCAACATGAATGGGCCTCAAACCTAAAGCAGGTTATAGAGAATGGTAGCAGGATAATGCCATGTATGGGAGGTAATGGAACTCATCCAAAACTTTTAAATGATCAAAGGTTTCAAAAGTGGACAGCGAAGAAGTTATTAACTTGTCACTTCAGCGAAAGAGTTAATGCACAATTCCATGTAAAGGAAGCTAACCTGCAGAAACTAAAAAGGTTCACCTGCACCTAGGAGGCCATTTATAAATAGAATAGCACAAAAATATGTTTCCTCTAAACCATGACCTCAAATCTGATGCATGACAATCGATAAATTTAGATATATATCAAAGATCTAAGGGTGCATTCCTTAAAAGGTGAGCCCACTTCAAGGAAGGAAGTTGCAAAGTAGTTGAGAATGTGATAAATAAGTATGGCTCTTGTTCCTTAAATGACAGATCATGGGGAAGTGCAAGAAATATTTGGCCAATCTAAATTTGTCACTTCATCCCATTTATTACGGGGGCAAGTGATTAAAAAGCCTAGTTCCAAATTTATCTCTTCTCTTCTTCTTATATATATATATATATATATATATATGTAATTTATGGGGTTCATAAAAATCATCTCCGAAGAGTTAGCCATGTTTCTTCCCTACTAGGGGGATGAGCTGGGAGCCAAATCCTTCTTCTTAAAGTTTTGTAATGACATTCTTTCCTCTTACTTACTGATTGTTATACTATGCATAATTTTGGAGCAATATAATGTCTTGTGATGCATTTTGTCCATCCTTTGAATGTTTTATCATCTCTAATAGCCTTTAGTTCGTTGTTAGTATACTGCGCATATTTATAATGTTCACTACGGGTTTCAAAAGCTGTGATTAATGGGTTTGAAGTGGTGTTTGGTGTGAATCTATCTCTGGCATGTGGTGTAGTTTGTCCACCCTTTTCATTATTCACCTTTTCCCCATTTCGGAGTTTGATTCTTGATTAAACTTCTCCCCTTTTTTGGTGCATCACTTCTACTAGTTTTGTGCTAAGTTTGATTTTTCTTTGACCCTCATCTCACCCCATAGAGAAGAGCCAATTTCTTTAAAATTTGGAGGTTACCTTAGGGCACACGTCCCATTAACCTAAGGTATCCAACAACTCTGACAGTTCATCTACAAGGATAATTCTCACTAAATCCTTTATAATCTTTTAAATCTTTTGATTTTTTTGGATTATAGGTAAAGGAGGGTTAAGGGTAGCCTACCCCATAAAAAGTGGAGAGAAAGATATGAAAATTAGGAACAAAAGAGGTTTCCTCTACAAGAGCGGCACAAAGAACCTAAACAAAACAAAAGAACAAAACTAACAACAAAACTAACATCATACAGAAACAACAACTATCTCATATTTTTGACCCTTCCCATTGGATCTTAAGTTCATCTTAAGGGGAGAGATGATTTCTTTCTTTTTCCAGTTCACAACCATCCAATCCTTTTCTTTGTTTGGATTTTCATTTTCGATATTCTGGATTGGAATCATCACTTCAATATACTCCTTAAAATTTTACATCCTTGATGAGACCGATGTACCCTTTTTCAAAACCAAAGGATCCACATCATTATTACTTTCCTGTTGCAATGGATCCATCTGAGAAGGAAGAGGAACTTCCTTCTTATCCGCATCTAGATTAACCAACTTCTTAAATTCAACATCAGAATCACAATCTGAAGGTTCCTTTAACACTAGGTGTCTGGGATTCGAATTCTTCCACCATGAGCTTCTATTTTTAACATTTTTTCTCCATATGACAATGTGAAGCTAAATGGCCTAAGGAAAATCATGTTCTGCACCTAAAAGGAAACCCTTCATAGTCCAAATTTTATATCCATGTTATATCCTCAACTTTGAGTTCAATAGTGGCTAGAAAATCTACAGAAGTATCCATGTCAACAAAAATTTTGGCATATGTAGTGTGCTCATAATCCTCATTCTTTGGGTCAATAGCCAAATATTTCCCCAAAGTATTTCCTATAGCGATAAAATAGCTCTCCTATCAAAAATTGGAGGGCTAAATAGGGTAGACAAATCAAAACCAACTTAACTTGGAATGTATGAGACATCAGATTACATAGAGGGAACCATGGTTTCATCAATAGCAGATGGGATTAAAAATCCCAAACTCTTTCAAATATCAAATCCCTATCTGATATTTCATCAAATATTACAATGAAAAAACACGAGCACTAGGATGAATATCCAACCTACCTTCCATGATGGGGCCCCACTAACTAGTCATCCAAGCATGAAGAGAGGGCAGACGTGGGAATAAATTATTGAATTTATAGATCAATCTATTTTTCTAAAACAAAGCTTCACATTTAACCAACTCTTCACCAAAATAAATTGATGGGGTAGATTTTTCATAAGACAGGGCTTATTACATCGTAGATCCATCATTCCCCTATTCCTAATGTTATTCCCCTACAAATATTCCTTGAAATACATCCTAGGAGTGGGATCCCTAGCTATTCAATCTTTCAGTTGTGTTGGCATTCCCTAGGGAGGGATATGGTTATGCCCCCACACATAGCCACAATCTTCAAAGACATGATCTCCTCCCAAAACACCATGCAACAAACTAAAACCACCGCTAGACCCTTCGTAGTTAGAGTGAGTAGGAGAAATTTTATCATGTCGATTATTCCTTGAGAAGTTGCGGTAGAGACCATAATCCCCCTGCCCTCTTAGAGATCTTGCAGCCATGTCCTCTACCACAAATCCTTTACTTTTTCATCCCTTTACAAATAGGACATTTTTGATTATTCTTTACCACTATCCCACTTTACACCATTTCTTTTTTTTGTGGAAAAATTGATTGCAAGGAACTTTGGTTCATGTGGCCCTTTTTGGTCCCGCATCATTCTCCCATCCCACAACAAACTATTTCCTAAGTGTTGTGGCTCTACATGCTTTGTGGAGAACTTAAGTTCCCACATCCTGTTCTCTCAAAACATATTCTTCTCACAATCACCTTCTTCTTATTTTTTACAGATCGTGGGGTCTTGTGGAGAACACTATCCCATATGGAATAGTAGGGTTAGTGCCTTTTGTGTCCGCATTGGTCTCTCGAGCCACAATACTCTTAACTCCTTTTTATTTCATCCAGAGTCACTTTGCAAGGAATAAATGATCTCAGATAACTTGTTCCTTCCACACCCTTTGTGCCCGATTAACTCACCTGATCCACACAACACTTAATCATTTGTCCTGTGGCCCTAATACCTTTGTGGGAAATTTTTGTTTCTTAGGAACTAGTTCCATCCACACCATAAATGTCCACAATACACTAAAAAGGCAAAATACTCAAATTTCTCCAAATTTTTCTAAGTACCAGAATATTTTTCTTTTACCATAGAGAATTTGTGAGAACTTGGGACATGTAAATTACTTTTAGACATCTAAATCAACTAAGCCAAATATACTATCTTTTTGAATACTTGTAATGGATTCTTATCTCATTATCCAAGCCATAGTGTCCTGAAAACATCCTCAATCATCATGAAATCACTGTATAACACAAAAACACTTAATATCCATTAATGCCATCATCATACCCTATTTTAACCATCTCACTTTCCTTCTTGAGATAGAAGTAGAATTTGGCCTGAGATTTCTAAAACTTCATTAGTTGATCATGAATACTAGTTACAGACTTGTTAACACTTGAATGATCCTGTCTAACCTTAGGAAGTCTACATACAACATTAATCACACACCATTACCATACAATCACTGAGAAGGCACTACCAATCAACCTTGAATTTCACCATTCACACCTTTTTTCCATCAATTCAAAATGACTTTGATGACAATACCAATCAACAGGGTTCAAAAATTAGTGATAACATTTTGAATGTAACTCAAATCCTTTGCATCCTTTCTTCTATTTTCCTTCAAATAATTATTTTGAGTTTCTATAAGTGCATTGAATGCATCCTATTCTGTTACCTCTACATATCCTCCTTTAACTAGCTCTCATATCTCTTGAGAAGAGAACAATGTATTCATCTTGATACACAAGATATCATAGTTCTTCCCATCAAATATTGGGGGTTGTTGCCATGAGTTGTTCTGGAAGCCATAAAAGATCAACCCAAAAAATAAGAACTCAAATGTTCCACAACTAATCACTTTGATACGAAGGTGTTTGAAAAATTTAAAGTGCCAACACAACCAAAACAATATAAAACAAACACATTATATATATATATATATATATATATATAATATTTAAAATAAAAAAATTCATACAATCAAAGTTGTTGCTCGTATATTTTATTTTGTTTCTCTTCTTGTGTCCTTTATCTTCTCTCTCTTCCTTGTTATTCATTTTCTTCTTGCTGTTGTGATATGATCTTATTTTCTTTGTAGACATTGTTCTCCCTTTCCTTCTTCTCTGTTATATTTCCCTTTCTATTATATTCCCTTCTCTATATGTTTCCCTTCATGGTGCAAAATATATCTATATCCACTTTCTATATTCTTCATTATATATTATGTTGTTGCATATATCTATTTATCTCCCCCTTTCTTTATGCCATACATAAAAATATAAATGGGGTCATACCGGAGGTATATATGCAAAGTGACTCAATCCAAGAGTTCCACATCTGCTAGGGGAAAAATGTCAGAGGGATAGTGGAATGCTGCCATGTGGCTAGTTCTATGGTGAGCTATTTAAAATCTAATGGCCAAAAGGAATTACAAGCCATAATAATTTCTGAGAGATAAATCCTATCCTAAAGATAAAACAATATTATGTCATCAATACAATGGGATTAGGTGTTGTCAAAATCAACCACTCTCAATCCAACTTAATAAGCTCCTTTCATATAAATTCTTAACATGGACAAAGATTTCATTATCTATCAACGTAATTCACAAAAACCCCATTTCTATGTTGTGTACCTTCTATCACCATATCCATTTATCACAAATTTTATTGTAAAATTATCATTATCTCTCCCTCCCTACCTCGATCAAAAAATTAATAATATTATGGAAATTAGGACTATTTTGTAGAGCTCATGCATAGATCAATTCATTTAGCAGGTGGGAGAAGATAAACTTCATGTAAAAATACATGTGTAAAAAATAATAATATAAAACCCTATTGAATAATTATGCTTCTATAAATTGTATTTTGTGTCAAGGCATTCATAGGCCATGTGAAGGATATATGCTCTAGCCTCGACCATTTTTAACTTTCCACAAGTGAGTGCCAACTCATCGTCAATAGGATATCCACAATCTAGGATGATATCTCTATACTTTGCACTAGACCATGAAACTTTCTACAATTATTCTGACCTCTACAAAGTAACAAATCACTCTGGCTTAGGTTATATATAGTTAGTTGCTATGTGTATTTGGAAAAAGGCATTTGCATTTACAATAATCATAGTGTTAAGGGCATAAAATGGATAAGGAAACATCTAGAGATCGATTCTTCTTATACCACCTTATCCCAAAACAAATAGGTGGGTTTTACAACACATTGAAGAAATATTAGAATTTAGAAGTGTAGATATATATGAGAAGAGTACACATATAGTAGACACATGTCTAGTGCAGATTGCAAGTGAAATCCAGGGCTTTGGGTGGATTTGATACCTAAACCTTAGCTTGCATATAAATACCATGAAGCCAACATTATCATTCATCCAATATCATTCTAAGCCCATGTAAAATTGATGGGTGTCTTGTAATATACTCTGTAGGATAAGGGACATGGTCTTTCTGATGCCCAAGAATGTTTATGTAAATGATGATGTGAGTGCAAATATAGTGGAGAAGAGGGTGAGAGCATTGCAGAGGGTGTGTTCTAGGTGGAAAGGACAAAAAATATTGATATTCTTTGGATTGAAATAGAGGGTGAAAGGGTGAGGATTCCTTTGGTCATGGATTTATTTCCTTACCACATCCATCAAAATTTGAACTAAATTTTATATTTCACAAGGTTAATTTTTTTATAAGGAAGTTTCTTCAGCGTAGCTAGGAAGACCATATTTAAAACATAAAATACCAAAAAATAATGAATGAACTTATATCACAGAATCAATCTCTCATATAAGTAGTCTTAGAGGGTTGCAAGAGAACTAATATTTCTCAATCAAATTGATCTCCTAGAATATAAGGGTCTCAATGCCCCTTCCAAAATAAGGATTCTTACTCTTCACTTTCCCAACTCACATACTTTACATATTTACACATATTTGCACACATTAGTACCATTCTGTGGATGAAAATATCTCTCTACTAATTACGCCAAGGTCTTAGCAATCATAAAGTGACCTAGCATCCTTATGCATTCCTTCTCCCACATAAAATTTTCTAGCATTGATCCTTATAGAATGCATAGCTCTGTGCTTTTGATAGAGAATCCTTTATTTATGATGTACTTTAGCCGTGACATGCAGTCAACGGTCACTAGTTCTACTCATTTTTTCCACACTTCAACAAAATATTTATCTTCCAAGTAGAGCTCCATCATCACTTCAAACCCTTTCACTCCTACTCGCATTTCAGTCAATAAGATGCATCGAAACTCATTTTGACTTCTCACTTATGTTCTTAAGGACAAATGAGTAACTCTTGATGAATTCAATCAATTTAATATGTCAGTAATTCAACATCTCATGAATATTTATGAATTGTTGTGCTTAGTGGTGTGTATACAACATGAACTCAAGAAACAAATAGTGCCTAAGAGCTTACATAATGGCATAAAACTATTGTTCCTAAGCCAAATAATTTCTTCTCATGTTATTCACATTCACACTAAAATATACAATGGGTATTACCTCTAGACTCATTACATTAAGATTTTTATCCCACTAGCATCATAATAATCCTAAAATACCTCATTGAAAGTAGGCAGAGCTTATACTGAATACTTTATTTTTAGCTTATCCTTAATGTTTTGAAATCCATACTCTTTATCCAATCCACAATTCTCAGTGAATCCTCAAATGAAATTCTTATGTAAGATCAAAATTCTATGCAAGATTCATATCTCCATGCCACCTTTTAATGATGGTAAATCCACTATAGATTGCACCTTTTCAAGATCAATCTACAACTCATGTTGAGATATAACAAATCGCAAGAAGACCAACTCTATTTGCATTAAACTATACATCTTCAAATTCAGTAATAGTTTCTCCTCTTGTAAATTCTCTCACACTTTCTATAAATGTAATGTGTTCTGTTTCATTTTGTCAAAAATCAAAATATCGTATATATATGAAAAATTAAAAACTTAAATTTGAAAGGATCAAACACTTCTTTCATTAGTCACATGAATATTCTTGATGTGTAAGTCAGACCAAATGGCTTAGTAAACCATGCATATAGTCCATTTGTTTTAAATCAATCATCAACTAAATATTTATGAAATAATTCACCCCACTAAGGTACTCCATCAAATCATCTATATACAGAAATGGAAATCTATACTCGATAGTGATTTTTTGATAGCCATTGAATCACTGAATATTCTCCATTCTCCACATCAACTGGGTCCCAATACTATGGGTATTATGCATAGGGTCAAATACTCTCTAATCGACTCTTTGTTAAGGAACACATGCACTTAATTCCTCATCTCTCGTTTCTCGATAAGTGGATTTGATTTATAAGCTAGCCACAAGTATTATGTCCATCTGATGACCAATACTAAACGTAAGTGGTAAACCATCCACACAATCATTTATTATGATATTTGTGAAATCGACAAACATCTCTCTCATTTTATATAGGATTTCCTATATTGTTGTGGTTATGTACTCCAATGTTTTCAATGCACGTCTTCATATGAATGTAAAACATCTACCATCCCCTTTCATATCATTATATAACTTATTTCCCAAAATACGAAATACCTTAGGGACTCTTCTCAACTTTTAAATGTGAATACTTCAAAGGATTCAAAGTATATATTTTTTATATTTCATCAATGTTTAGGTAATTAGGTGGCCATCATTATCATTTTTTAATCATATTACCAAGGTCTCCATGAAATAATATGGATTTTTTCCATTGGCATTACATCACACAAGACTTCATCATTATAGGAAGCAATCTTGAGATGTACACGGCATTGCTCATTCACAAAAACTTGATTCCCCTTCAATAACAATGACACCTTTTATGGGTTAGGGTGCATAATCCACTTCAAGTCAAGCTTCTTAACCAGCTCATCAAAAACATGATTGTAATTTAAACCATTATTAATAATGACTATACATCACATACCTTCAAATAAACAAATGGTTCTAACTAGATTCATTCTATGTTTGAGAAGATTATTCTCTTTTACATGCATCAATAACACCCTTTCATAATCCACTTCAATTCAAGCTTCTTAACTAGCTCATTAGAAACATGATTGTAATTTCTACCATTATTAATAATGACTATACATCACATACCTTCAAATAAACAAATGGTTCTAACTAGATTCATTCTATGTGTGAGAAGATTATTCTCTTTTACATGCATCAATAACACCCTTTCATAATCCACTTCAATTCAAGCTTCTTAACTAGCTCATTAGAAACATGATTGTAATTTCTACCATTATTAATAATGACTATACATCACATACCTTCAAATAAATAAATGGTTCTAACTAGATTCATTCTATGTGTGAGAAGATTATTCTCTTTTACATGCATCAATAACACCCTTTCATCATCAGTTCTTCAGCTCACTCAGAATATTTTGCACTCCTTTTTATGCATGGATTTTTGTATTGGCATGTTGAGAAATATGATTTCTCATTATTTCTCCAACTGTCATTGCATTGTGTGGCATGTTTACACTTGAATGCATGATGTCATGTCTCTCCATAATGGAAAAAGATTTTCTTAAATCCTATTCCTCTTACATGTCCTCTTCATTTGTACTTTCATCTTCCTCCACCTCTTTTTTCACGACTCTTCTCACGTGATGTTCTCATATCTCCTTTACACACATGAATTTGAACATCACCACATAAGTTTCCACGTTTGCGTGGGAATTTCCTAATACTCTATAGGTTTCTTTATTATCTACATTAAAAATCTTCTTCCCTTAGTGCAAACTAATATGTTTCCTGCATGTATTTTAGTCTGATGGTAATGATTTCTATTAGGAAATTAGAGTAGCGAAACAACTTCCTACACTAATCTTGAGGAGAGATATTATGTAAAACTTTCAACATAATAAAATAGTTATAGAAATCTCAGCAACACATTCATAACAAGAAAATAAACAATTAACACAAACACTAGATATACGCGGGGAAAATCCTTTCGGATAAAAAACCCCACACTCCAAAATCCCACTCAATGTATTTCAAATCTAATAACAAGATTACATACATTTGCAGAGCAAGTTTCTTACAGGAATATCACCAAAAACAATTCTAGGAGGATTCTAACATTAGAGTACTTGCTAAGCTCACCACACAAATTGCTTCTCCAAGCCTTCAATTTATAGACCTTTGGTTATACAAGAAACCATCTATGATTTACAAAACCATGTGCCAAACCTCTCATGAGGTGGATTGCATTAAAGAGCAAGATTTCATTCTAAAATTAGGCTCTCACGTCCAAAATATTCTCTCATATTTTGACCCTTAAAGATGACATAAAATATGTCATAATATCTCTAAAAATAGCCCTTCCTTGATATACTATCATATGGGAATCTTTTGGAAACTCATATTTCTATTTTTAGAGAACCGACAATGTGAAACGGTTGTAGGAAAATATTATCTGAATAAACCAAACAAGGTTGAGACACCTTATTTCCAAAATCTCCCACTTGTAGAATACGTTGTAAGGGCCAAGGGAAAGATATCATCATGGATCAACTACTATGGACCAAGATGCCCATAGATTTGAAACACCACCTAAATTTTGTTGTGCTCATGGGAATAGTTAATTCATCTGCAACATTTTTAACTCTACGTTTTTAGCTTCATCCTACCATCCTCGACCATATCTCTCATGAAGTGATATTGAACATCAATGTGTTTGGTCTTGGCATGAAAAGTCAGGTTCTTCGCAAGGTAGATTGCACTCTAATAGTCACAATACATTGTAATTGCACCTTGTTTCAATCCAATATTTGAACACAAATGCTTCATCCAAATGACTTCTTTATATGCATAATCAGTTGCCATGTACTCTGCCTCAGTAGTGGATAAGGTGACCATAACCTATCGCTTGGTCATCTAATTGATTGCACCACCATTAAGAGTAAACACATATGCACTGGTGGATCTTCTGCTATCGACATCACCGCCCAATCTGAATCCAAAAAACCATGAATACCTAGGGAATGTTGATGTCATCTACCTACAAACATATAGAGTACTCTAAGTACCCCATAAATATCTAAAGACCCTCTTAACTGCATCCCAATGCACTCTTGCAAGATTAGACATAAAATAAGAAAGAACTCCCACTATTTAGGAAATTTCTTGTCTTGTACAAACCATATCATACATTAAGCTTCCAACTCTGCTAAGGCACTCTACTCATGTCTTCCATCTCTAATGGGGATGAAGGACATTGTGAAAAGGAGAGATTCATTCCCAAAGTATCAGGAACACAAAGTGGTTTGTAATCCTGCATGTTGAACCTTTGCAAAATAGAAAAAACATACTTACTCTGGCCAAGCCATAGCTTTCTGTTCTCATGATCTCTCCTAATATCCATCCAAAGTATGTGTTTTTTCTGTACCAATATCTTTCATTTCAAATTTCGCAGAGAGCTATGATTTCAATTTTACAATCAAACCTTTTCCATTCCCAATAAACAACATGTCATCAACATATAAAGTAATTACTAGAAACAATCACCATCAAATTTAAAATATACACAATGATTAGATTTAGACCGCACAAACCCCAAACTCAACACATATGGTACCACATCCTAGGACTTTGTTTAAGGCCTTAAAGGGATTTCTTTAACTTATAAACCATATTTCTTTTACCTTTCACCATGTAGTACTTTGGCTGTGTCATATAGATTTCTTCCTTAAATCACCATGAAGGAAAGTAGTTTTCACATCCATTTGTTCAACCTCTAGGTCATAAGTTACTGCAATAGATAATAAAAAATGAATGAATGTCATTTTCACAATAGCAGAGAATATATCACCATAATCAATACCCTCAACTTGAGAGTAACCCTTTATAACCAATCATTCCTTATATTTTTCAACATTTCCATCTAAACAAATCTTTTTATTAAACACCCATTTACATCCAACAAGTTTCTGACCTTTAGGCAATGGAACAAGGTCCCCTGTATCATTATTTTTAAGGGCTGCCATCTCTTCATCCATGGCTATTTTCTAGGACTTTGAATCATTCATACCCAAAGCCTCTTGTACAGATCTCGGTTCATCAATGTTAGTACTCAAAGAAAAATACACTTCCAATCATCAGGAGAATATCCATATCTTTTAGGTGGTTTCCTTTGCCTTGTAGACTTTCAAACAAGCTGAGATGAAGATCCTTCCACTTCTTCCTCCTATTCTTCCTCTTCTAAAGATTCGAGCTTGGTGAGATCTCCTCAACTTCTTGTATATTTTGGGGTCTCGATTTGACTTTCTCAGGAGTAGAAGGAAGTTGAACCACATCCTTTTTTTGTTCATTTTCTTTATGTTGTTCTAGCTGAAAATGAACAAGGAAAGATTTAATCTCTCTTAAAATAACACTTCTATAGTATATTACCTTTTGTGTAAATGGATCCCAAAGCTTGTATCCTTTCACACCATATCCATATCCGATGAAGATACATTTGACAACCTTAGAATCCAACTTTGTTCTTTTCTCCTTAGGCACATGTGCATATGCCTCACACCAAAAAAATATCAGATGTCTAATTGAAGGCTTTTCCCCGACCACACCTCCATTGGCGATTTATCAACAAGCGTTGATGTAGGAGATCTATTTATCAAATAACAAGTAGTGGTAATAACTTCAGCCCAAAACCTCTTTTCTAGACCAACTCCAATCAACATGCTCCTAGCCTTCTCCATCAACGTTCTGTTCATTATTTCTGTAACTCCATTCTGCTTCGGAGAATACAAAGTTTTCTTTTGTCTTTTAATTCCAATCTATACAAAATTTGTCAAAGTATGCGAGAATAGTACTCACCGCCATTATTAGATTTTAACACTTAATTTCCTTCCCAGTTTGAGTTTCAACCATAGCCTTAAATTCCTTGAAACGACTAAAAACTTTAGATTTACTCTTTAAAAAATATACCCATGTTCTCCTACAAAAATCATCAATGAAAATAACATAATAAACTTATTTAGCAATAGAAGAAACCTTAATAGGACCAAATACATCCAAATGGATTAGATTCAAGATACATGAAGACTTATGAGTAGACGAGTAAAACTGAACGTGGTTCTATTTTCCATAAATACAATGCTCACAGAAATCAAACTCCAGATTACAATCATTCAACCCCTCAACGAGGTTCTTATTTTTCAGGGCTTTTAAACCCTTCTCTCCAATGTGGCCAAGCCTTTTGTGCCATAACATGGTATTCTTTGTAGGTAATTTTCATTCGGTAGACAGAGAACCCTTGGGTACTTAGAAGCCACGACCATCTACAGAGGCGGAAACCCTCTCCTTTTCCAGCAAAATAGTTACTGGCTTAGTTTTATCCGAAGTGCTATTGTACTCAACTGTGCATGCATCAAGTTGGTACAATGTACCCAATCTACTTCCTCTTGCTATCACCATAGCACCTCTCACCATTTTCACACCTACTTGTTCATGCACACCCACATCTATTAGCTTGCTAATAGATAATAAATTTCTTGCTAGTCTTGGGATATGTAAAACACTATCAAATCTTCTAATTCTACCATCATAAAATTTCACCTAAATACTACCATGACCAACAATTTCAAGGAAAGAATTATCACCCAAATACACCTTACCACCAACATAGTTTTCATAATTATTAAACTACTTTTTGTTAGGATTCATGTGGAAAGATGCACCTGAGTCTATCAACCATGCATTATCACCTATACAAGTGGCCAAAGCTGCAATAAAGGCATCTCCATATTCCTTTTCGGACTCAGAATCAGAATCATGCTTCTTCTTTTTCATTTTATTTTCTTCTTTGCATTTCGTTCGGAAGTGTACAGATTTTCCATAGTTCTAGCATATAGCCCTTGACTTACTGAGGGGATTTTGATCACCCCTTATTCTTGGAATGGCCACACTTCTTCTCATCTTTTCCTCGTTCTTTTTTTCTTCCTTGAAACACTCTTGAATCCTCTTTGGCATTCAGAGATACCTTCCTTCTCATCTCTTTGGAGAGAAGAGAACCAACAACATCCTCCATTTTTAGAGTGACTGAAGTGCTCCCAATGGCCATGACTAGGTTGTCCTATGAGTCTGGAAATGAAACCAACATAGTTTGGAACCTTCCTTCTTCATCCATCTTAACCCCAACTGAGCTCAAATGAGTCACAAATGTATTGAATGTTTCCAAATGCTCGAATATTTGTCCACCTTCTTCCCTTCTCAATGAATATAACTTCTTCATCAAGAAAATCTTATTTACTGTAGACTTAGCTTGGTATATCTCATCCAGATTTTTCCAAAGCTTCTCCTAAGTGGATTCTTCATGGACATTTATCAGGATCAAATCTCCAAGATATAGTCTAATAATACCTTTATCTTTTCTATCCATTACATCATATGTTACAGCCCAAAACTGGATCCATAGGCCTATGCACCTTGTCATCCACTTTGTATCCTATAGATCTCGATCAACAAAAAAATTCCATCTTCAGCTTCCACATTTCAAAGTTTGTGCCAGAAAAATTCTCTACCTCTAACCTCCTAGATGTGCTCACCATTTGAAAAAATATTTGCAACTAGATAACAAAGTATACTTTGCACAAGCTCCTACTCAAATCTGGATTAGCATAAAAACCGAACAACCCACAACTAAAACACAAGATGATCAAGCTTTGATACCACTTGCTAGGAAATTAGAGTATCTTAACAACTTCCTACGCTAATCTTGAGGAGATATATTATGCAAAACTTTCAAAATAATAAAATAGTTACAGAAATCTCAGCAACACATTCATAACAAGAAAATAAAAAATTAACACAAACACCAGATATCGTGGGGAAAATCCTTTCAGATAAAAATCCCACTCTCTAAAAATACCACTCAATGTATTTCAAGTCTAATAACAAGATTACATACACTTGCAGAGAAAGTTTCTTACAGGAGTATCACTAGAAACAATTCTAGGAGGATTCCAACATTAAAGTACTTGCTAAAATCACCACATAAATTGCTTCTCAAAGCCTTCAATTTATAGACCTCTGGTTATGCAAGAAACCATATATGATTTACAAAACCATGTGCCAAATTTCTCATGAGGTGGATTGTATTAAAGAGCAAGATTTCGGTCTAAAATTAGGCTCTCACATCCACAATATTCTCCCCTATTTTGACCCTTAAAGATGACATAAAATCTCTCATAATATCTCTAAAAATATCCTTTCCTTGATATACTATCATATGGGAATATTTAAGAAACTCATATTTCTATTTTTAGAGAACTGATAATGTGAAACGGTTGTAGAAAAATCTTAATCGAATGAAGCAAACAAGGTTGAGACACCTTATTTCCAACAATTTCATCTTGAATATAAATGTATAAACGATTGAGATAAGGTGATATTTTTCAGCATCATCATATACTTCATGTCAACCCCTAATGTTAAGCCCATTTTACTTCTAAATGTACTTCCCTACACTTTGTTTCTTTTCTTGCAAACTTTTTAAATGTACTTCCCTACCCTTTAACATTTTCGACATTATATTCCATTTCCTCATCTTATATTTTTCTCTTTGAACTCTCTCATTCTACCCAAAATCACACAACAAAGATACTTTTCCTTTTAACTCAAAACATGTAAATGTAACCTTATTTTTATATTCCAAACCTTTTGTTATCTCTCGAAAGTGCACCCTATAGAGAGATGGCTACAGGTGTTCGAAGATTCCAAATTTTATCTCTCTCTTTCATAGATACAATGGAAACACATAAGGTCAGTGGGTATACCTATTTTGAGATGATTCTCCGGTATCAAGGATGGTTCCTTATGGATGTATCCTAAACTGATTTTTGGGTTTAAGGGTAAAAGATGAGTGTAAAAAATGAATTAAAACTAAGGTGATACACCAAAATTTATATGAGGGCTTTGACTGAGTATATGCACAATTAATATGGGAAGGATTCTTGATGCACGAACCAACAATTTTCTACAGAATAATTAAGGGAAAACACTTGTTGGATTGAGGAAAATATCACAAAATCACTGATAAGTTAACATACACATTAAAATTATGCAGAAAATACTGAACTTGTAGCATGGTAAGATTATTTTTCAGAGAATTTGCATTCACAATCCTAATAGAAACATACACAAGGCTGCAAATAATTGGAAAGGCTAAAAATTCTTCACACTCGAAGGAAAAAATGAAAAAAATTGCTTCAGTACTCTGTATCCAAAAGTCCTCCTTGTGCTTTGCAAAGGCACACAATATATAGCAAAATAAAAATTTACCCTCTTCCTAAAAATAGTCTAAGGCTTGTACTCATCCATACATCTTATTTTTATCCTTTATTTAATAATAGATAAAGGAATAAAAATAGAACATGCAATTACAAATAGGTAATAATAGCCTTGATTACAATACAGTCAAACTGAAGTTAACTATTTTATTCTTAAGGAAATAAGGTTAATAATTTTCTAATAATAAGTTTTCTTCCTAGGAAAGTCTCCTTCCTTAAGCATGCAACTTTGTCTCCTTGTTTGTTTTGTTCTCTTGTGAAGCATGAAAAAAATTAAATCCCTTTTCTGAGTAAAATAATTTCAATACTTGCAATATTTGCAAAAATAAAAATCCACCATGGGGACCACTTGTCCATGTGCACATGCTCTGATGTTGACATCTCTTTGGCTTCTAATGGTCACAAGGGTGACATACTACAAATTATCTCTAGCTCCTTCAACAGTGGGGACCACCTTTGCACTTCACCATGGTTTGGCCACCTTTGTGGACTTAGCAAACATAAAAGGGTTGACCATTTTTACATTGCACATGCCACTATAGTCTCCACCACCTTTTGATTAATACATACATGTATATACTTTTCGGCCTTTGCATATTGGATAATGTATGGTTTTAAAAGATACACCTTTTTAGTGATCATTGTGGGAATGATTTGGTTGGCACTTATATTATTTGGAGCATACACTATAGTGGGACTTTTGAAAGTCAAAATATATAATAATCATTTGATGACACGTGGGATGACCCCTGCTTTGCCGCACGATGAGTTGACCGTTGGCATATTGCTAGGTGATATTTTAAACTCAACCCTAACTAGGGTTTTCCATGTATATGCATCTTGGACTCTGGTTGAGTTAGGGTTTTTGATAGAGAACCGTCGATCTCTGTCCTCTTGAATTTTTTATCATTGATCTTTGACTGTGAGTTAGGGTTTTACCCCTATAATTAATTTGGTTGGTGGGAATGACCGTGGTTATTTTCTTTGGATGTGGAGCTCACTCCTCGGCCTTTGATCTTTGTCCTTCTGATCTTGAGCCATTAATTATTGACCCTTGGTTAGGGTTAGGTTAAGCCAAAGTTCTGGTGGGTGAGTTAAAACAACTCGAACTCATCCATTTTCCACTTCGCATCTGGTTCGGGTGAAACACTTATAAAATTTTTCAATGCCATTATTGGATCTCTGTTGAGCTCAGCTTTCCTCTCAGACTAGTATTATGATGATTTCTTGACTTTTCATTTGTGGTTATTCTCTATTGAGCTTAGCTGTGTTGTTCATTGGTCTCGATTTATTTTGTTTGTGAGCTCCTTTTTAACATGGTTGCCACTTTGTTTTGAAGCTTCGAGCTTGGTTTACATTGATTTGGGCCTGCAATGTTCTGGGGACTCAAACACTTGCATTTATTATCATTTTGATTTGCTATTTGGCCTCTCGAAGGAATTCATGTGCTCGACTTATTTGATTTTCCTCATGGTTGTAGAATGGTCTCCTTTTCTTGATCATTCCCAAGCTTCTTTTTGTGTGGCTTCGATCTTTTTTTGAGTTTTCGGGTGAATAAAAATTTGATCTTGGCCACCATCATTGGTTACAGGTGAGTTAATTTTATATTGCATACGTACCCCTCCATTTTCATTTTCTTCCTTGGATATGTCACTGAATCTTTTGAAAATATTATGGGTTCTGTGATCTGAGCTCCATTCGGTTTCCGAGTTCGAAACTTCTCATGGGTATATGGATTTATTTCTTCATCATCCAGTTGTTCAAAAGTTTCAACTATTTGATTATAAGGGTGAGTTTCTAATTCTCACTCTTATTTCTTCATAACCATTAATGGTTTTTTCGATCAACGTTGGAAATTGTAATTTCTTTTCTTGGATCTGTAACTTGAAATTGATATTCAATGGGAATATTGGCTTTTGAAAGAAAACTTTGAAACTCCTTTAACCTGGATGTGTATGTAATTTTGATTCAAGGATTTCTGTCTAAGATTGTGATCTGAATGCTAGAGAACATTCCTCTTGCTCTGAAATGATAAGGCCA
The DNA here is from genome assembly GCA_018340775.1 of Taxus wallichiana var. yunnanensis. Classification (NCBI taxonomy): domain Eukaryota; kingdom Viridiplantae; phylum Streptophyta; class Pinopsida; order Cupressales; family Taxaceae; genus Taxus; species Taxus wallichiana. The sequence goes on from CM031238.1 coordinate 289,047,875, forward strand.
AGGCTTATAGATGTGGGTGTTTGAAGCATCTTTTATAAATACCCTCTGTATTGATTCAGTTTAATGCCTGGAGCTCTTTCTGTAGGAATTTCCAACTGTAATTTATACTGCCTATTTCATCCTTTGTTTAGTGACTATAAGATAACCTTGAAATACCTGTAGCTCTTTTATAACTTAGAAAAGTTCTAAGATAAAATGTACTTTGTATATTTACCTTTAATGGAGATTTTGTTCATTCATGCTTATTCCACAAGAACTAGATTGAGTCTTGACTTCCTATGAAGAACCTAATGTTAATATTTTATTGATATACTTCCTTGCATAAATAGTTGTACCTCTTTGGCATGGTAGCATTTCTGATTTTTATCATTGCTCTATTTGGAAACTTGTAAGTGGGTTTCTAGAAATTGCAAGCAGTTCCTTATTTGTTTCTAATACTATTTTTAGACATAAGCCTTGATTCAAATGCTTTGTTAAGATCTCGATAACTTGTTTCTTTTACTTAAATACTTTATTTCCATGATAATATTTTTGTCATGTTGGAAAATTAAAAATGTTGATTTTTCATGGCGAAGCCCTGGCAAATTTTTTCCAGAATTCTTTCTTCCTTCCATTTCCAGCTATAGTAGTTGTATTTTTATGGTTCAGAATATAGAAAGTAACACTTTTCTGTTGAAGTTGATTTGGTAAATAAAATTGAAACATCATAACTGTTTATCTTGACCATGGCATGTTTTTCTACTTTTCTATATCACTTACTTGATTTACATATTTCTTTTAAAGCATGTAACAGTTGAAAGCAACATGATGAAAAGTTGTAAATGTCCATTTTACATGGCGAAGCCATATCGAAATTTTCCCATAATATTCTCTTCATTCTGTTTCAGCTGTAACCATTCTTTTCCAGTTAACTTCAAGTTCTTGAAATCTTATTTTCTCCCTTATATGCAAACTAAAAAGTATACTTCTAATTTCCAATCTCTTTTCTATATTGTAACTTCTTCCATTTGCAGAAAATACTTAATTTGAGTTACATTAATCCTTCTTTCCAGCATGTACTTATGACTTGTCTATTTCTTCTTCTTACAACTGCACTGCTTGCACACTTAAGAAAATAGTTAGAAAAATACTTAGGCTTTTTGGCCTCTCTTGTGTCCATGTTTCTTCTTTTGTTTTAACTTTATTCTTTCTAAGTAAGTATAACATGTATGCAGTTTGATCTTCAATTTATTATTTTTAAGAGATTCATATGCACGAATTAGGACAATATAGGAATATGAATTGATCCCTGAGCTCGTAGCTGACAATTTTTCTTTTCTCCTCTTTTTAGGTATAGTGGCTTTTACAACGAAGATGAAGAAGGAACAAAAGCTTGAAAAAGAGATGATTCAACCAAAGAAGAAAACCCCCAAGGCAATGATGGCTTCACTCATACTCCTTCACTTTCTCTTTCATGCATATGTACCTCTTATTTTAGTAGTTGTACTTTACTTTTCAGTTACATCCCACGGCTTGTGTGGGAAACATTTGAAAATTCCTTATGAATAAAACATTGAATTCTGTAAATGAATTGTATATTTATTTTTGCATTTTAGCTTTCTGTATGGATTGAATGATGAACGAAACAAATCAATAATATAATTTAATGTCTTAATCATGAAGGAAATAACATTAAGAAAACCTCAGTAACATCAAGAAATGAACTCGATTTACGCAATCTGCGCTTATGTTTTTGTTCCAAAACAAAGCATTTAACCTATTATGTAATTGGATGTCTCGATCAAGACAACATATCTATCCTTCGCGGCTTTGTGTTATTTTGCTAAAGATAGTCATGAAATTGCAGACTATGTGATCTATTACATTTTGTAACAAAGACACATAGCCGCATATTTCATGTAATCATTAAACTAATCAGCGATAACGACATAATCTATTGTCATTTTGATTTACTATTTGGCCTCTCGAAGGAATTCATGTGCTCAACTTCTTTAATTTTCCTCGTGGCTAGAATGGTATCCTTTTCTTGATCATTTCCGAGCTTCTTTTTGTGTGGCTTATGATCTGTTTTCAAGTTTTCTAGGTGAATCATAGTTTGATGTAGGCCTCCATAAGTAGTTATAGGTGAGTTAATTTTCTATTGCATATGTACCCCTCCATTTTTATTTTCTTCCTTGGATATGTCACTGAATCTTTTGAAAATATCGTGGGTTTTGTGATCTGAGCTCCATTCGGTTTCTGAGTTTGAAACTTCTCATGGGTATATGGATTTCTTGCTTCATCATCCAGTTGTTCGAAAGTTTTGACTGTTTGATTATAATGGTGAGTTTCTACTTCTCACTCTAATTTCTTGATACCCATTAATGGGTTTTTCGATCAACGTTGGAAACTATAATTTCTTTTCTCAGATCTGTAACTTGAAATTGATTTTCGATGGGAATATTGGCTTTTGAAAGAAAACTTTGAAAACTCCTTTAGCCTGGATATGTATGTAATTTTCATTCAAGGATTTATGTTTGAGTTTGTGATTTGAATGCTAGAGAGTGTTCCTCTTGCTCTGAAATGATTAGGCTTGAAGGCTTATTGATGTGGATGTTTGAAGGTTCTTTTATTAATACCCTCTCTATTGATTCAATTTAATGCCTGGATATCTTTTTGTAGGAGTTTTCAACTATAATTTATACTTCCTATTTCATCCTTTGTCTAGTGACTATAAGATCACCTGGAAATACCTATAGCTCTTTTGTAACTTAGAAAAGTTCTAAGATAAATTGTACTTTGGATATTTTCCTTCAATGGAGCTTCTGTTCATTCATGCTTATTCCACTGTAACTAGATTGAGTCTTGACTTCCTGTGATGAACCTGATGTTAATATTTTCTTGATCTACTTCCTTGCATAAATAGTTGTACCTCTTTGATATGGCAGCATTTCTGATTTTTATCATTGCTCTATTTGGAAACTTGTAAGTGGCTTTCTAGAAATTGCAAGCAGTTCCTCATTTTTTTTTATACTATTTTCAGGCATAAGCCTTGATTCAGATGCTTTGTTAAGATCTTTGTAACTTGTTTCTTTTACTTAGATGCTTTATTTCCTTGATAGTAAAATTTCTGGCATCTGGAAAATTTAAATGTTGATTTTTCTTGGCAAAGCCCTAGAATTTTTTTCTAGAATTATTTTTCTTCCTTCCATTTCTAGCTATAGTAGTTGTATTTTTCTAGTTCAGACTATAGAAAGTAACACTTTTCTGTTGAAGCTGATTTGGTAAATAAAATTGAAACATCATAACTATTTATCTTGACCATGGCATGCTTTTCTACTTTTTTGTATCACTTACTTGATTTACATATTTCTTTTAAATTATGTAATAGTCTAAAAACAACATGATGAAAAGTTGTAAATGTCCATTTTACATGGCGAAAGCCCTATCAAAATTTTCCCAGAATCTTCTCTTCATTATGTTTTAGTTGTAACCCTTCTTTTCCACTTAACTTCAACTTCTTGAAATCTTATTTTCTCCCTTAGTTACGAACTGAAAAGTATACTTCTATTTGCTAGTCTCTTTTCTGTACTATAACTTCTTCCATTTGTGGAAAATATTGAATTTGAGTTACATTAATCCTTCTTTCCAATGTGTACTTATGACTTATCTATTTCTTCTTAGTTGCAACCTGTACTTGCACACTTAAGAAAACAGTTAGAAAAATACTTAGGCTTTTTGGCCTTTCTTGTGTCCATGTTTCTTCTTTTCTTTTCTCTTTCTTCTTTCTGAGTGAGTATAACATGTATGCAGTTTAATCTTCAAGTAAATTATATCTCCTATTTTTAATAGATTCATATGCATGAATTAAGACAATATAGGAATATGAATTGATCCCTGTGATTGTAACTGATAGTTCATCTTTTCTCCTCTTTTTAGGTATAGTGGCTTTTACAACAAAGATGAAGAAGGAACAAAAGCTAGAAAAAGAGATGCTTCAACCAAAGAAGAAAACCCCCAAGGCAATGATGGGTTCACTCATACTCCTTTACTTTCTCTTTCATGCATGTGTACCTCTTATTTCAATAGTTGTACTTTAATTTTCAGTTACATCCCACAACTTGTGTGGGAAACATTTGAAAATTCCTTATGAATAAAACATTGAATTTTGTAAATGAGTTGTATATTTCTTTCTACATTTCAGCTTTCTGTATGGATTGTATGATGAACTAAACAACTCAGTAATATAATTTAATGTCTTAATTATGAAGGAAAGAACATTAAGAAAACTTGTAACATCCAGTAATGAACTCTGATTTTTGCAATCTCCACTTATGTTTGCTATTCCAAAACTTAGCATTTCACCTATTATATAATTAGATGTCTTGATCAAGACAACACAACTATCCTTTGGGCTTTGTGTTCTTTTGCTGAAGATAGTCATGAAATTGTAGACTATGTGATCTATTACATTTTGTAACAACACACATAGCTATAGATTTCATGTAATCGTTTAACTAAATCAGTAGTAACGACATAATCTAAAAACTCCCCTAGCTCAGGTATACTTCACGAATGCTATCCATCGTAACGAAGTTTCGAGTTGCCCATTTTTACACAAGTGTAAAAATTGTCAACATTTTTGGTGATCCTGTAGGGAAATCTACCTGCTAGCTTATATATACCCATTGCCTTGCTCTTGTCCATTGGGCATGGAGTCTAAACATGTAACCAAAATCTTCCTTTCTAAAAGGTCCAACCCTTCCAAAATGAACTAAAACTGGGAAAGGATCTGGTAAACCAGATCACGTGCACAAATGCACTTATTGAAAGGAAAAGCAATGCAATATAAAAACTGCACTTATTGAAGGGAAATCCTACCTAAACAAACACTATATGATTTTCAATAATAGTGTTTGAGAAACATACCATTCACAGGAATGGGAAGTTCCTCTCCACTCAGTTTCAAAACCTAAAAAACATTGTGTTCTTTGCAAGATGAAATCATGTAAGGGCCACTCTAGATTGTATCAAACTTTGTGTGTCTTCCTAGCTTTACATGATCAACATCCCACTTTAACACAATATCTCCTTCATTGAAGATTCTAAATTTGGATTTCTTATCAAAAGTCTTCTTCATCTATTTCTGATTCTTTTCCATATTCAAATGGGCTTGATCTCTTAGCTCTTGTAATTCCATTAACTTTGCATAACAAACCTATAATGGTTCATTCTCAAGAAGCTCTATTTGATGCAACAAATCCAATGTAGGTAATTCAACTGAAATAGGCATTCTTGCTTTTTTTTGGTACACAAGTTTGTATGGTGAATTACCAACTGATCTTTTAGGAGTTACTCTATCAACCACAAGTGCTGAATCAACATCATATGCCAAGCTCTTTTATTATCTTTGAGTGTTCTTTTGATGATCCTTAAAAGGTTCTTGTCTGAAAACATAAAGAAAATAGAGCACTTTCCATTTTCCCATATAACTTCATCAAAAATATTGTTTTCAAATTTTTTTTTGAACATGTATATAATTTCACCATGATTGGGATGGTATAACTTTTATCACATTCTAACAAGTGAAACAAAATTTTAGTCTTAAATGAAGACATAAACATTCATGGAAATAAGTGTCTTAAAGACCTACTACTAGTAAATAATTATAAAATGATATTTATCCTACTCTATTCACTTTAAAATGAATATTTCTACAAAGCTAACAGTCTCCCCTACATGATGATACCATTTTTATGAAATATTTTTGACTTTTCGGCATGGTTCAAGTCTGGAAAAGACTAAATTTGATATTTTGTTGTTTTTGATGTAAAATTTAGGATTTCATGTCCACTTAATTGTCCCTCAACTCATTGCACTTACCCCATTTCCTTGTGGGTAATAATTAGATGAAGAACTTAAGTAAATTCCATGGATGATAATCCAATCTGTTATCTTTGAACCAAGAAACTCTAAAGCATTATCTGATATGATAGTTGTTGGAACACCAAATCTCAAACTATTCCTTCATAAAAGGATAGTATCGAAGCTTTATTAGCATCTTTCAAGGCTATTGCTTCAGTCCATCATGTAAAATAATTTGTAGCAGTTAAGATCCATTTGTGTCCTTATGACGAAGGTGGGTTTATCATGCCAATAAAGTCAAGACCTCACTACATAAAATGTTGATCAACCAAATAGGTTGTAAAGGCAGCGAAGCTAAATGTTCTTTTCCAACAAAGAAAGTACATTTTTTACACTTTTTGATCCATTCAAAATAATCCTTGAATATTCTAGGCCAATAGTAACCAACTTTCATGATTTTTAGAGCTGTGGTACATGCTGAGAAATGACCTCCTGTAGGTCCTTCATGGAATTTTGATAGTAACTTCTAAATTTTGTCATAGTCAACACATCACAGCAAGATTTCATTTATATCTCTTTTGAACAACACACTATCAATAAAGATATAGGGGACAACTTGTAATCTGAAATATCTTCTTTTATTTTTATCCATACCTTTTGGATGGGTGTCATGTTGTAGATATTTAACCAAATCAATCATCCATCTTGATTCCTTTACTTCTTGAGAAAGTTCAAGTTGTTAATTTTCTTGATTGAACCATGATTTCTGATTGTTGATACTCAATTTCAGCATGTTGTTTTGAATCATCTAGTTCTGTAGCTTGCTATTTTTCCATAACAACAATTAGATGTTCACACAAGCCATTCCCTTAAACTATCTTCGTAACATGAATATCAACATCATATTCCATGACCTTCGTTATCCAATTTGTTCTTTTCTCATTCAATTCTTTATTTAGCAAGAAATCTTTCACACTTGGATGAGAAATAAGAACATGGATTTTATTGTTCAAAAGCATGTACTTGAAATTCTTTAGTCCTCTGACTACTGAAAGTACCTATTTTTCAAGGAAGGTTTACTATGTTTCGTAATCATACAAGCTTTGTCTGAAGAAAGCAATAGGTTGCTCAATATTTTCATCATTAACTTGAGTTAGTATGGATGAGATTGTTTCATCTCCTGCAAGTGCATACATTGTAAAATCTTTATCAAAATTTGGATTTGCAAGAGTAGGAGCCTAGAGATCGTTGTTTTGATTGCTTCAAACCCTTCTCTCCCTTTTCTAGTCCAAGAGAATGTTTTATCTTTCTTTAACATAGTTGTCAATGGTTTAACCAATGCTGCAAAATCTAGAACAAATCTTCTAACAAAGTTGATTTTTCCAAGAAAACTTTGTAAGGCCTTCTTATGATGAGGCAATGATAGCTATGATATGGCTTTGATTCTAAAAGGATCAATTACTAAACCTTTCTTAGAAACAATATGGCCAAGTAATTTACCTTGATGTACTGAAAAGATGGACTTCTTGGGATTCAAAGATATTCCAAATTACCTACACAACTAAAAAGTCTTCCTTAGATGCATCAAATGTTCATCAAAATTTTTTTAAATACAGTAACATCATCTAAATAAACAAGAATGCATTTATTTAGCAAGCTATGAAAATCCATGTCCATTGCATGTTGAAATGTTGCATCGGCATTTGAAAGACCAAAAGGCATTCTTTTGTAAGCATAAGTACCCCACTTGGTGGTAAAAGTTGTTTTGTACCTATCTTCTTCTCGGACTAAAATCTGATTGTATCCATTGTATCCATCTAGAAGAGATAGTCTATCTGAACTAGAAACTGTTCTCAAAATTTGGTCCATATTTGGTAGTGGGTAATGATCTTTTAATGAAGCTTTGTTAAGATCTCTGAAATCGACACATAATCTAATTTCTCCATTCTTCTTCCTAACAAGAACAAGATTTACTACCCAACTTGAATGCTTAACTGGAAAGATAATACCTGATTCAATTAACTTGGATAACTCTTTCCTCATTAGAGGCTCTATTTTGGGATTTACAGGCCTCTGCTTTTGCCTAACTAGGTTTAGAATTGGGATGCTGCATTCGATAGTATGTTGTGCTAAACTAGGATCAAACCCTTTCAGGTCTTGGTATTTCCAAGCGAAAAAATCTTTAAACTCCTTACAAAGATTAATAAATGATTGTTTTTCAGCTAAGGAACATACCTTTCTGAGAAATAAATTTTTCCCTTCATCAACTAAAATTTCTTCATAGTTATCAGCATGTGTTGACATCTTGGTTTTGTCTTTTCTTAACTAATCATCAATGTTGCAGATGTCGTCTAATGTGATTAGACCTCGAGGCAATTTATTTTCTTTAATTCAACAATCTGGTCACCATATAAATGGTATAATTTATCCTGATTTACTAGAAAATTTAGCTTCTTGCTGCAAAAAAGTCTACATTTGATCATCATTTTCAAAAACTTGCCAATTTAAGTCATTATCAGGTATAGAAGGCCTGATAATTAACTTAATATGAGGCTGAATTTTTTTCTCTATCTATTCCAGCACTTCAAAACTAGCACCAACTGTTGCAAGTCTGTCTGCATGCTTATTTTCAGTTCTAAGAATAGACTGAATATTAATAGCATCAAAATCTTCCATTAAGTCTAAAACTCTATGTCTGTAAGACTTCATTAATGGATTCTTACAAACATTAAAATTATTTACTTGATTGATAACCAACTCAGAATCACCAAAAATTTGTAATGTGTGATACCTTTCTTTCTGGCCCAAAGCAAGCCATGAATTAATGTTTCATACTCACCTACATTACAAGTGCATGAAAATTGGAGACTCAAAGATGAGAAATACCTTTCATTTGTTGGGGAAGTGAGCATCAAACCTGCTCCCTATCCTTTTTGTTCTTAGCTCCATCAAAATGAAGCTTCCAAATCCCTTCTGCTGAATTTTCTATTTTAGATAGAAAGGGAAGTGGTGTATTTTCTTCATGCATACAATACACACCAAATAGATGTTCTTCAACTTCCTTAAAAATATCGTGGGCATGTTATTCAAATTTCTTTTCATCCATAAACATGTTAGAAATACCATCTAATTCTGAAACATGAGCTACATCATCAAAATCAGACTGGTCTAAGGTTGCATAATTAGCTACTACATTTGGAGAGTGAGGCTCAATGTGAAATTTGGCCAATGGTTCTAATTGATAGTAACTTTTGTGCCATAACGTGTGGTGAAAAATAAGAAGGGCCAATCTGAAGAGAGATAACCTCCTATCTTTTTGTGAAATCTCTAGATAAGCATAAAGCAAAGTATGGAGGTAAATCTACAACAGTAACATCTTGCATAATAGAAACATTCGGGCAAGCATGCAATGTTACCTCTAAATTTTGATTATACCAACTTGTATTAGTTGTAGTTCCATCAAGTTGTAAGACACTCTTTTCATAGGCTCATACTGCAGACCCAATTTTTCTTGCAATTGCTTTTGGCATAACTGTGCTACTTGCACTATTGTCCACCATGTAGTTATGAACTAGATGTTCTCCAATAATTAGTGATAGATAAAATGGTGGTGGCTTCTTGATGTCATGAGCATTCAAAACTTTCTAAACCATCCACTTAACTTATTTAATGCGGTCTTGTTCGAACATTCTAAGGACCATGTCTTCCTTCTGAACTTCCTTTTCTATTGTTTTTGAAGAAATCTACAGCTTAGCTAGTTCATGAGAAAGTAAATCTTGTTGTCCTGGAATACTTAGAGCATCTCATATTGAGATGTTAACATTATGATTTTTCATTACATCAACAATGTTAAAAGAAGCAAAAATTTTAGAGATAGATTCAACTGTTTTAGCATAGGCCTTAGCAAAAATTGATTTTGCTTCAGCTGCCTTTGATATCTAACGTATAAACAATCTTCTTGGGTCAGGCTATAGCTATTTTTTTTGTCCTTTATCAACTGAAACACTTGTTTTTTTTTGAGGAATAGAAGGACTATTAGCTGGTTTTGGGACTATAGATGTCGTCTTATCAGTGATAGTAGGCAAAACAGCCTATTTTGTTGTTTTTGACTTTCAAACAATTTTCCTTGAGCCCTAGTGGTAACTGCAATGAAATCCTCCTCATTAAAATTGACTAAATTCTATTTAGGTGATTTTTAACATGAGTTTCTTACTACCCACTCTCCATTTGAGGCATGAACAATGCTTCAGATTGAGGTTGTGCAACAAGATTCAGATTCAAAAAAGTATTTGGGAAATTTACAGCTAAATGAGGTTGATTGCAAGGTTGGCACCACTCTTCTATAGTCATGTTAACTGGAACTAGAGCATTAGATGAACTAGGAGCCTTTGGGTCAAATTGCCTTTGCTGGTAAGGATGCCTATAATTTTGATTTTGTTGGTAAGGCTACCTATTTTGCTGATTTAGCTGATTTTGATAAGGAGCCTGATAAGGTCTACTAGGTAATGCAAGCCTATTCTCAATTGAAGTCAACTTATTTCCCATAGTCTGCAAAGCTTTAAATACATCATCTGATGGGGCTGCAACAACAGGTTCTATGATTGTAATAGGTTGTGGGATAGGGGCTAAATCTACAAAAAAGGCATTGAAGGTCTTGGTGCTAATTTTCTAGCTTGAATAAGACTATTTTCAGCTCGGATGGCGATATCATAGGCTGTTGGGAGCATCTCTCCTCCCATAGACTTAATCATAGTTGAAATATCATTGTTTAATGCCTTAATATAATAAAGAAAAGCATGATCAGCTTGAGGCTTGATACTTGCTGGAATTCTTTCCCAAGTTATGGCAAAATGGATGTTGAAACTTGAAATAAATTCATTGGGAGCTCTTTTAATGGTAGACAACTATTCTATAAGAGATAAATGATCTAAATTGTCTTGAAATTGTTTCAAAATTTATCACCTAAGTCATCCCAAGTTCTTATGCATTCAATCTCTAGATTTCTATACCATTACAAGGCTTGTCCTTTAAGAGATGCAACTAAAAGTCTCAAAGCTACATCCTCATGAGTAATATTATGAACTACACATAAGGTTGTGACATCTTTAATGTGCTTTGTAGGTGTCACTTGATTTTCACTAGTGAATGATGGAAAAATTTTCATGGCAGCATTAGGGATGTCATGGTAAACTAGGATTACTAATGGGCTTACCATTAGTAATGGTCACAAAATTTCTAGGTGGTTGGATTGCCATTGGAAAAACTAGGATGTTAATAGAGAAATTGATTCATGGCGAAGGAATGTTAGGAGGAGGGTTATCAAAATCAGGTCTATTATAAGGTAAAGTATTACCAACTCTTCTCCTTCTAGCAGAATTCAAAGGTAAAGAAATAAACTCAGAAGAATTCCTCCTACCATGATCTTGTAGTCACTTTAGGCATGGAACATGCTGCAATACTAGTCTGAAATCAGCTTTATGGAATCGCCAAAAGATCATAAAATCTTTGGAATAAATTGTTGCAGCTTGCTCCCAAAAGTAACTTTTGATTTGTTGTAAATCCATTGTAGATTTGATGTAGAATTTATAACTTGCATATAGATCTGATTTGTCATCCCACTGGGCATGCCAAAAATTGTTATCTCTCGAAAGTGCACCCTATAGAGAGATGGTTGCAGTGTTCTAAGCTTGAAAATTTTATCTCTCTTTTCGTAGATATAATGGAAACACCTCAGGTCTATGGGTATACCTATTTTGAGGTGAGTCTCTGTATCAAGGCCGGTTCCTTATTGATGTATCCTAAAATGATTTATGGGGTTTAAGGGTAAAATATGGCTATAAAAAATGAATTAAAACTAAGGTGATACACCAAATTTATATGAGGGCTTTGACTAGTATATGCACAATTGATATGGGAAGGATTCTTGATGCACAAACCAATAGTTTTCTACAAAATAATTAAGGGCAAACACTTGTTGTACTGAGGGAAAATATCACAACAACACTGATAAGTTAACATGCACATTAAAATTATGCAGAAAATACTAAACTTGTAGCAGGGTAAGATGATTATTCAAGGAATTTGCATTCACAATACTAATAGAAACATACACAAGGCTACAAATAATTGGAAAGGCTGAAAATACTTCACACTCAAAAGGAAAATTGACAAAAAAATGCTTCAATACTCCTGTATCCAAAAAGTCCTCCTTGTGCTTTGCAAAGGCACACAATATATAGCAAAATAAAAATTTATCCTCTTCCTAAAAATAGCCTAAGGCTTGTACTCACCCATGCATCTTATTTTTATCCTTTATTTAATAATAGATAAAGGAATAAAAATAGAACATGCAATTACAAATAGGCATTAATAGCCTTGATTACAATACAGTCAAACTGAAGTTGATTGTTCTATTTTTAAGAAAATAAGGTGAATAATTTTCTAATAATAAGTTTTCTTGCTAGGAAAGTCTCCTTCCTTGAGCATGCAACTTTGTCTCCTTGTCTTTTTGTCCTCTTGTGAAGCATGCAAAAAATCAACTCCCTGTTTGTGAGTAAAATAATTGCAATACTTGCAATATTTGCAAAAATAAACATCCACCATGGGGACCACTTGTCCATGTGCACATGCTCTGATGTTGACATTTCTTTGGCTTCTAATGGTCACAAGGGTGACATACTACAAATTATCTCTAGCTCCTCCAATAGTGGGGACCACCTTTGCACTTCACCATGGTTTGGCCACCTTTGTGGACTTAGCAAACATAAAAGGGTCGACCATTTTTACATTGCACATGCCACTATAGTCTCCACCACCTTTTGATTAATACATGCATGTATATACTTTTTGGCCTTTGCATATTGGATAATGTATGGTTTTAAAAGATCCACCTTTTTGGTGATCATTATGGGAATGATTTGGTCAGCACTTGTATTATTTGGAGCATACACTATAGTGGGACTTTTGAAAGTCAAAATATACAATGATCATTTGATGACACGTGGGCAGGCCCCTTCTGCACATGTGAGTGACCCTTGGCATATTGGTAGGTGATATTTTAAACTCAACCCTAACTAGGGTTTCCTATCTCTCTGCCACGTATATGCATCTTGGACTCTAGTTGAGTTAGGGTTTTTGATAGAGAACCATTGATCTTTGTCCTCTTGCATTTCTCGATCATTGATCTTTGACTGTGAGTTAGGTTTTACCCCTGTAACTAATTTGGTCAGTGGGAATGACCATGGTTATTTTATTTGGATGTGGAGCTCTGATCCTCGGCCTTTGATCTTTGTCCTTCTGATCTTGAGCCATTGATTATTGACCCTTGGTTAGGGTTAGGTTAAGCCAAAGTTTTGTGGGTGAGTTAAAACAACTTGAACTCATCCATTTTTCCACTTCACATCTCGTTCGTGGGCGAAGCCCTGGTAAAATTTTTCAACCCCATTGTTGGATCTTTGTTGAGCTTGGCTTTCCTCTCAAACTGGTATTATGATGATTCATTGCCTTTGCATTTGTGGTTATTCTCTGTTGAGCTTGGCTTTGTTGTTCATTTGTCTCGATTTCTTTTGTTTGCATGAGCTCCTTTTATAACATGGCTACCACTATGTTTCAAAGCTTCAAGCTTGGTTTACATTGATTTGGGCCTGCAATGTTCAGGGGACTTGAACACTTGCATTTCTTGTCATTTTGATTTGCTATTTATTCCTCTCAAAGGAGTTCATGTGCTCGAATTCTTTGATTTTCCTCATGGCTATAGAATGGTCTCCTTTTCTTGATCATTCCTAAGCTTCTTTCTATGTGGCTTCTGATCTTTTTTTGAGTTTTCTAGGTGAATAAAAATTTGATCTTGGCCCATGATTGGTTATTAGGTGAGTTAATTTTCTATTGCATACATACCCTTCCATTTTCATTTTCTTCCTTGGATATGTCACTGAATCTTTTGAAAATATTGTGGGTTCTGTGATCTGAGCTCCATTTGGTTTCTAGTTTGAAACTTCTCATGGGTATATGGATTTCTTTCTTCATCATCCAGTTGTTCAAAGTTTCAACTATTTGATTATAAGTGTGATTTTCTTCTTCTCTCTGATTTCTTCATACCCATTAATGGGTTTTTCAACCAACGTTGGAAATTGTAATTTCTTTTCTTGGATTTGTAACTTGAAATTGATTTTCAATGGGAATATTGGCTTTTGAAAGAAAACTTTGAAACTCCTTTAACCTAGATGTGTATGTAATTTTGATTGAAGGTTTTCTCTCTGAGCTTTGTGATCTGAATGCTAGAGAGTGTTCCTCTTTCTCTTAAATGATTAGGCCTGAAGGCTTATTGATGTGGTGTTTGAAGCTTCTTTTATAAATACCCTCTATATTGATTTAGTTTAATGCTTGGAGCTCTTTCTGTAGGAGTTTCCAACTTGTAATTTATACTTACCTATTTCATCCTTTGTCTAATGACTATAAGATCACCTGGAAATACATGTAGCTCTTTTGTAACTTAGAAAAGTTCTAAGATAAATTGTACTTTGGATATTTACCTTCAATGGAGCTTTTGTTCATTCATGCTTATTCCACTATAACTAGATTGAGTCTTGACTTCTTGTGATGAACCTGATGTTAATATTTTATTGATCTACTTCCTTGCATAAATAGTTGTACCTCTTTGGCATGGCAACATTTTTTATTTTTATCATTGCTCTATTTGGAAACTTGTAAGTGGCTTTCTAGAAATTGCAAGTAGTTCTTCATTTGTTTCTAATACTATTTTCAGGCATAAGCCTTGATTCAGATGCTTTGTTAAGATCTCTATAACTTGTTTCTTTTACTTAGATGTTTTATTTCCTTGATAGTAATATTTTTGGCATGCTGGAAAATTTAAAATGTTGATTTTTCATGGCGAAGCCACCCAAAAAAAATTTCCAGAATTCTTTCTTCCTTCCATTTCCAACTATAGTAGTTGTATTTTTCTAGGTTCGGAATATAAAAGTAACACTTTTCTAATGAAGTGATTTGGTAAATAAAACTGAAACATCATAACTGTTTATCTTGACCATGGCATGTTTTTCTACTTTTCTGTATCACTTACTTGATTTACATATTTCTTTTAAAGCATGTAACAGTTGAAAGCAACATGATGAAAAGTTGTAAATGTCCATTTTACATGGCGAAGCCCTGTCAAAATTTTCCCAGAATCTTCTCTTCATTTTGTTTCAGTTGTAAACCCTTCTTTTCCAGTTAACTTCAGCTTCTTGAAATCTGATTTTCTCTCCTTAGTTGCAAACTAAAAAGTATACTTCTATTTTCCAATATCTTTTTATACTGTAACTTCTTCCATTTTAGAAAATACTAAATTTGAGTTACATTAATCCTTCTTTCTAGCATGTACTTATGACTTGTCTATTTCTTCTTGGCTACAACCTATACCTACACACTTAAGAAAACAATTAGAAAAATACTTAGGCTTTTTGGCCTCTCTTGTGTCCATGTTTCTTCTTTTCTTTTTCTTTTTTTTCTTTCTGAGTGAGTATAACATGTATGTAGTTTGATCTTCAAGTAAATTATATCTCCTATTTTTAAGAGATTCATATGCATGAATTAGGACAATATAGGAATATGAATTGATCCCTGAGCTCGTAGCTGACAGTTCATCTTTTCTCCTCTTTTTAGGTATAGTGGCTTTTACAACGAAGATGAAGAAGGAACAAAATCTTGAAAAGGAGATGCTTCAACCAAAGAAGAAAACCCCAAGGCAATGATGGCTTCACTCATACTCCTTTACTTTCTCTTTCATGCATGTGTACCTCTTATTTTAGTAGTTGTACTTTACTTTTCAATTACATCCCACGACTTGTGTGGGAAACATTTGAAAATTCCTTATGAATAAAACATTGAATTCTGTAAATGAATTGTATATTTATTTCTACATTTCAGCTTTCTGTATGGATTGTATGATGAATGAAACAAATCAGTAATATAATTTAATGTCTTAATCATGAAGGAAATAACATTAAGAAAACCTATAACATCCATAAATGAACTCGATTTCTCAATCTACACTTATGTTTTTTGTTCCAAAACATAGCATTTCACCTATTCTGTAATTGGATGTCTCAATCAAGACAACACAGCTATTCTTCGGGGCTTTGTGTTCTTTTGCTAAAGATAGTCATGAAATTGTAGACTTTGTGATCTATTAAATTTTTGTAACAGCACACATAGCTGCATATTTCATGTAATCGTTAAACTAAATCAGCAATAACGACATAATCTAAAAACTTCTCTAGTTTAGTTATACTTCACGAATGCTATCCATCGTAACGAAGTTTTGAGTTGCCCATTTTGCACAAGTGTAAAATTTGTCAACGCCTTCATTATAAAATAATATTCTATTTTTTCATTTATTCTATTATATGTTCTTGATCAACGTTCCTAGAATAGCATGAAACTTTTATTCTTGATTTGTTTCTAATCGTCGTCATTAGATGGAAGAATCTTGTCTACATGCTCTAGTGCAACTTATTTATATCTACAAGTTCTCTCAATTCATGGTCATCACCAATCTCATAATCATCGACCAAATATTCCTCTATGTTGTATGTGATTTAATTAAATCTTAATTGATTCTAATTGCAAAGTCACATATATGATGAAATACAATAGATATACAAATGCTAAGCACTCAAACAATGCAACACTATGAGAAAATGGAAGAGAGAGATGAAATAGCTGGATCTTGTGTGATATAGGACTGATCTTGGTGATGTAAAATGTTGGATAGGGCTATAGCTATGTCAGAAATACTCTATGCAAATTTAGGATTATGAGAATAATGTTGAACATGGGCACCTAGTGCTTTGGAAAGTGGCGCTCGGGTGGTTGTGACTGTTCTTGGGCACCGGAGATGGTGCGAGAAGGTTGGAATATAATTTTCCTATGTCATTAGGGTTTCACTATCACTTCTTATTGATCACCTAGTATTCACACTCAGATCACCGAGGGTACCTATAACAAGAAAAACAAACCCTAGCTACCTACCCAAGCTCACAAGTACATCAAATTGGAATTAAAATGTAATATGTGAAGTTGGACTTACCCACGATCACTTGATGAGTAAACTTACGACCAAGAGTTTCAGTACATTCAAGAATATATGTAATTCTTTTTTCTTTTGTATTTGATTTTATCCTTAACTTTCCATCTTGCCAATGATTCCAAGATAGTGGGCTATGGCTAGATAAAATGCAAATGTGTTATATGAAATTGAGCACTTCCCCTTCCTATACAGTGTATGAAGCCCAAAAATGCATTCGCTTACAATGGTTGTGATAGTATGTAGATGAAATTTCCCCTTATAATTGCAAGCCAATATAACAAGGTATATGTTGTGTATATATATGGATCTCTTGTTTGAATTTCAATAGTAATGACCCAAAATGCCGACTATGAGATAGGGATAGGGGTATAAAAAATAGAAAGGCTGACCACAAATGTCAAAATATGTGAAAAGAAAAAAGAAGCTAGAAGTGCATGGGCGCTAGTGTCAGGGATGGATGACAAAAGATTTCAAAGGATTGATAGACAAAGATATCTATGACCTGACCAAAACTAGGTGCAGAAATGACAGATGAGAGAGAGAAACACAATAGAATCAATAAAAACATGTGGATGGATAAAGGATTGTGTCACCAGTGACTACTTTTCTTACTTAATATCCATGCATATAAAAGACATATTGACGACATGATAAAATAGTAATATGTGCGTGATTTTATGTCTACAATATTATCTTCGAGGCATCCCAATAATATTCAATTCCTTTTATCGCATCATACAAGATTGCAAGTCTTACAACTCTTCTCTTAGTGTTCCATATTTCATGATAATTTTTTACAACAAAATTCTACAACATCATACCCTTTAACCAACAAACAAAGATGGATATGTTTATAACTACTTTCTACACGCACCCATAGTATGGAAAGAAATGAATCCTAAGTTACATTATATAACTCAGATTGATAACTATATAAATATCTACAACATTATTTCCAAATCCTTTCTTTGTGTAAAGTTCAATAGGAATCTCAAATCCCATCCTTTGAATTGAAATTGATGCAGTCATGGGCACAAATCCAAAATAAATGAATTCCTTACGCCAAGCATTCCATGATATAGTATATTTCACTAAAGAAATACCTTAAGAATATATTCTAATAATGAAAATAAGCATATATTCTCTTGTTCATGTAAAATGGAGATTATAAATTCAAGAACGTCGTCATTACCCTCCAACTATATTCTACAATGAGACATTACAATTGTTTTTCTATGAATTCCAATATCCTAGACAAAAATGTAAGCTTAAAGATTCTTCTAAGATTATATAGAACCACTTTCTAGATGAAACTTACAAGGATAGTGATGCAAATCCTAATCACCTCTAAAAAAATCACCTTTGTTTGATTTGACACCAAAACTCAAAACAAACTGTTAGTGCAAAATCACAACACCCCCGAATGGCTTGGATCTGAGTGGGGCACTCGATGTGATTGCACAACATTGGACCATCTCTCAAATTGTGGGACTTGTAGACTTGAGATGGACATCCAGAGAAGGTTGGTTCCTACTTCCTAATCTACCTACCACAAGCTACTCCAGTGTAAGTAAAACCTATCTAATCCTAATCTAACCTTCCAAGAAAACAGGGAGAGAGAGAGTGAAAGAGAGCCTACACTAAGCGGTGATACACCCGAAAAGGAAGTGGTGAGATAATCTACTGAGGGAGGATGAAACAAGGAAAAAAGGACATGAGGGAGGTTAGACAGAAGTGACATAGACCCGGATCCAAATTCACCATCGAAGCCCAATGACGCATGACATCTTACACCTACAAACGTGAAATACATGCACAGGAAAAAAAAACAAGATGGAGAGGCATAGAGAAACAACAAAACAATGCAAAGGGTTGAAGGACACCACAAAACATGATTTTATCACTCTATGAGGTGCACGGATTTGTCGACACTAAAATTTTCCTACATAATTTCTATTTCATTAATGTATGTATTAGGAATAGGATGTTGTTAAGTATAATTAGTAGTAGCGTCGATAGAAGATAACGCGCCGTCGATGCGGTGCCGCCAATAATGTGGAATATGGTAATAGTAAAAGTACAATAGGAATGTTGTAAAAGTAAATATTTGTCGTAAGTGGTCCGGTAATGTTAAAATATCAAAGTTTGGGTCTACATGATTAGGAATTAGAATATTATATTGGTAATAAGGACAAGAAGTGAGGTCATAAATATTTTGTGTATTTTATTTGTAAAAAGTCTAAAAATGTGGAACCCATGTAAAATGATAAGGTCATAGCACGAGGAGTTCCCGGTGAAGAATTATCATAGTGTCGGATTGGTGATGACATTTTAGTTCCGTTGCCGGGACCATTCCTCGTTGGTGGATTTTCTGGAGAGATATTCCCACTTAGTCAAAAATCAATTAGAGGGTAACCTTGTTTTTACTGTGCATAGTAGTTACCATGGTAAAGTCATTTTTGCCATGAATAGTAGTTACCATGGTAAAGTCATTTTTGCTGGAATAGTATTTACCGCAGTAAAGTCACTTTTTACTGTGAATAGTATTTACCGCAGTAACTTCACTTTTTACCGTGAATAGTGTTTACCACAGTAAAGTCAGTTTTTACCGCAGTAAGTCAAGTTTTACCATAGTTTACCATGGTCATTTCTATTTTACTGTAGAAAGGTGTAAAGTCACTTTCTAGTATAGTGATTCCAATTATTTGTACACATAAGTCTTGTTGATTGTACTTGTGAGTTGGTATTTCACGGTGGTTACTTTTGAAAATGGGAAAGATTCCTGTTTTTTCAGCTCAATCTAATGAAGATGCTTCTTCTTTCATTCAAGAGTTTAAGCAATCTTGTATTTGTAATGGCCTTATAAGAAGGAACAATGGACTGAATTTTTCCTACCTTTTTGGATGGTTCAACACTTAGGTGGTTTGAAACACTAAGTGATAATGTGAAAAATTCATGGGATTTATTAATCGAAGTTTTCTTGAAGAATTTGGTGAACAACGAAAATATGCATATCTCATGATCAAGATCACAAAGTTATCCCAAGGAGAGAAGGAGAAGATAAGGGATTATCATGCTCGTGTTCTAGAGCTAAGGAGGAAGCTAGATGCCCGGATCCGGAAGGAAGGACTAGATGATGGGTTGATGAATGGCGTGGATAATCTCCTCTGTAAGCACTTCATTCTTGGGATGAAGCCGAGAGATCGACAATGAGTGAAGTATGACCGCTCAACCTACCATTGAACAAGCAAAGGAGATTGCAACAAGGCAAGAAGAAAGCATGGAAGAGGAGCCCAAAGAAATTGTTGCTAAAGTAGAGCCTTCACCAAAGCACCTTTGGTCCATAATCCACAACCACTCCCGGTGAGCACAAATGATTCTCCTAGTACATCTACTGAGTATGAAGATTTGCTCAAAAAGATGGGTCGCTTAACTATTAATCTTCTTGAGGAAAGGAATTTAGTTCTCGGGAGGAGATAGAGGTCCAAAAAGAAATATTTCGAAGTTGTTTGTTATGGTTGTTATAAAAGGGTCATTATAAGTATAATTGTCCGATAGAGCTTCTACATCTGGTACAAGAGATAATGATAAAGGAAAAGCACTGTGAATTCTCTTGATGTAGTATATAAGAGTAGAAATAATGAAGTAGATGTGTTTGTAACAAAAAAAAGAAAGAAAAAAGATAATCAAGATGGGCCGATCCTAAGAAGATGAAAGGAGAAACTAGTAAGAAACATAGGAGAAGAAAGTTGGGTGTGCGGGATTTTCTTATTTCACGGGGCAAGGACCATACTCCATCTTGGAAGATCTGTCCAAAAGGCTCTGCAAATATTACATATGGTCAACTCTTGGCTATGTCTTCGAGAAGAGGCGGGAGTTGCGAGGTGGACTCAATACTCGAAGAAGGAAGGAGGTTGAGGTCCCTGTTTTGGAGGCGAGGCGGATCCCTATGCTCCACAAGCTGAGGTATTATGTAATGGTATTTCAATTCATGATGTCTTAGTTGATGGAGGTGCTGCGATTAATGTAATGACCGAAGTGTCTCGTAATGAATATGTTGGGTTTAAAAATTGATCGCCCTTCAACACTTATGTTAAGGTCATTAAATAAGGGAAAAAATAAACCAGTGTAGTTTCAAATGTGGCAATATTTGTTATGGGTGTTTTATGTGTGGTAGACTTTCAAGTGATGAAAAATGGTCTTATTGCATACCCAATGCTTTCTTTGGGAAGACCATGGCTAAGGAGAGTTCATGCAAGAAACTACCGGAATGAAGGTTTCATGACACTTGGACGTGGTAGAGAGAGGGTGAAGATAAACGTGATCCTCGACATCATAAAGCGAACACAGTGGATTCAAGTGATGAAACCGATGATTGGACATCCTCTCGATTACTCTCGTACCGGTGAAGTGGACACTTTGAAGATGAAGAAAGCGAGGTGGATCTTTCAGTCATGGATATCTTGCCACCACACCAACTCATGACCCCATAAAATTATCTAAAGAAGAAGTTGATGATCGTCTCCAACAAATAAAGATTGGTGATGCTGTGATGGAGAGTGAGAAGGAATCCTACCTCCATCTCTTTCGAAGGTACATACACCTATTCACTTTTGATTACAAGGAACTCCGTCAAGTAAGTTGGGTAGAACATTGTATTGAGCTGGTAGATGGTGCTAAGCCCATAAAGTAAATTCCATATAGAATGAATCCTAATTTTTCCAAGACTGTAAAAGAAGAAATAGATAAGTTACTTAATGCAGGATTCATATTTCTTTGTGAAGAATTCGAATGGGTTTCTCCCATTGTGATCTCAATAAAAAATAATGGGAAGCTACACATTTGTGTTGATTACGAAGCTCAATAAGGCAACTAAGAACGATCATTACCCTCTTCCATTTTTAGATCAGATCTTGGACAAAGTAGGCGGCCAAGAGTGCTATAGTTTTTGATATATATAGCGGCTACAACCAAGTTCGTATAAGCGAGAGAAAGATCGGTTGAAGACCATGTTCACCACTCCTTGGGGAACGCTTTCTTATAGAGTTATGCCTTTTGGGTTGTGTAATGCTCCAAAGAACATTCCAAATGTTTGATGAATAGGGTGTTTAAACCCTACATTGGGACCTTCATCGAGTATTTCTCGGATGATTTTTTCATCTATGGGAGCAAGTTGGACCACTCCGCACCAAATGGAGACAACATTTCAAAGGTTAAATGAACCACAAGCCTCACTAAACCCTACAAAGTGTGTCTTTGGATGTTCTAAAGGCATTTTGTTAGGGCATGTTGTATCCAGAGATGGTATTGGTACTGATCCTGATAAAGTTTCAAAAATCAAAGATTTACCATTTCCTCTTAATAGAAGTAAGTTGAGATCATTTTTAGGCCATGTGGGTTACTATAGAAGGTTCATCGAGAATTTCTCAAAGATTGCACAGCCACTATCCCAGTTCTTGAAGAAGGATGTTACTTATGAACCAGGATATAAGGCGCATGAAGCTTTTGGACAATTGAAGGAAGCCCTGGTGTCTTCACCTATTTTGAAGAATCTAGATTGGATCAAGCCATTCATTGTGTACACTGATGCCTTAGATGCAGCACTAGGAAGTACTTTGAGCCAAAAGGATGAAAATGGGAATGAACATCCAATTTACTTTGGGAGCGTAAAAATGAGCAGTGATGAGGTAAACTATCTTTGTGCTCAAAAGAGGCTCGCTATCATTTTTGCTTGTAAAAAGTTTAGAAATTGCTTGCTAGGGCAGAAATTTATAGTTGTAACAGATCATCGAGCTCACGAAATATATTGTCAATAAGCCTAATCCATCAGGAGGATAAGCAAGATGGATAATTTTGCTACAAGAATTTGAATTTGCTATTATAGATAGGCCGGAAAGAAGCATGTCAATGCGATGCACTCTCTCGAGCCTATGATGGTTTAGGATCATCTTGTGATGATGATGATTTCCCGATGCAAAGATTGTTATCCCTTGACACAATCCCTAGTGAATACATAGATATTTGAAATTATCTGAATGAATTCAAGTTTCTGATGGAGCCAATGCAAACACTAAGAGAAAGATTACTCAAGTCGGTAGTCCATATTCTATTACGCATGGAGCATTATTTCGAATAGGACACGATGGAGCAGACAAGAGGGCGGTTGGACATGATCAAGGAAAGGAGCTACTAGAAGAATTCCACAATGGTACATGTGGAGGGCACTTCTCTGGACAACTTACAACAAGAAGGATCTTGGATGCAGGTTATCACTTTGGCCCACTCTTTTTAAAGATTGTTATAATTATTGTAAGACATGTGATATTTGTCAAACACATGGTAACCGTAAGAATTCATCACTCCATTATGTCCTATTCTTCCACTTGGTCCCTTTGAAAAGTGGGGAATAGACATTGTAGGTCCACTTCCAACTACATCACGCCAAAATAAGTATATTGTAGTTGCCACAGATTATTTAACCAAGTGGGTTGAAGCTAGGCCATTGAAAACAACTTCCATGGATGAAGTGGCAAGGTTCATATATGAACGCATTGTCACCAGATTTGGTTGTCCATTAGAAATTGTAATAGATCAAGGAAGCCACTTCATTAATGAGGTGGTAGAAGCCCTAGTCAATAAGTTTTCTATTAAGCACAGGAAGGAAACAACATACAAGCCAAGCACAAATGGATAGGTGGAACGAACAAATTTTGTGTTGTGTCAAATTCTAGCAAAAGATGCAGCCTTGCAGGTACATAAATGGGATAAAAGGATTCATGCAGCATTGTGGGCATATAGGGCAACATCAAAGTCAAATGAACAGGATACTCCCGTTTACGGTTGGCCTATGGCATTGATCCAGTTCTTCCTATTGAGTTTGATATTCCCACTGTGAGAGTTATGAAAAATGAAAGGATGGATGAAAGTGATTCAGTAAAAGAAAGGTTGGTACATCTTCATTTGCTAGAGGAAATGAGGGAAATAGCAAAGGATACAAGCCATAAGAAGAAAATTAAGCAGAAGGAATACTTTGATCAAAAGATCCGATGGTCTCCATTTCATGTGAATGACTTGGTCCTAGTATATGATTCTAGATACAAAAAAAGAAGACAGAGAAAATTTCTTCCAAAATGGATGGGGCCCTACAAAATAGCAGTTGTGCATGAAAATGGTACGTACATAACCGAGGAATTGGATGGCACTCGGTAATGTTAAAATGTCAAAGTTTGGGTCTACATGATTAGGAATTAGAATATTATATTGGTAATAAGGACAAGGAGTGAGGTCATAAATATTTTGTGTATTTTATTTGTAAAAAGTCTAAAAATGTGGAACCCATGTAAAATGATAAGGTTTATCTTATCTTAGAAGATAAACTTACATGTACGAGATAAGAGTTAAGGTATGGAATATGATTCGTTAGAGTGGATTTCTTATCCTATCTTAGAGATAAGATGGATAAGCTTGAAGTTCTATAAATAGAGAGGCTACCCCCTCATTTAGCATAGAAATAAGTAGTGAGAAATATTGTAGGAAGTGTGCAAAGGAAGCCATCAGTTAAAGGTGTGTTGAAGAAGCCATCAAGAGGTGTAATTGTAAAGTTTCTCCCATAGTCTTGTTAAAGTACCTCATGGGTGAGATTGTAACAATTTCATGTTAATATTATAATTTACTTTGATATTTCAGATTTGTCATCATTCCGTCTTATCATAGTCAATGGTATTCTTGTGTTCGGTTGTTGTTTTGTTTCAGTTACATCCACCAAACTAAAGGTGTGCATTAGTAAATAATCATAGCACGAGGAGTTCCCGTGAAGAATTATCATAGTGTCGGATTGGTGATGACAGGACCATTACATGGATGCTCAGAAGCATAAAATTCACTTGTTAAGCATAGGATAAGGCTTACAACTCAAATAGAGTTGGGAATTTTTTTTACAAAGTTTCCCCACACCCAGAATGTCTCTCCTTGTTAAATGAGAAGTGTCTACAATACATAGAATCGTCGAGGTAATAGAGAAAGAGGAAAACTCAAACTCTTCTCTGAAATCTCAACTACCAACCACCAATGCCCTATAAATCCACCTACAATCTATCAATTATGGTTCCCCATGTCTATTTACTATGTTGAAGAAAGAAGAATGATGGATCAAATCAAATCTGATCTAGTTGTTGAAGCAATCAGATCATATATTAATTGCTTGAAAGATGTTTTCTTGTTTTTTACCCACCTAACCTTGTGAAAATTAAAGTTTTAGGCTTCCATGGTGTAGACAAGGTCGATATCTTTCCAATGGTGTCAAATTTGTTAAATTTTGAGCTCTGGATCGAAAGTTATATTCATTTGAATATTTAAATCAGATTCATACAAAAATGGTGGAAAACCAATTTTACAAAATGGGTCCGCATGCCCGAAATTCACTTTTCACCTTAAAAACCTCCATGGGCCTAAAATTGAAATTGTTCATTTTGCACAAAAGTCACAAAAGTGCAAAAGTATCCCCAACCCCGTAAGTCTGAAATTCACTTCGTGCAAAATTTCCACTCCCCGCAAACCCACTTTTAATTTAAGCCCACACGTGGCACCTTCCGCACTTTTCTCTATTTATTTGTATTTTGGCTAAGTCCTTTTTGTTTGGTGGGTCCATATGTCTGACCTGGGACACATGGAGGCTTGGCACTTGTTTGAGTCTCCACCCTTGGCTTTGACCCTTGAAGGTGCATCGTTGAGACACTTGGCACCTTCTACCGACACTCTTATACATAACCGATTTGGGCCCACTACCATTTGACTTTTGTTGGACCCTGACCACATGGAGGGCTGGTGCTAGTTTGAGTCTCCGCCTTGGGCTCTTAATTTTGAAATTGCGTCAAGCTGACACATGGTTCTTTCCGCTCATTTGGACTTTTCAACTACCGAATTTGTTCCTTTTCGTGCCTGGGACACGTGGAACCTCCACGCATGTTTGAGGTCTCCATTTTGAAGACAGATTTTAGAATTGTGCCAAGCTAACATGTGGCACCTTTCACGAGTCTATTGTTCGGCCCCAAGTTGACTCGTATGCAGCTAAGTCTGAAAACTTCAAGCCTTTCCCTATTTTTCTCCTTTGAGCCTCTAGTTTCTTTGACGTTGTTTGATCCTTCACCGACCCTGATCTTCCCTTATTCGAGCCCTCCTGACCCTTGATTGTTGGATTTGAAGGTGAGCTTGTAGAACAGAGCCGACCCTTAGGTTTTCTTTTGTGCGGGGGGTGTTTGAACAATTTTTTGGGGGACAAAATTGGGATAACAGATTGGCGACTCACGGGGAGATCTGCCTGGTAAATGAAGAGACCAGTAGCCTTGTTGCATCGATTGGGCATGGAGTCACAAATAATAGCCTGGTACTAACCCTTTTCTCTGACAATTGAAGCCCGATTGCTTGCACTTGCTTCCCTGAGCTTGTCCCACTATCTGTACTCTCTATTTTTTATAAGAAAATCTTGGAAATGGGGTTTCTTAGAGTAGAAGGTTGTACTAACTCGGGGATTTCATCTGTCCCTGAAATGGATTGTAGGCATACTGAACTGCATGGTGATATAACCTCAGAGCAACAAAACATAACAATGCGCTATGTACAATACTGGAAAATCATACATGCCCCAAGTGGAACATGCAGAGTGTGCAAAAGCACTTCTTCTGCTAAAAAAAAATCTAAACTATAACAAGACAATGTGTATACGCACTTAGAGGAATAAAACCTACTGCTACCCTACACTAATGAAAGAGACAAGCAATTTCAAACAAAACCTGATACTACCAATGCAAAGTAGTTGCCCCTTGTTACAATTTACAGCCATAAAGATGATTTGGCACTGAATCTGGCTGTTGGTATGAGTGAAAAACTGACAATAGGCCAATCCTCCACCCAAATCATCAAGGAATCAACTAGAAACAAAACAAATACCTCTTTTAGTTGCTTTGTATTTGGGTTGAAGAGGCATTGCAGCTGATCCTTGGTATTTTAACACTCATCCTCATGCTTAAAAGCAAGCATGACTGGTTATGGCTTCTCTCTTGCCTCCAATGAGGCCAAGTATTTGAAGGTGCCCCTTTCTCTCAATTTCAACTCCAAGAATGGAGTCTTCCTGCTGACCTTCCTAGGTGGATGGTGTGAGAGAGATGATGACATCCTCTTGCCTTTTCCCTTCCTTCTCCTATGAAGAACATGGAAGATTCATATCTTCCAACCTCGGTTCTAGAGGGCATTGTGAGGCACGGATGTTGTCCTTGGATGTTCTCCTTCATGGAGGTAGGCTCATGTGCTTGGAGGGTGGATGATGGAGGAGAAAATGATGTGATCTCCATGGGCTCCTCTCTATCAAAGTAGTCCTCCAAGTCAAGATAGATAATCTACCTCCTTGTTGTCCTGTTTCATGTGTTCAACCTCCTCCATGGTGTCCTCCTTATCTGAAACTTTCTCACCATCATTCCCCTCTTCTTCAAACATGAATTTTGAAATCTCAAACTCCTCTTCAACATTAGACCTTGAAGGGGGTGAAGTTAGAGGAAGAACTGAAGGTTATTTTGTGGCCTGCTCCATACTTGGAGCCTCTGAAACTATATGGTCCTCCTTCATCATGGGTTCATCAATCAAATCAGGCCCTTCAAATGAAAGAAAAAAATATTCAATAATGCTTTCTTCACTAAGTGGCCTCAACTTTGATTTGATCTCTCCCAGCTGCTCCTCTTCAATGGGACTTAGAGCTAGTTGTTCTTCCTCCTTAATCTGGTTATGCAGCTTGGATTAGATCAACATCCTCTTCAGAAAAAGTGCCATTATGGAAAATGTATTCAGAGAAAACAG
The DNA here is from genome assembly GCA_018340775.1 of Taxus wallichiana var. yunnanensis. Taxonomy (NCBI): domain Eukaryota; kingdom Viridiplantae; phylum Streptophyta; class Pinopsida; order Cupressales; family Taxaceae; genus Taxus; species Taxus wallichiana. Next base: position 289,075,650 of record CM031238.1, read on the forward strand.
ATTGTTGATCTTATCCTTCTACTGCAAACTCAGCCTCACCCACCACTAGCTCTTTAACCTTGACCTCCTCTGTTGGCTTAACCATAAAGGGGATCTTTGTAAACCCAAATATGGCAGCCCAACTCTTTAGATATTTTATCATTTCTTCTTTGTTGGGTTCCTTTTCTTGTTGTTCTCCTTGACTGGATTCTTGAGTATCTTCCCAACATGGACTTGGGAAAGCAAGAGGAGTGGTAGGTTGGGATTCAACAAAGTTTGATATTATTTGTGGTGGAGAGGGAGGTAGAACTTCTTTTGTATTTGAAGGGGATGACTGCTTGGAAAGGAGAAGGGCAGAAGAATTGAGATGGGGTGAAAGATTAGGAGATTGGGAAGGGAAATCAACACTTGGGGCCATAAGTGAGGGGATTTACTCTTGACCATGCTGAAATGATAAAGTTTGAGAAAGAGAAAATGAATGACAAGGAGTTGGTGACTGACTTACCCATTGACAAGGTTGTCTTGCAATTTTCTCATATACCTCAATATCCTGAATCCATTGTGCAAGTTGAGGCAACATTTCAGCCATGAAGTCAACCTTCTCCTGAGGGTTGTAATGTCTTGGCATAGGGCTGACCCATGGACAAGGTGCCCTATAGCCAATTCTGAATGCTTTCATCTGAGCTATGGCCCTTGATTGTACCATGCATGCCTCCATCCCTTGAATCTTCTCTAGCAGATCAACATTTTCCATGTCGTTGTTACCATTATATGCATACCCTTGTTCTTGATAAGCTCCATACCCAAACTGGCTCTGACACTGCTCATATGGGTAAGCATAATGGTTCTAGATCTGATCATAATGTTGATCTGGAGGGGTCGTGAAATACATTGGAGGTGTACTCCATTGTTGCTATTGAAAGTGTGAATTCCAAGATGGAAATGAAGTCATAATTACACAACTTCATGGAAATGGAAGAAAATGAAAGAGATGGAAGAAAAATGGATAAAAATGGATGGGATGTCTCGTAACTTTAGAGATGGGTTGGTGACGGGATAGTGACCAGATGGAGTCGCGAGATGTGCTTGCATATTCCTCAATAGGCTGAATCGTAATAGGAACACATCAACCTACTAAGATGAAGTGGTAAAGTGCTTCATATCATCCCCACCGGTGTGCCAAAATTGTTAGTTCAAAATCATAGCACCCCCGAATGGCCTAGATATGATTGGGGCATTCGGTGTGAGTACACAACATTGGATCATCTCTCAAGTTGTGGGACTTGCGGACTTGAGATGGACCTCCAGAGAAGGTTGGTTCCTTCTTCCTAATCTACCTGCCACAAGCTACTCCAGTGCAGTAGAACCTATCTAATCATAATCTAACCTTTCCAAGGAAACATGGAGAGAGAGCGCGAGAGAGTGAGTGAAAGAGAGCCTACACTAAGCAATGATACACCAGAAAAGGAAGTGGCGAGATACTTTGTTGAGGGAGGATGAAACAGGGAAAACTGGAGATGAGGGAGGTTAGATTGAAGTGACACAGACCCAGATCCAAATCTACCATCAAAACCCCATGAAGCATGACATATTACACTTGAGAACGTGAAATACATGCACAAGAAGAAAACACGAGATGGAGAGGCACAAAGAAACAACAAAACAATGCAAAGGGTTGAAGGACACCACAAAAACATGATTTTATTGCTCTATGAGGTGCACGAACCATTACATGGATGCTCAAAAGCATAAAATCCACTTGTCAGGTGTAGGATAAGGCTTACAACTCAAATGGAGTCAGGAAACAAATTTTATAGAATTTCCCCACACCCAAAATGTCTCCCCCTTCTCAAATGAGAAGTGTTTACAATATATAGAATCATCGAGGCAAGAGAGAAAGAGGAAAACTCAGACTCTGCTCTAAAATCTCAACAACCAACCATCAATGCCCTGCTAATCTACCTACAATATGTCAATTTTGGTTCCCCATGTTGATGTGGCATGTTGAAGAAGGAAGAACGTAAAATCAAATAAAATTTGATTTGGTTGTTAAAGTAATCAGATCATATATTAATGGCCCAAAAGACATTTTCTTGTTTTTTACCCACCTAACCTTATCAAAATTAAAGTTTTAGGATTCCATGGCATAGACGAGGTCAAGATCTCTCCAACGGTGTCAAATTTGTTGAATTTTGAGCACTAGATTGAAATTTATGTTCATTTGAATATTTAAATCGGATTCATACAAAATGGTGGAAAACTAGTATTACAAAACAGTCTGTCGACACTAAAATTTTCCTCCATAATTTCTATTTCATTAATGTATGTATTAGGAATAGGATGTTGTTAAGTATAATTAGTAGTAGCGTCGATAGAAGATAACGGCGCATTTGTCGGTATGGTGTCACCAATAATGTGGAGTACGGTAGCAATGATCCAAAGTACAATAGGAATGTTGTAAAAAGTAAATATTTGTCGTAGGTGGTCCGGTAATGTTAAAATGTCAAAGTTTGGGTAATTAGAGAAGTAGGGTCTACATGATTAGGAATTAGAAATATTATATTGGTAATAAGGACAAGGAGTGAGGTCATAAATATTTTGTGTATTTTATTTGTAAAAAGTCTAAAAATGTGGAACCCATGTAAAATGATAAGGTTTATCTTATCTTAAGAGATAAGCTTACATGTATAGATAAGAGTTAAGGTATGGAATATGATTCGTCAAAGTGGATTTCTTATCCTATCTTAGAGATAGGATGGATAAGCCTGGAAGTTCTATAAATAGAGAGGCCACCCCCCTCATTTAGCATAGAAAGAAGTAGTGAGAAATATTGTAGGAAGTGTGCAAAGGAAGCCATCAGTTAAAGGTGTGTTGAAGAAGCCATCGAGAGGTGTAATTGTAAAGTTTCTCCCATAGTCCCGTTGAAGTACCTAATGGGTGAGATTGTAACAATTTCATGTTAATATTATAATTTACTTTGATATTTCAGATTTGTCATCATTCCGTCTTATCATAGTCGATGGTATTCTTGTGTTCGGTTGTTGTTTTGTTTCCAGATTACATCCACCAAACTAAAGGCTGTGCATTAGTAAATAATCATAGCACGAGGAGTTCCCGTGAAGAATTATCATAGTGCCGAATTGGTGATGACATTTTGGTTCCATTGTCGGGACCATTCCTCATTGGTGGATTTTTTGGAGAGATATTCCCACTAAGTCAAAAATCAATTGGAGGGTAACCTTGTTTTTACTGTGCATAGTAGTTACCATGGTAAAGTCATTTTTACCGTGAATAGTAGTTACCATGATAAAGTCATTTTTGCTGTGAATAGTATTTATCACAGTAAAGTCACTTTTTACCGTGAATAGTATTTACCGCAGTAACTTCACTTTTTACCGTGAATAGTATTTACCACGGTAAAATCAGTTTTACCGTAGTAAGTCAAGTTTTACCATAGTTTACTTGTGGTCATTTCTATAGTAATTCCAATTATTTGTGCACATAAGTCTTGTTGATTGTACTTGTGGGTTGGTATTTCACAAAGGTTACTTTTGAAAATGGGAAAGATTCTGTTTTTTCAGCTCAATCTAATGAAGATGCTTCTTCTTTCATTCAAGAGTTTAAACGATCTTGTATTTGTAATGGCCTCATAAGAAGGGAACAATGGACTGAATTTTTCCTACCTTTTTGGATGGTTCCGCACTTAGGTGGTTTGGAACACTAGGTGATAATGTGAAAAATTCATGGGATTTATCAACCTGAAAGTTTTCTTGAAGAATTTGGTGAATGAAATATGCGAGATCTCATGATCGAGATGACAAAGCTATCCCAAGGAGAGAAGGAGAAGATAAAGAATTATCATGCTCGTGTTCTAGAGCTAAGGAGGAAGCTCGATGCCCGATCCGGAAGGAAGGATTAGCGGATTGGTTGATGAATGGTGTGGATAATCTCCTACGTAAGCACTTCATTCTTGGGATGAAGCCGAGATCGACGAGTGAAATATGACCGCCTTGCCTACCATTGAACAAGCAAAGGAGATTGCAAAAAGGCAAGAAGAAAGCATGGAAGAGGAGCCCAAAGAAATTGTTGTTAAAGTAGAAAGATCATTTAGCTGGCCAGAGTGCTATAGTTTTCTTGATGGATATAGTGGCTACACCAAGTTCGTATAGCATAGAAAGATCAAGACCACATTCACCACTCCTTGGGGAACGTTTGCTTATAGAGTTTTGCCTTTTGGGTTGTGTAATGATCTAGCAACATTCCAGCGTTTGATGAATAGGGTGTTCGAACCCTACATTGCCACCTTCATCGGAGTATTTACGGATGATTTTTGCATCTATGGGAGCAAGTTGGACCACCTGCGCTTTGAGATGGAGACAACATTTCAAAGGAAATAAGGTGCATAAAGCTTTTGGACAATTGAAGGAAGCTCTGGTGTCTTCACCTATTTTGAAGAATCCAGTTTGGAGCAATCCATTCATTGTGTACACCGATGCCTCGAGATGCGACTAGGAAGTACTTTGAGCCAAAAGGATGAAAATGGGAATGAACATCCAATTTACTTTGGGAGCGCATACAAATGAGCAATCTTGAGCATTATTCTCCTTGACACAATCCCTAGTGAATACATAGATATTTGGAATTATCTGAATGAATTCAAGTTTCCCGATGGTGCCAATGCAAAGACTAAGAGAAAGATTACTCAAGCTCATCGTCCATATTCTATTCTCGCATGGAGCATTATTTTGAATAGGACACGATGGGCAGACAAGAGGGCAATTGACGTGATCAAGGAAAGGAGCTGCTAGAAGAATTCCGAATGGTACATGTGGAGGGCACTTCTCTGGAAAACTTACGCAAGAAGGATCTTGGATGCAGGTTATCACTAGCCCACTCTTTTTAAATATTGTTATAATTATTGTAAGACATGTGATATTTGTCAAACACATGGTAACTGTAAGACTTCATCAGCTCCATTATGTCCTATTCTTCCACTTGGTCCCTTTGAAAAGTGGGGAATAGACATTGTAGGTCCACTTCCAACTACATCATGCCAAAATAAGTATATTTTAGTTACCATAGATTATTTAACCAAGTGGGTTGAAGCTAGGCTATTGAAAACAGCTTCCATGGATGAAGTGGCAAGGTTCATATATGAACGCATTGTCACCAGATTTGGTTGTCCATTAGAAATTGTAACAGATCAAGGAAGCCACTTCATTAATGAGGTGGTAGAAGCCCTAGTCAATAAGTTTTCTATTAAGCACAGGAAGGAAACAACATACAAGCCAAGCACAAATGGACAGGTGGAACGAACAAATTTTGTACTGTGTCAAATTCTAGCAAAAGATGCAGCCTTGCAGGTACATAAATGGGATAAAAGGATTCATGTAGCATTGTGGGCATATAGGGCAACATCAAAGTCAGCAACAGGATACTCCCCATTTCAGTTGGCCTATGGCATTGATCCAGTTCTTCCTATTGAGTTTGATATTCCCATTGTGAGAGTTATGAAAAATGAAAGGATGGATGAAAGTGATTCAGTAAAAGAAAGGTTGGTACATCTTCATTTGCTAGAGGAAATGAGGGAAATAGCAAAGGATACAAGCCATCGAAGAAAATGAAGCGAAGGAATACTTTGATCAAAAGATTTGGTGGTCTCCATTTCATGTGAATGACTTAGTCCTAGTATATGATTCCGATACAAAAAAAAGAAGACAGAGAAAATTTGTTCCAAAATGGATGGGGCCCTACAAAATAGCAGTGCATGAAAATGGTACGTGCACTGACCGGAGGAATTGGATGGCACTCCCATTACGAAATGGGTGAACCACGACATGTTGAAGATTTTCCAACCACTGAAATAGTCTACTCAGAGGACGGAGTAGAAGCTAGGAAGGGAGAAGATGTTGACACTAAAATTTTCCTTCATAATTTCTATTTCATTAATGTATGTATTAGGAATAGGATGTTGTTAACTATAATTAGTAGTAGCGTCGATAGAGGATAACGGCGCCACAAGACGGTGTCACCAATAATGTGGAGTACGGTAACAGTCAAAGTACAATAGGAATGTTGTAAAAAGTAAATATTTGTCGTAGGTGGTCCGGTAATGTTAAAATGTCAAAGTTTGGGTAATTAGAGAAGTAGGGTCTACATGATTAGGAATTAGAAATATTATATTGGTAATAAGGACAAGGAGTGAGGTCATAAATATTTTGTGTATTTTATTTGTAAAAAGTCTAAAAATGTGGAACCCATGTAAAATGATAAGGTTTATCTTATCTTAAGAGATAAGCTTACATGTACGAGATAAGAGTTAAGGTATGGAATATGATTCGTCAGTGGATTTCTTATCCTATCTTAGAGATAGGATGGATAAGCTGGAAGTTCTATAAATAGAGGCCACCCGCCTCATTTAGCATAAAAATAAGTAGTGAGAAATATTGTAGGAAGTGTGCAAAGGAAGCCATCGCTTAAAGGTGTGTTGAAGAAGCCATCGAGAGGTGTAATTGTAAAGTTTCTCCCATAGTCCTATTGAAGTACCTCATGGGTGAGATTGTAGCAATTTCATGTTAATATTATAATTTACTTTGATATTTCAGATTTGTCATCATTCCGTTTTATCATAGTCGATGGTATTCTTGTGTTCGATTCTTTGTTTTGTTTCCATATTACATCCACCAAACTAAAGGTCATGTGCATTAGTAAATAATCATAAAGACGAGGAGTTCCCGTGAAGAATTATCATAGTGCCGGATTGGTGATGATAGGTCCGAGCCCGAAATTCACTTTTCACCTTAAAAACCTCTGTGGGCCCGAAATTCACTTTTCGCCTTAAAAACATCTACGGGCCTGAAATTTATATTGTTCCTTTTGCACAAAATTTACAAAGCGTAAAATTCTCCCGCAACCCCACAAGTCCAAAATTCACTTCTAGAAAAATTTCTACTATGCCCCCATAGACCCACTTTTAATTTAGGCCCGACATATGGTGCCTTCTATGTTGTTCTCTGTTTCTTTGTATTGTTGCTAAGTCTTTTCGTTTGGCGAGCCATATATCTGACCTAGGACACATGGAGGCTTGGCGCTTGTTTGAGTCTCCTCCCTTGGCTTCGGCCTTTGAAGGTGCATTGTTGAGACACTTGGAACCTTCCATCGACACTCTTATACTTAACCAATTTGGGCCCACTACCATTTGACTTCTATTGGACCCTGACCACATGGAGGGTTGGTGCTAATTTGAGTCTCCACCTTGGGCTCTTACTTTTGAAATTGTGCCAAGCTCACACATGGTTCTTTCCGCTCGTTTGTACTTTTCAATGACCGACTCTGTCCCTTTTCAGGATTCAGACATGTGGAAGCTCTACATATGTTTGAGGTATCCATTTTGAAGTGCACTTTTGGAATTGTGCCAAGCTAACGCGTGGTGCCTTCCCCGAGTCTGTTGTTTGGACCCAAGTCAACTCGTATGTGGCTAAGTCCAAAAACTTCGAGCCTTTCCTTGCTTTTATCCTTTGAGCATCTGGTTTCTTTGACGTTGTTTGATCCTTTTCCGACCTTTTTCTTCCCTTATTAGATCATACCTAACCCTTGATTGTTGGATTTGAATGTGAGCTCGTAGGACAGAGCCGACCCTTAGGTCTTCTTCTGATGAGGGGGTGTTTGACCAATTTTTTCGGGTGGGGAAAAATTGGGATAACACAAACCTCTAAGGCTTCAAACTAGCTTTTCCCTTCAAGTCAAGATTCTCTAAATAAAGAAAATGTTTGATTTTTAGCCTTATTTCTCCTAACCAATGCTTGCACCCTGATGCTAGGCCTTATTCCATGCCAATTCAACCATCAAAGTGTTTTAAAACAACCAAAAAGATGAAATTTCTTACCTTTTCCTAAATATGCTCATAGTAAGGAACATCTAAAAGCATTCTCAACAAGGTAAAACCTTATTCAAATACCCTTTATGTCTGCTAACGTTTATGTCAATTTTTAGGTTCTAGTTCTTTGGATAAGTGTATTTTTCCACTTCACTTCTCCCTCACTTATCTAATCAATAAAATGTTTATTTTTAGCCTTTTTTTTCCCAACCAATGCTTGTACTCTGATTTTAGGCCTTAGTCCATGCCAATTCAACCATCAAAGTGTTTTAAAATAACCAAAAAGACCAAATGTCTTACCTTTTCGTAAAGCTTCCTTTCTAGGATTCTTGAGCAAATGCACTTGGTGATTTCATAGTAAGGAACATCTAAAAGCATTCTCAACAAGGTAAAACCTTATTCAAATACCTTTTATGCTTAGTGAGGTGTATTTCAATACTTAGGTTCTAGTTCTTTGGATAAATGTATTTTTCCACTTCACTTCTCCCTCACTTATCTAACCTTCTTGCAGCGCTACCAATGTAGTTTTTCAACCCTAACTTATGTTATAATGACTCAAGTACCAACTAAATCATCATTCAAGATAAAGTTTTATCTCTTGTTCTTATGTAAAAAAATCCAATAGGACTTACTTTGCAAAATTATACTCAAATATTCAATTAGAGTCCTCAATTTAGGTCTATATTAGGCCTTCACTATCCTAAATACCCTCTGTCACAAATGTAGAATCATGGAACATTCTCAAGCGATGAAACTCTGAGAATCCTTTAATTTTTATTTTTATGAAGGATAAAGGTTTTTTTGTGAGGGACCCTACCTAGGTACAAAAAGGCCTAAAATCCAAAATAAATACATTAACAAACCAAGAAACAAATGCCCAACAATGAAAGAGAAAACTAGGTAGGAAAAATGATTTTCTTGTGAATGGATTTTTTCTTGTTGTGTACCATTTTCCACCCTTCTAAAACCTCCTCAATATGAATAATAACTTCAACATCTTCTATTGGAAAGTATATTATTTTTTAAAGGAAAGAGAGGAGGGATATTTTCCTTATCCATTTTACAAGTATTTGGTTTAACATTTATGTTCATTTGAATTTCACCATTTAATTTCCCCTTGTTTCCTTCAACAAGAATTTATCTAAGAGGAGTTTCTAGAACCGGTTCAACCACTTCCTCTAAATTTGTATTTGATTCTAAATATCCCTTAGAATAAAAGACGAAAAGTTCTAGGAGGGATTTTTTCCACCAATTGGTTGTCTCATTTTTACACTTTTTCATCCCACAATCAGTAGTAGTATGACATAAAGCGAAACAAATTCTTCATCTGAAAAGTAAACCTTCATAGTTTAGAGGTTGTTTCCATGTTCTCTTTTAAAATTTTAGCTCAATGTTAGTAGGAAGGTACTTTGAGGTGTAAAGATCAACTAGAATTATTGCATAGGTTTTGTGTGTGAAATCAGTGGAGGAGTTAATGTTTAATATGTTACCCAAAACATTACCAATGAAGATCAGACAGGCATAGTCCAAAAATTGCATCAATGAGGCAGTTTATTCTAGACTGGTTTGCAAGACAAGGATTTAGTTATTTGGTTGAAAAAGGGGAACCAAGGTTGTATGAAAAGGTAGCATTATTGACATGCCCATATATTTCAAACGATGGTGCCCTTATCAACTATTGAATAAAAAACTAGAATAAATGTTCCTTTTGCATAAGAATTAATGGTAAGATGTGCTAGAATCTCTGAATCTATAGATCAAGGCATACTCCTAGTAGGAACATCCATATTTGAATACCTCATTCCCAAAGGTGATGCAAGGAATTATGGCACCAAGGGACATGGGTTTGGGGGACCTCCTTCCCTATAAAGTTTCTCTCAAGGAGCGAATTTCCATCTCACGAACAGAGGTATCTTCATTCTAAACCACAACACCAATAATCTCAGCCCCAAATCATGGGAAGAGTGAGTAGGTTGAGTGGGGAAAAAAACCCTTCCCATCACTAAAAGAGGGATTCTAGGTTTTTAGCCACTCCCACTATCAAATTTCAACTACCATAACCTCCACTTGATACACCCACATAACACTACAGTAGGGTTGAGACTAAGAAGTTTTGTACTGAGGTTGGTGTGGGAATAACACCATCATTGATCTGACTTAATATCTCTAAAACATGCACATTAACAATAACATCGGTCCGATCAGGGAAATTCTTAGGGCTCATGGAGGTGGATTCATGAAAAAGCCCATTCCCACCACCATGAGCAGGAAAAAAAATGTTCGCCAAGGTAGGGTTCATGAAGGCTTGCTTAGGGTTTGAAGAGGATTACTTAGGGCTCATATGATCCCATATGAATTTCAATGTGAGATTGCACTCCTTTACCTATATTTTTCTAAATTTAACCTCTCAAGGTGCTCACTGTGTTATAACAATCTTCTTAATGCCTAACTGTTAGAAGTAAATAAAACAAATGAATTTTTACCCTTCAATGCTTTCAATGTATGTTTTCTTGGGGATATCATAACATACCTAAGGATTTTTAACCTTCATATCCACCTTCAAAGCCTTTTATTTCTCTCAACAACCTCTTTCTTATCTCGAAATACATACCTACATGTTTACATCTATGAATGTCACATTTTCCCGTTATTCGGGAGGGTTCTCATCACACTAAAATTTTCCTCCATAATTTCTATTTCATTAATGTATGTATTAGGAATAGGATGTTGTTAAGTATAATTAGTAGTAGCGTCGATAGAAGATAATGGCGCCATCAAGATGCGGTGTCACCAATAATGTGGAGTACGGTAGAATGATCAAAGTACAATAGGAATGTTATAAAAGTAAATATTTGTCGTAAGTGGTCCAAAGAATGTTAAAATGTCAAAGTTTGGGTAATTAGAGAAGTAGGGTCTACATGATTACGAATTAGAAATATTATATTGGTAATAAAGACAAGGAGTGAGGTCATAAATATTTTGTGTATTTTATTTGTAAAAAGTTAAAAATGTGGAACCCATGTAAAATGATAAGGTTTATCTTATCTTAAGAGATAAGCTTACATGTACGAGATAAGAGTTAAGGTATGGAATATGATTCGTCGAGTGGATTTCTTATCCTATCTTAGAGATAGGATGGATAATCCTGGAAGTTCTATAAATAGAGAGGCCACCCTCCTCATTTAGCATAGAAAGACGTAGTGAGAAATATTGTAGGAAGTGTGCAAAGGAAGCCATCGATTAAAGGTGTGTTGATGAAGCCATCGAGAGGTGTAATTGTAAAGTTTCTCCCATAGTCTTGTTAAAATACCTCATGGGTGAGATTGTAAAAATTTCATGTTAATATTATAATTTACTTTGATATTTCAGAATTATCATCATTCTGTCTTATCATAGTCGATGGTATTCTTGTGTTCGGTTGTTGTTTTGTTTCCAGAGTACATGCACCAAACTAAAGGTGCATTAGTAAATAATTATAGCATGAGGAGTTCCCGGTGAAGAATTATCATAGTGCCGGATTGGTGATGACATTTTGGTTCCATTGCCGACCATTCCTCGTTGGTGGATTTTCTGGAGAGATATTCCCACTTAGTCAAAAATCAATTGGAGGGTAACCTTGTTTTTACTGTGCATAGTAGTTACCATGGTAAAGTCATTTTTACCGTGAATAGTAGTTACCATGATAAAGTCATTTTTGCTGTGAATAGTATTTATCACAGTAAAGTCACTTTTTACCGTGAATAGTATTTACCGCAGTAACTTCACTTTTTACCGTGAATAGTGTTTACCACAGTAAAATCAGTTTTTACCGTAGTAAGTCAAGTTTTACCATAGTTTACTGTGGTCATTTCTATAGTAATTCCAATTATTTGTGCACATAAGTCTTGTTGATTGTACTTGTGGGTTGGTATTTCACGGTGGTTACTTTTGAAAATGGGAAAGATTCCTGTTTTTTCAGCTCAATCTAATGAAGATGCTTCTTCTTTCATTCAAGAGTTTAAGCGATCTTGTATTTGTAATGGCCTTATAAGAAGGGAACAATGGACTGAATTTTTTCCTACCTTTTTGGATGGTTCCGCACTTAGGTGGTTTGAAACACTAGGTGATAATGTGAAAAACTCATGGGATTTATTAATCGAAAGTTTTCTTGAAGAATTTGGTGAACAATGAAATATGCGGATCTCATGATCGAGATCACAAAGCTATCCCAAGGAGAGAAGGAGAAGATAAGGGATTATCATGCTCATGTTCTAGAGCTAAGGAGGAAGCTCGATGCCCGATCCGGAAGAAAGGATTAGCGGATGGGTTGATGAATGGCGTGGATAATCTCCTCTGTAAGCACTTCATTCTTGGGATGAAGCCGAGATCGACAACGAGTGAAGTATGACCGCCTGAGCTACCATTGAACAAGCAAAGGAGATTGCAAGAAGGCAAGAAGAAAGCATGGAAGAGGAGCCCAAAGAAATTGTTGTTAAAGTAGAGCCTACACCAAAGCACCTTTGGTCCGAATCCACAACCACTCCCGGTGAGCACAAATATTTCTTCTAGTACATCTACCGAGTGTGAAGATTTGCTTAGGAAGACGGGCTAGTTAACTATTAATCTTCTTCAACGAAAGGAATTTAGTTCTTAGGGAGGAGATAGAGGTCCAAAAAGAAATATTTCTGAAGTTGTTTGTTATGGTTGTTATAAAAAGGGTCATTATAAGTATAATTGTCCAGATAGAGCTTCTACATCCGTACAAGAGATAATGATAAAGGAAAAGCACCTGTGAATTCTCTTGATGTAGTAGATAAGAGTAGAAATAATGAAGTAGATGTGTTTGTAACAAAAAGAAAGAAAGAAAAAGATAATCAAGATGGAACTGATCCTAAGAAGATGAAAGGAGAAATTAGTAAGAAACATAGGAGAAGAAAGTTGGGTGTGCAGGATTTTCTGATTTCAAAGGGGCAAGGACTATACTCCATCTTGGAAGATTTGTCCAAAAGGCCTGCAAATATTACATATGGTCAACTCTTGGCTATGTCTTCTGAGAAGAGGCGGGAGTTGCGAGGTGGACTCAATGCTCGAAGAAGGAAGGAGGTTGAGGTCCCTATTTTGGAGGCGAGGCGATCCCCATGCTCCACAAGCCGAGGTATTATGTAATGGTATTTCAATTCACGATGTCTTAGTTAATGGAGGTGCTACAGTTAATGTAATGACCGAGTCTGTAATGAATATGTTGGGTTTAAAATTGATCGCCCTTCAACACTTATGTTAAGGTCATTAAATAAGGGAAAAATTAAACCGAAGGTGTAGTTTCAAATGTGGCAATATCTGTTATTGGGTGTTGTATGTGTGGTAGACTTTCGGGTGATAAAAAATGGTACTGTTGCGTACCCAATGCTACTCTGGGAAGACCATGGCTAAGGAGAGTTCATGCAAGAAACTACTAGAATGAAGGTTTCATGACACTTGGACGTGGTAGAGAGGGTGAAGATAAACGTGATCCTCGACATCATAAGCGTAACACGTGGATTCAAGTGATGAAACCGATGATTGGACATCCTCTTATTACTCTAGTACTAGTGAAGTGGACACGAAGATGAAGAAAGCGAGGTGGATGTTTCAGTCATGGATATCCTGCCACCACACCAACCCAAGACCCCATAAAATTATTTGAAGAAGAAGTTGATGATCGTCTCCAACAAATAAAGATTGGTGATGCTATGATGGAGAGTGAGAAGGAATCCTACCTCTAGCTCTTTCGAAGGTACATACACCTCTTCACTTTTGATTACAAGGAACTCACAAGTAAGTTGGGTAGAACATTGTATTGAGTGGTAGATGGTGCTAAGCCCATAAAACAAATGCCATATAGAATGAATCCTAATTTTTCCAAGACCGTAAAAGAAGAAATAGATAAGTTGCTTGATGCGGGATTCATATTTCTTTGTGGAGAATTCGAATGGGTTTCTCCCATTGTGATCTCAATAAAAAAGAATGGGAAGTTACGCATTTGTGTTGATTACGGAAGCTCAATAAGGTAACAAAGAAGGATCATTACCCTCTTCCATTTTCGAGATCGATCTTGGATGAAGTAGGCTGGCAGAGTGCTTTATAGTTTCTTTGATGGATATAGCGGCTACAACCAAGTTCATATAGCAGAGAAAGATCAGCTGAAGACCACGTTCACCACTCCTTGGGGAACGTTTTCTTATAGAGTTATGTCTTTTGGGTTGTGTAATGCTCCAGCAACATTCCAGCGTTTGATGAATAGGGTGTTCGAACCCTACATTGGGACCTTCATCAGAGTATTTCTGGATGATTTTTGTATCTATGGGAGCAAGTTGGACCACCTGCACCAAATGGAGACAGTATTTCAAAGGTTAGATGAAGCACAAGCCTCACTAAACCCTACAAAGTGTGTCTTTGGATGTTCTAAAGGTGTTTTGTTAGGGCATGTTGTATCCAGAGATGGTATTGGTACTGATCCTGATAAAGTTTCAAAAATCAAAGATTTACCATTTCCTCTTAATAGAAGTAAGTTGAGATCATTTTTAGGCCATGTGGGTTACTATAGAAGGTTCATCAAGAATTTCTCAAAGATTGCATAGCCACTAACCCAATTCTTGAAGAAGGATGTTACTTATGAACCAGGAAATAAGGCGCATGAAGCTTTAGGACAATCGAAGGAAGCCACAGGCGTCTTCACTGTTTTGAAGAATCCAGATTGGAGCAAGCCATTCATTATAGCACTAAGAAGTACTTTGAGCCAAAAAGATGAAAATGGGAATGAACATCCAATTTACTTTGGGAGCGGATAAATGAGCAAAGTGATGAGGTAAACTATACATAATCGAAAAAGAGGCTCTGCTATCATTTTCTTTGTAAAGAAGTTTAGAAATTACTTGCTAGGGCAGAAATTTATAGTTGTAATAGATCATCAGGCTCTGAAATATATTGTCAATAAGCCTAACCGATCAGGGAGGATAGCAAGATGGATAATTTTGCTACAAGAATTTGAATTTGATATTATAGATAGGCCAGAAAGAAGCATGTCAATGCGATGCACTCTCTCGAGCCTATGATGGTTTAGGATCATCTTGTGATGATGATGATTTACCCGATGCAGATTGTTATCCCTTGACACAATCCCTAGTGAATACATAGATATTTGGAATTATCTGAATGAATTCAAGTTTCCTGATGGTGCCAATGCAAACACTAAGAGAAAGATTACTCAAGCCAGTCGTCCATATTCTATTCTGCATGGAGCATTATTTCGAATAAGACTGAGGGAAAGTACAAGAGGGCAGTTGGACGTGATCAAGGAAAGGAGCTGCTAGAAGAATTCCAGAATGGTACATGTGGAGGGCACTTCTCTGGAAAACTTACAGCAAGAAGGATCTTGGATGCAGGTTATCACTAGCCCACTCTTTTTAAAGATTGTTATAATTATTATAAGACATGTGATATTTGTCAAACACATGGTAACCGTAAGACTTCATCAGCTCCATTATGTCCTATTCTTCCAATTGGTCCCTTTAAAAGTGGGAATAGACATTGTAGGTCCACTTCCAACTACATCATGCCAAAATAAGTATATTGTAGTTGCCACAGATTATTTAACCAAGTGGGTTGAAGCTAGGCCATTGAAAACAACTTCCATGGATGAAGTGGCAAGGTTCATATATGAACGGATTGTCACCAGATTTGGTTGTCCATTAGAAATTGTAGAATGGATCAAGGAAGCCACTTCATTAATGAGGTGGTAGAAGCCCTAGTCAATAAGTTTTCTATTAAGCACAAGAAGGCAACAACATACAAGCCAAGCACAAATGGACAGGTGGAAGGAACAAATTTTGTGTTGTGTCAAATTCTAGCAAAAGATGCGGCCTTGCAGTACATAAATGGGATAAAAGGATTCATGCAAAGCATTGTGAGCATATAGGGCAACATCAAAGTCAAAGCAACAGGATACTCCCCATTTCAGTTGGCCTATGGCATTGATCCAGTTCTTCCTATTGAGTTTGATATTCCCACTGTGAGAGTTATGAAAAATGAAAGGATGGATGAAAGTGATTCAGTAAAAGAAAGGTTGGTACATCTTCATTTGCTAGAGGAAATAAGGGAAATAGCAAAGGATACAAGCCATAAGAAGAAAATGAAGCGAAGTAATACTTTAATCAAAAGATCCGATGGTCTCCATTTCATGTGAATGACTTGGTCTAGTATATGATTCCGAGATACAAAAAAAAAAGACAGAGAAAATTTCTTCCAAAATGGATGGGGCCCTACAAAATAGCAGCTGTGCATGAAAATGGTACGTACTGACTGGAGGAATTGGATGGCACTCCCATTACGAAATGGGTCAACCACGACAAGTTGAAGATTTTCCAAGCACCAAAAGAGTCTACTCTGAGGACGGAGTAGAAGCTAGGAAGGGGGAAGATGTCGACACTAAAATTTTCCTCCATAATTTCTATTTCATTAATGTATGTATTAGGAATAGGATGTTGTTAAGTATAATTAGTAGTAGCGTCTGATAGAAGATAACGGTGCCGTCGATGCGGTGTCGCCAATAATGTGGAGTACGTATGATCAAAGTACAATAGGAATGTTATAAAAAGTAAATATTTGTCGTAAGTGGTCCGATAATGTTAAAATGTCAAAGTTTGGGTAATTAGAGAAGTAGATTCTACATGATTACGAATTAGAAATATTATATTGGTAATAAAGACAAGGAGTGAGGTCATAAATATTTTGTGTATTTTATTTGTAAAAAGTCTAAAAATGTGGAACCCATGTAAAATGATAAGGTTTATCTTATCTTAAGAGATAAGCTTACATGTACGAGATAAGAGTTAAGGTATGGAATATGATTCGTCGAGTGGATTTCTTATCCTATCTTAGAGATAGGATGGATAAGCTGGAAGTTCTATAAATAGAGAGGCCACCCCCTCATTTAGCATAGAAAGAAGTAGTGAGAAATATTGTAGGAAGTGTGCAAAGGAAGCCATCGATTAAAGGTGTGTTGAAGAAGCCATCAAGAGGTGTAATTGTAAAGTTTCTCCCATAGTCTTGTTGAAGTACCTCATGGGTGAGATTGTAACACTTTCATGTTAATATTATAATTTACTTTGATATTTCAGATTTTTCATCATTCCGTCCTATCATAGTCGATGGTATTCTTGTGTTCGGTGGTTGTTTTTCTTCCAGTTACATCCACCAAACTAAAGGTGTGCATTAGTAAATAATCATAGCACGAGGAGTTCCCGTGAAGAATTATCATAGTGCGGATTGGTGATGACATTTCCAAAGCTTCCAATTGATGTAATACTTAAAAAAATACCTTAACAAACCTTCTTGAGGATTTAAAGTTTTATTGCATTCTCTAACCATTTCAAACCACTCTTTTCATTTAAACCCTAATGAGGGTTTCTCACAGACCTATGGAGTGACTTTTTATCACGAAATGAAAACACTATAATTTTGAACCTTGATACTCTACTCATAGACTCATTTTAACATCATCCATGTGTATTCTTTACCAATTAGCTTCAGTATGTCTCCAAACTTCAAAAATAATTATAAATCTCATTGTTCTGCCCTTAGAAACATGGGACACGCAACCTATATTAGGTTGCATAAGTTATGAATTTCAACCCTACCTTATAAGATATCTAATAATATGATTTCGGTCTCCAGAAATTATTTATTTCTCTCTTGATCATCTTTATAAACCTTCTAGATAGACTCTTCCTTCAATACCTACAACTTGATCTTAAAGATCTCTTCACCTGCTACATGCTTAAGCAATGAATTCAAGATTGTATCAATACATCAAATCATAAAACCTTATAAAAAACAATTCCAAAACACAATATAAAACATCTTACCATTTGTAATCCTTCATGTACGTTGAATGCACTTATTTCTTTCATCATCAACACAACTCAAAATCACTTGAAACTATTATAAAATTGTGTAGACACAGGATTTATCCTATAAACTCTCTTGGAGCTCCTCTTTCCATTCATGACCATTCAAATGAAGGTATAAAATAGTTACAATGCAACTTAAATATGCTTCAAAATCCTTCTAACTGAATCTAGGCCCCTTAACACCCTTCATATTACATGTATTTGGATTTTATTAGAACATTAAAGATGTAATGCCCCGTGGGCATCGGATTCCATTTCTGCCACCTTGGCCTCCTCCCAACCACCCGACCTGCAGGCTGTAAGGACCACCGCATTTTTTTCTGTCCTTGCGTGAGGGAGACGGGAGTCGGTGGAGTCCCGATTGTCTTCACCTTGATCTCATTCGGATCCTCTATTCAATGCGTATGGGTCTGACATGATGGTTAGATGAAGCTACAAGCTAGTGTAGCAGGCTGTCCAACTACGTTGTTATCTGTTCAGTATCAATACATCCTCAATTCGGGATTCTCCTTCATGATATGGTTATCAAAATCGACTGTGACAGTGAGAGAGTTACCAGGAGATCTGGAGAAGATTATTGCTAAGATTCTCTATTGTTTTCTTACTTGTTTTACGTTGTAACTCATGGAAGAGTATCTCATATAGGCGGATCTGTTTTTTATCAGAATATTCACGAAGCATAAATTGCTTTGCTGTGTCATTTTTTTTCCACTCTACCCGTAGATGTGATCTGTCTCCTTCTTGTGTCCGATTCCGGTGACTTCGGTCACACTTTGGCTCATTTTTGTTGGCCTATCAAGCTTGGCCCGTAGCAAGTGCTCAACTCAGCGAATCCAATATAATGGCGCATGCTTTTTGTGTTGGTGATAGATCGCACCCACAGGCACAGGAGATCTATGCAATGTTGGAGAAAATGTCTTGGGAGATGAAGGTAGCAGGATATTTTTCAGATCCAGAACATACACTGAGTTTGTATCTCCAAATCGACTGTGTGACAGTGAGAGTGCTTCTAGCAGACTTGATGAAATTTATTTACAAAGATTCTCTACTGAGACCTTGCTTGTTCTACGATGTAACCCATGGGAGAGGATCTCATAGAGGCGGATCTGTTTCATATCAGAGTTGCGCAGTGAAAGGAATGGCACCCAAAGCTCGGTTTGCAACATATAAGGTATGTTGGATGTCTGGTTGCTATGATTTTGGCATACTTCCTGCGTTTGATACTGCTGTTGAAGATGGTGTGGATGTGCTTTCTCTTTCTGTGGCGGGGGTGTTGTGCCATATTATCTAGATAGTATTGCAATGGGTGCCTTTGGGGCTGGAGAGGGGTGTGTTTGTGTCTACTTCTGCAGGCAGCGAAGGTCCGGGAGCTGTCTGTCACCAATCTGTCACCATGGGTGACAACAGTTGGGGCGAGGACTTTAGACAGGGATTTCCCTACAAACATTATTTTTGGGTAATGGAAAATCTTCAGGGGAGTGTCTTTGTACAGTAGAAAGGCGTTGGGGTCTGATTTTGTGCCCTTGATCTATGCTGGAGACATCTCTGTTGGAATTATCACACTTTCAAGCTACAACTGAAATGTTTGCACCGAGAGTTTGATGCTGTCCTCAAATCTGATGAAGGAAAAGGTTTATATATCACTACGGTTGATGCCTTTCAGAGCCAGGAGCGTGATGTAATCATTATGTCTTGTGTCCGAGCTTCAAATCATGGACTTTCCTTGTATTGGATGCCTGCGTTAAGTATGGTGTGAGGAGACTTATATATACAAGCACATATAATGTTGTGTATGCGGGAAAGGAGATTGTTAATGGCAATGAAGCATTGCGATATTTTCTCTGGAGGATCATGTTGACCCCTATGGGCATAGTAAAGCTTTGGCTGAATAGTCAGTCCTCAAAAGTAATGGTAGATCGTTGAAGTATGTCTACCAGCAGCATCAATGCAATTGTTTGGTGATTCAGTTGTCTTTCTTTGCGGTTGACAATAATATGAAAATAATTATTAGTAAAGTCAATAGCGAAATATTTTGAGACATATGCAGCCCAAGTGACATTATGTACAACATATCTCCTCTATTACAAGCTGAAGTATGTTCATCTATTCTACCAACCTAAGATTGGATGTCGGGGGTGCCAGATTATATTCCATCTTGTGAGTGCGTGCATGGCCAACAAGTTGTCACCATTGAGCTCCCTCATGGCTCTTCTTTATATGGCACTGGAGAAGGTAGTGGTTCCCTCGAGCGAACAGGAAAGCGTGTCTTTACGTGGAACACTGATGCTTGGGGTTATGGTGATAGTACGACATCTCTATATCAGTCCCACCCATGGGTGTTGGCTATTTTTCCAAATGGGGAAGCTTATGGGATTCTAGCTGACACTACGAGGTGGTGTGAGGTGGATTTGCGAAAGGACTCAACTGTTAAATTTTCTACCCCATCAGTCTATCCAGTTATCACATTTGGCCCATTGACATCGCCAGCAGCAGTACTCACATCCTTGTCTCATGCTATTGTTTTTATGCTGGCCCGTGTGGAGTCTGTACGACCTGTTGAAGCTGGAGAAACAGGCAAGATATTTCTACACTTTTCTACTATTATTTTATTTAAAATATTGTGAAATCGAACCACTTTTCCTTGCATTGATTTGTCAGTTGGATGTCATGATGGGAGATTTCCCTTTCTGCTTGTTTCTTCTTGTTTTAGCTTTTATCGTTGATAGTATGTGGGTCGAAAGGATGCGTGTGCCCTCTCCTTTGAATGTTATGTTTCTCTTACTCGAATGATAGAACTTCGTCTATTTGTTTATGTATTAATTCTTCTCTGCGATTGAGTTGCAAGTTATTATGTTGATCAAGCTAGTATTTTCGATATCATGGAAGTAAGTTTACAATAACTATGAAACCCCCTTCCTAGCACCCAAGTTGTCCTTGACATTTTTTGTTAGCTCCTTCACAAGTCCCTTTGATAACCTTTTGGCATCGAGAAAGAAAGGTTGTAGGATTGTGTGAGCAATGCGTGGGCTAGCCAGCTTAGAGTTTTGGTATTAAAACTGGTAGAATAAAAGGGTTTGTGTGCAATGTGTTTTTCCGTCTCACGTGTTTAGACTCTTATACTATCTTTCATCTTGTTTCTAGGCTTTTAAGGCCATCCTCAAGAAGTACCTTGACCATCCCTATCAACTTGAACCATAACTAGCTTTTCGGATCAACTAAGCTGGAGGTTTCATTGTGCGAATCCAGTACCTCGTTGACACTAGAATAGTTTGGTCTAATCCCCCTCTCAGAATTATTGCTGATGGCGCTCTTCTATTTTCCTAACTTGCATTATTTTCTCCCTTGTAATGTTAACGCTATTAATTAATATTGGTCGGTTTTTATGCACGTAATTACCGTAATAGTTTGTGATGGAAATTTCCTTAAATGTGATTAACCTTCGGAAAAAAAAACTCAGCTTTCATTTGATAGTCTTATGGATTCATAGCGGAAGGTTTTGTTTTGATAATGTCACTTAGAAGTTATGTTTGTATCTTTGTGCGATGGTTGACTGTGTTACCCAGGGTTGCCGTAAAATATGGTTGTTTTGGGATGTGGGCAATTTATTTTAAATTAACCAAACATTAGTATTGTAGTGGAGGTTTGCAAACCTTTAGTGTTATAAAAATTTGTTGATGACATTATTGTATACTCTTGTTGGACGGAACCCCCTTCTTCTCTCGCGTGTTTGCTACTAGCCTGTAAGACTTTGACCCTTCCTGGATGATTGGTAAATCTCCTTGTAGTTAATGGTCAAAACTAGTATACTTTGCCTTCGCTTCGAAACTTATGTTGTGTGTATACTCTAATTGATTTCCGGTTTGAAACTCATTTATGCATGGCTTTTGTGTTAATTTCTGAAACCCGTGTTTCCCCCTTCTTGGGCCGATCAACTCTTGTTCTTTTGGAAAAATATTATTTTAGCCTATGCGTTTGGTACCTTTGATAAATTTCTAGATGACTGGTATATGTATCAAATCTCAATCTTGTAATTATTGTTTAATCACTTACTTGATGGGGATTCTGTTTTTGCTAGATTGTTTGTTTTCTCCTTATAGGGCCAAGGGCCATTCTCATATGATTGTTACTTTCGTTGCATTTGCTCCTAACTGAAGTACAAGGTCTTCTCCTTCTTTGATCGACATGTTATAGACTTTATTATAACTTGATGTGCTCATAGTGTTTAGAGGTTTGACCCAAATTCTTGTAATAAGGTGCTTCTTTTCATGATATTGTTAGATAATAGCTATGGTGGTTTTGTGTAGCCTTATCTTGCTCAGTTCTCGTGAACTGACTCTTGTAGAAAATTTGTTGCAGATGGATCTTGCGTGTAGATGAGGGATAGATTTGTAGACTTTTGTCATCAACCTCAGTTGAGAAGATCCTTTGCTCGAAACCTTTTTATGTTGATCAACTTTTGTTAACGTCCAGTGGAAAGTTTAGAAGAGGATTAATGTCTTAGTATAATGTATTGTGGACTTGTCATCTGAACTTTGGAAACCTTGTATTGTGTGCCCATCATTGAAATTATAAGAAAATTTGGTTATTGTGGTTGAGTGACTTGTGGAGTATCAGTATTTTAAGAAATGATGTAATCTTGTTTTGTTCTCGTAAATGAGTGTTGCTTCAACTTTGCCTTGAGAATAAATTCTGAGTTAAACCTTGCCATGACTTAGTAATAAAGTGTCATAAGTAAACTAACATGGGATTGTTTAATACTTCAGGAAGTTAAATTAAAAGTTGTATTCAAATAAAGTAACGTAGGGGTCACCAACTTGAGAGCAAGAAATTCTTTAAGTAATCAAGGGCAGGACTATCATTGCAAGTAACATTATATAACTTGATACCCCTAGCTACACTAATGAACACTATCCCTTTCATGGTGGAATTCTTAAACGAACTTAAAGGAAATCTATGGTTAGTTCTGGAAGATAATAAGATTTAATAAACAGGAGAAAACAATTTTGAAACCACACAATCTATCTCTCAGCCATTTGGAAAGTAAATTCTTTTACTCCTTGTTAATACTTTTAGCGAAGCCTAAGTAAAGTTGTTGTTAATTTTGGTTAAGAGCCCTAGCTTCAATTTAATACTGGAAATAACTAATGAGGTCCTAAAAATGTTTCATCTCGACCTTCTCCCTCTAACCCTTTTTCAAGGCACCTTGTATCTCTTCTCTTAAGTGTGTTGAACTTAAAACCATGTTGTCTTGTGAGCAAGAACGAATCTTAGTAGCGTTAGTGGTGAGCAGATGGCCTTGTGGAATTTAAATACTCCTTTTTCTTGATAAACGAATTAAGTAAATAAATGTCATAATAGAGAAGATTTAAAGATAATTACTCAATGTCAAAGGAATAATCTTGGCTTGGCAAGTTGAATTATACGGATCATATCTTGAGCCTCCTTGGAAAACGTAAGCTAAGAATTGCAAGATATCTTATTAAAATAAATAACCCTCAAGAATAACTCTTTGTGGTTGGCCCTAACTGTAAGTGTGTTCTGTGAATGGACTTCTATGTTGTCTTGTCAAAAAGAAAAGTAAATTGTCCTTGATTTGTGTGAACGTTTCCGTGCTGCCTTTATGGCCATCCTTGTATCAAGTTGTTCACAGTGTTAGTTGTATACTTGGTGACGACATGTTGCGTCATGTTATGTGTCAAGCAAGTCAAAAAAAAATTATCCTGTATTTCACTGTGTTGTTCATGTGTGTGATTTTTTGGGTCGTTACACTTTGTATCAGAGCGTAGGTTCATGCTCTCGAACCTATGGGCCGGATTGGTGTTGTATGATGATGTTACATGGTGGTGGTGGTGTTACATGATGATACTGCATGATGATGATGATGTTGCATGATGGTGGTAGATATTGGAAGAGTAATGTGCTTTAAACGTGATGTGATTATTGTCGTAATTGTGATATTGTGAACGCACATGATGTGTATGTCACCTTGTGCGTGTTTGTGATCATGTTGATATGTTGGGGATGGGAGTATTCTCTCTCCTTCTTGTGGATTCTATGAAGAGTTCACGTGTGAATTACTGTTTGTGATGTGTGAAAAGAATTATAATGTGGATGACGTAGTGTTGGAGCATTGTGACATATTGTGATATGTAGGTGTATCAATGTGTTGTATGACTAGATTGATGTTAAAAGAAATGAGTTGTATCATGATGTTTTTACCATGTTTTGAAGAAATGTGTGTACCACCTTGTTATGTAGCAATGGATGTTATGTTGTGATGTACTATGTTCATCGTATGTATGATTTGTGCAAATATGTAATGCTTCATGTTGTGATTTTGGGTCATACGGTGAGTGTATGAACCCTATCGTATGGTGATTGCACTTTGGGTGCAAAATGTGGTAAAGTGATGTGTTACACTCAGTGAATGTATGATCGTGATCTATCCTGTATATGTACCATATGTAAGACATTATGGTAGTTATGTGTGTGCCACCGTTATGTTAGTGATGTTGTTGTATGTTATGTTGTGAACCTTACGCTAACCGACCTTGAGGGTAATCGGTAGAAGTGTATGTTGAGAGTGAGGAATGGTGTACCATGGGTCAATAACTTGAGCCAAAACTTGGTTTAGTAGATAACATGTGAATCTTTCCTCTCTCCCTATGTGGTTGTATGTATGCAACCTAAGTGCAACTATGACTATGTTTAGCCTTGTCAAAGTGGTGGCGGGATGATTCAGATGGAGGTGATGACAGTTGTATTATTGATACGTATTTTGCGAGCTGAGGCTCGATGTTCCGAGTGCTAGCAACTCGTTGAGTACCCCTTTGGTGGCTAGATAAGGCCACACAGTTATCGTAATGTGACATTATTATAAGTTGATTTTATTCGTAAATTGAGCTTTTTACTTTATTTTGTAAGGACCAACAACTTTTCTTGATTGCCATGCTTTACAATTTTGGGCATTTCCTTGGTTTGTGGCACTAACATGGGGATTTTGATACTAACTATGGCTATTTGGCCATTTATTTTGCTTGATTTTGGGTCTTCTTTTAAATTTGGAATTTTACCGCCTTGCCCAAGGCTTGTACTTTGCCACTTGGCACTTTGATTGGATTGTTGTGCTGGTTCTATTGTCGTGATGTGTGGAATAGGGTCATAGGATGCACCATGGATTGGTTGGACCTATGGACCCACTTCGTTGTATGGGGGTACGCCCCAAGGAGTTACATATAACTAGCGGGTTGTTGAACCACGCGTTATTATGTCACTTGGGTTAGGAGTGTTCGAACTCTATGTGTCTTGGACCATAGGGTCAACCGGCCTCCTTGAGGGAGGCATAAGAGTTTGAGGGAGGCATAAGAGACTTGAGGGAGGCATAAGAGTTTGAGGGAGGCATAAGAGACTTGAGGGAGGCATAAGAGTTTGAGGGAGGCATAAGAGTTTGAGGGAGGCATAAGAGACTTGAGGGAGGCATAAGAGTTTGAGGGAGGCTTATGATATTTGTGTGTATGGTTGATGTTTCGGGATATATGTTGAGTTATTGTGATGTTTTGGTAGTGGTCTTTTGATGTATGTGTTACTCATGTCAGATGGATATGTGTTGTGATGTTGTGGATATGTCATTGATTCCCTTGTGGACACTATGTACCTGTAGCATGGTTTGGTGTTATGTGAATTTTTCATTGATGCAAATTGAGGAAATGTCTGGTGGATTGTAGTACTCTTTTGTTTGAGTATTTTGTATGTCAGTCATTGATGTGTGACAAGTACTATGTTATGTGGACTGTGCCTATTCTATTCCATATTTGAGTAACCTTTTGTGGTGTAATACAATCTTGAAGTATATACTTGTGTGCTTGTGAATCTGTAGGTCTTGTGAACTGATAGGGTGTTGTGTTAGCAGTTCATGTTGGGCACCCACAATAAGGAATAAATCAAAACTCTTCAATGATGAAATTTTTAAAAGGAATTAAACTAAGAATAATGATAATGGAAAGAGACTAATGAAATAATAAATAAGAAGGAACTGCCAATCTTCACAGAACCTTGAAAGTTAAAATTTCTACCAAATATTCCCAAGGCCACCCCACGGCCGTGTTTTTGCATCTGAAATCTTAAAATTAGTACTCTTTCCTTCTCCCTTATCAGTTCCTTGTTGCCTACCATTTCTTTTCCTCTGTGTTATGTTGCATCGAGGACGATGCTTTCTTAAGGGGAGGAGAATGTAATGCCCCGTGGGCATCGATTCCATTTCTGCCACCTTGGCCTCCTCCCAACCACCCGACCTGCACATTTTCTTACATGACTTGGCAGGACCACCACATTTTTTTTTCTCCATCCTTGCGTGAGGGAGACGGGAGTCGGTGGAGACCCGATTGTCTTCACCTTGATCTCATTTGGGTGCTCCCTCCTCTTTCAATGTGTATGGTCTGACATGATGGTTAGATGAAGCTGTCAAGCTAGTGTAGTGTAAGCTGTCCTCCAACTAGGTCCAACTTTGTTGTTATCATTCGATCAATACATCCTCAATTCGGGATTCTCCTTCATGATATTGTTATCAAAATCGACTGTGACAGTGAGAGAGTTACCAGGAGATCTGGAGAAGATTATTGCTGAGATTCTCTATTGTTTTCTTACTTGTTTTACGTTGTAACTCATGGAAGAGTATCTCATACAGGCGGATCTATTTTTTATCAGAATATTCACGAAGCACAAATTGCTTTGCTGTGTCATTTTTTTTCCACTCTGCCCGTAGATGCGATCTGTCTCCTTCTTGTGTCCGATTCCGGTGACTTCGGTCACACTTTGGCTCATTTTTGTTGGCCTATCAAGCTTGGCCCGTAGCAAGTGCTCAACTCGGTGAAGCCAATATAATGGCGCATGCTTTCGTGTAGGTGACAGATCGCACCCACAGGCACAGGAGATCTATGCAATGTTGGAGAAAATGTCTTGGGAGATGAAGGTAGCAGGATATTTTTCAGATCCAGAACATACACTGAGTTTGTATCTCCAAATCGACTGTGTGACAGTGAGAGTGCTTCCAGCAGACTTGATGAAATTTATTTACAAAGATTCTCTACTGAGACCTTGCTTGTTCTACGATGTAACCCATGGGAGAGGATCTCATAGAGGCGGATCTGTTTCATATCAGAGTTGCGCAGTGAAAGGAATGGCGCCCAAAGCTCGGTTTGCAACATATAAGGTATGCTGGATGTCTGGTTGCTATGATTTTGGCATACTTCCTGCATTTGATACTGCTGTTGAAGATGGTGTGGATGTGCTTTCTCTTTTTGTGGGCGGGGGTGTTGTGCCATATTATCTAGATAGTATTGCAATGGGTGCCTTTGGGGCTGGAGAGGGGTGTGTTTGTGTCTACTTCTGCAGGCAGCGAAGGTCCGGGGGAGCTGTCTGTCACCAATCTGTCACCATGGGTGACAACAGTTGGGGCGAGGACTTTAGACAGGGATTTCCCTACAAACATTATTTTTGGGTAATGGAAAATCTTCAGGGGAGTGTCTTTGTACAGTAGAAAGGCGTTGGGGTCTGATTTTGTGCCCTTGATCTATGCTGGAGACATCTCTGTTGGAATTATCACACTTTCAAGCTACAGCTGAAATGTTTGCACCGAGAGTTTGATGTTGTCCTCAAATCTGATGAAGGAAAAGGTTTATATATCACTACGGTTGATGCCTTTCAGAGCCAGGAGCATGATGTAATCATTATGTCTTGTGTCCGAGCTTCAAATCATGGAACTTGCCTTGTATTGGATGCCTGCGTTAAGTATGGTGTGAGGAGACTTATATATACAAGCACATATAATGTTGTGTATGCGGGAAAGGAGATTGTTAATGGCAATGAAGCATTGCGATATTTTCTCTGGAGGATCATGTTGACCCCTATGGGCATAGTAAAGCTTTGGCTGAACAGTCAGTCCTCAAAAGTAATGGTAGATCGTTGAAGTATGTCTACCAGCAGCATCAATGCAATTGTTTGGTGATTCAGTTGTCTTTCTTTGCGGTTGACAATAATATGAAAATAATTATTAGTAAAGTCAATAGAAAATATTTTGAGACATATGCAGCCCAAGTGACATTATGTACAACATATCTCCTCTATTACAAGATGAAGTATGTTCATCTATTCTACCAACCTAAGATTGGATGTCGGGGGTGCCAGATTATATTCCATCTTGTGAGTGCATGCATGGCCAACAAGTTGTCACCATTGAGCTCCCTCATGGCTCTTCTTTATATGGCACTGGAGAAGGTAGTGGTTCCCTCGAGCGAACAGGAAAGCGTGTCTTTACGTGGAACACTAATGCTTGGGGTTATGGTGATAGTACGACATCTCTATATCAGTCCCACCCATGGGTGTTGGCTGTTTTTCCAAATGGGGAAGCTTATGGGATTCTAGCTGACACTACGAGGTGGTGTGAGGTGGATTTGCGAAAGGACTCAACTGTTAAATTTTCTGCCCCATCTGTCTATCCAGTTATCACATTTGGCCCATTGACATCGCCAGCAGCAGTACTCACATCCTTGTCTCATGCTATTGTTTTTATGCTGGCCCGTGTGGAGTCTGTACGACCTGTGGAAGCTGGAGAAACAGGCAAGATATTTCTACACTTTTCTACTGTTATTTTATTTAAAAATATTGTGAAATCGAACCACTTTTCCTTGCATTGATTTGTCAGTTGGATGTCATGATGGGAGATTTCCCTTTCTGCTTGTGTCTTCTTGTTTTAGCTTTTATCGTTGATAGTATGTGGGTCGAAAGGATGCGTGTGCCCTCTCCTTTGAATGTTATGTTTCTCTTACTCGAATGATAGAACTTCATCTCTGTTTGTTTATGTATTAATTCTTCTCTGCGATTGAGTTGCAAGTTATTATGTTGATCAAGCTAGTATTTTCGATATCATGGAAGTAAGTTTACAATAACTATGAAACCCCCTTCCTAGCACCCAAGTTGTCCTTGACGTTTTTTGTTAGCTCCTTCGCAAGTCCCTTTGATAACCTTTTGGCATCGAGAAAGAAAGGTTGTAGGATTGTGTGAGCAATGCGTGGGCTAGCCAGCTTAGAGTTTTGGTATTAAAACTGGTAGAATAAAAGGGTTCGTGTGCAACGTGTTTTGCCGTCTCACGTGTTTAGACTCTTATACTATCTTCATCTTGTTTCTAGGCTTTTAAGGCCATCCTCAAGAAGTACCTTGACCATCCCTATCAACTTGAACCATAACTAGCTTTTCGGATCAACTAAGCTGGAGGTTTCATTGTGCGAATCCAGTACCTCGTTGACACTAGAATAGTTTGGTCTAATCCCCTCTCAGAATTATTGCTGATGGCGCTCTTCTATTTTTCCTAACTTGCATTATTTTCTCCCTTGTAATGTTAACGCTATTAATTAATATTGGTCGGTTTTTATGCACGTAATTACCGTAATAGTTTGTGATGGAAATTTCCTTAAATGTGATTAACCTTCGGGAAAAACTCAGCTTTCATTTGATAGTCTTATGGATTCATAGCGGAAGGTTTTGTTTTGATAATGTCACTTAGAAGTTATGTTTGTATCTTTGTGCGACGGTTGACTGTGTTACCTAGGGTTGCCATAAAATATGGTTGTTTTGGGATGTGGGCAATTTATTTTAAATTAACCAAACATTAGTACTGTAGTGGAGGTTTGCAAACCTTTAGTGTTATAAAAATTTGTTGATGACATTATTGTATACTCTTGTTGGACGGAACCCCCTTCTTCTCTCGCGTGTTTCTTACTTAGCTTTGTAAGACTTTGACCCTTCCCCGGATGATTGGTAAATCTCCTTGTAGTTAATGGTCAAAACTAGTATACTTTGCCTTCGCTTGAAACTTATGTTGTGTGTATACTCTAATTGATTTCGGTTTGAAACTCATTTATGCATGGCTTTTGTGTTAATTTCTGAAACCCGTGTTTCCCCCTTCTTGGGCGATCAACTCTTGTTCTTTTGGAAAATATTATTTTTAGCCTATGCGTTTGGTACCTTTGATAAATTTCTAAATGACTGGTATATGTATCAAATCTCAATCTTGTAATTATTGTTTAATCACTTACTTGATGGGGATTCTGTTTTTGCTAGATTGTTTGTTTTCTCCTTATAGGGCCAAGGGCCATTCTCATATGATTGTTACTTTCATTGCATTTGCTCCTAACTGAAGTACAAGGTCTTCTCCTTCTTTGATTGACATGATATAGACTTTATTATAACTTGATGTGCTCATAGTGTTTAGAGGTTTGACCCAAATTCTTGTAATAAAGTGCTTCTTTTTCGATATTGTTAGATAATAGTTATGGTGGTTTTGTGTAGCCTTATCTTGCTCAGTTCTCGTGAACTGACTCTTGTAGAAAATTTTCTGCAGATGGATCTTGCGTGTAGATGAGGGATAGATTTGTAGACTTTTGTCATCAACCTCAGTTGAGAAGATCCTTTGCTCGAAACCTTTTTATGTTGATCAACTTTTGTTGTTAACGTCCAGTGGAAAGTTTAGAAGAGGATTAATGTCTTAGTATAATGTATTGTGGACTTGTCATCTGAACTTTGGAAACCTTGTATTGTGTGCCCATCATTGAAATTATAAGAAAATTTTGTTATTGTGGTTGAGTGACTTGTGGAGTATCAGTATTTTAAGAAATGATGTAATCTTGTTTTGTTCTCGTAAATGAGTGTTGCTTCAACTTTGCCTTGAGAATAAATTCTGAGTAAACCTTGCCATGACTTAGTAATAAAGTGTCATAAGTAAACTAACATGGGATTGTTTAATACTTCAGGAAGTTAAATTAAAAGTTGTATTCAAATAAAGTAACGTAGGGGTCACCAACTTGAGAGCAAGAAATTCTTTAAGTAATCAAGGGCAGGACTATCATTGCAAGTAACATTATATAACTTGATACCCCTAGCTACACTAATGAACACTATCCCTTTCATGGTGGAATTCTTAAACGAACTTAAAGGAAATCTATGGTTAGTTCTGGAAGATAATAAGATTTAATAAACAGGAGAAAACAATTTTGAAATCACACAATCTATCTCTCAGCCATTTGGAAAGTAAATTCTTTTACTCCTTGTTAATACTTTTAGCGAAGCCTAAGTAAAGTTGTTGTTAATTCTGGTTAAGAGCCCTAGCTTCAATTTAATACTGGCAATAACTAATGAGGTCCTAAAAATGTTTCATCTCGACCTTCTCCCTCTAACCCTTTTTCAAGGCACCTTGTATCTCTTCTCTTAAGTGTGTTGAACTTAAAACCATGTTGTCTTGTGAGCAAGAACGAATCTTAGTAGCGTTAGTGGTGAGCAGATGGCCTTGTGGAATTTAAATACTCCTTTTTCTTGATAAACGAATTAAGTAAATAAATGTCATAATAGAGAAGATTTAAAGATAATTACTCAATGTCAAAGGAATAATCTTGGCTTGGCAAGTTGAATTATACGGATCATATCTTGAGCCTCCTTGGAAAACGTAAGCTAAGAATTGCAAGATATCTTATTAAAATAAATAACCCTCAAGAATAACTCTTTGTGGTTGGCCCTAACTGTAAGTGTGTTCTGTGAATGGACTTCTATGTTGTCTTGTCAAAAAGAAAAGTAAATTGTCCTTGATTTGTGTGAACGTTTCCGTGCTGCCTTTATGGCCATCCTCAGTATCAAGTTGTTCACAGTGTTAGTTGTATACTTGGTGACGACATGTTGCGTCATGTTATGTGTCAAGCAAGTCAAAAAAAAATTATCCTGTATTTCACTGTGTTGTTCATGTGTGGATTTTTTTGGGTCGTTACAAAAGACTTCTCTAGTCTAGAACCTTAGGACCTAAGAACTAGGTCACAACCATGACCTTTCTAAGACTCTTAAACCTCAAATTTATGAAGGTTATTATATGCAAATACAAGCCAACATACCTAGATGACCCTAAATGACCACCTAAACCTACCTGATGACCCTAGATGACCACCTTAACCTATGAGCACACTGAGAAAGTAAAATTTTATGTTACCAACCCTATCTACAAGCTAGGAGTGATGCTCTTACATCATACTCCCAAGGGAAAAGAAAAGTTCCCCATATTTGGTTCTAGCCTTTATTCTTCTCCTTTCTTTCTTTGTTTCCAATTGAAGATGACACTTTAAAAGTATCCCTTGACTTAATACCATCCATGCATTATCTCTATCATTTGTCCTATATTTTCTACCAATTATTTCTCCTTTGAAATTCTCAAATTCTTGATTAAGATGATACTTCTAGGTCAAGTATATGGCCTTTTTTACCTTGGGTCTGAGTATGTACACATGGTTAAGGTTCATATGTGATGCATCTTCATCAATAATGGCTGTGAAACTATACTTTTTATCTCCTTTTAGTCTTTCTTGAATTATCTTGTCCTCAAAATTTTAATATGTTAGCCTTTTCTTGAAATGTTCATCTTCCCTTTGCTGCCCCTTTATTAAATCAATTGCTGAACCTATATTCATATTACTTGGAAAGTAATTTGAATGAGAAATATCATTTCCATCACCTTGATTGGTCTTTTCACCCAACTCATACTTTCTTCCATCTTGATCTTGCACTTTGTTAGCTTCTTGGTCTATTTTTTTCCCACTTTCTTGATTGTTTTATTTTCTTACAAGGTCTTATTTCTTCCTTATTTAATTGTGTTCTCTTTCTTGCTCAATTTTTCTTAATTATTTTTCTCCTAATAACTCACCTTGGTCTCCATCTCCATTGATATCTCCATAATCTTATTTTCTTTCACCTTCCTTGCTCACTTCCACTTGCAAATTGTCTTGATTTTCCATGTCCACTCTAATTCCCTCATGCATCTTGTCCAATGATCCACACTCTCATTCATTCCATTTGTAACTTCAAAATTAAAGCTCAAAAAAATGTTAGAATAAAAAATACGAGGCTTGCATGCCTCATCCACCTTCCTCAAGTCCTATTTTTCCTCTTCTCCACTCATAGCTTCTTCACACAACTTTTTCACTCTACCTTCCTCTATTTTTTTTTTCTTATCACATCTATAAACTTCATCAACTAATTTCACTTTCACTAGACCTTCATATTTGTCTACAAGAAATTTAGCATGTGCTTCTCTACTGTTTCTATCACCCCTTTCTTTTTTTGCTTCATCATATTCATCTTTCATGTCATCTTCTTGTCTTGAAATTGTGTCAATATCTCCACATACCTGATATCCATCATCGTCAAAAAAGTAGTTAGATCAGTCATATGGGGATTAACAACCTAAATAGTGTGTTTCTACTTGTCTCTTTGGTTTCCACAAAATAATTCTTAGCTTTCATCATCATAACTATCCCTCCTTGTAGTTCTTGTTCACCTTTAATAGGAAAAAGAGTATACCTCTCTCCATTTGTTACAATAGTGTCAATGTTCTTCTTGTCATTATGCACTTTTTCCCTATCATACTCCCAAGGTATGCCCAAAAACACATGAAAAACATCCATAGAACAAAATAACACAACACCTTATCTCTATATCTTCTAATATGAAACTCTACCTAACATTGTCCCCTAACCAAGACATGATGTCCTTTATGCATCTAGATACTTGATATGGATTAGGGTGCATTCTTTTCTTCAGACCCAAATTCTTTCAAAAGAAACCAAATTCTCATTGCTTCCACTATCAATAATCATATTACAATGTTTTCCCATAGTTCTTCACTTATTTTTGAACAAACTTATTCTTTGAGTTACATCATGCACCACCTTACTTGGTTTCAAAATAACTCTTCCACATAAAATAAAGTTACCTCTATCTTGAAGAACATGATCAACATCTCTGACAACCTTTCTCATCCTTGTATCCATCTTGTAACACTCATATGCCTTGTGTCCTGCATATCTCTGACACTTGTAGCAATTTCCTACAAACTGTACACTATTATTTATCAGATTTATCTGCATAAAAATCATCTCATATCTCATCCTTCTCTCAGATTCCTCCATACCTGCTCAACAAAACCTCCATCATCTTTTCCATCTTTTCTACCTAAAAAGACCTTCTCTCTTCTCTTACCTCTACCATTTTGTCTTCTTCCTGCAATCACTTCTCAAAACAATAATTTCCTCTTTTAAATAATCAATTTCAAACTTTGATACCAAATTATGTAGATCATAATCACCTAATAAATGCTCACCTTGTTATATTTGACACCAAAACTCAAAATAAACCTCTAAGGCTTCAAACTAGCTTTTCCCCTCAAGTCATGATTCTCTAAATCAAGAAAACTTTTGATTTTTATCCTTATTTCTCCTAACCAATTCTTGTAACTTGATGCTAGGCCTTATTCCATGCCAATTCAACCATCAAATTGATTTAAAACAACAAAACATATCAAATGTCTTACCTTTTTCTAAAACTTCATGTCTAGGCTTCTTGAGAAAATGCACTTAGTGATTTCATAGTTTGAAACATCTACAAAGGTTATCAACAAGGTAAAACTTGATTCAAATACCCTTTATGAATCCTGAGGTGTATGTAATATTTTATGTTCTAGTTCTTTGGATAAGTGTATTTTTCCACTTCACTTCTCCTTAACTTATCTAACCTCCTTGTAGCCCTACCATTGTAGTTTTTCAGCCATAACTTCTATAATGAATCAACCACCAAATAAAAAATTATTCAAGATACCCTATTGCCTCTTTTTCTTAAGTATTAAATTTTCAATAAGACTTACTTTATAAATTGTAATCAAATCTTCGATTCTGATCCTCAATTTAGGTCTATATTAAGCCTTCACTATCCTAGATACCCTCTGTCACAAATTTAGAATTTGTGGAACATTCTCAAGAACTGAAACTATGAAAATAATTTAATCTTTCTTATCCATATTATCTCCAATTAATTTAAAGGTTAGACCCCAATTATTTTAACCTCTCAAGGTGCTCACTATGTTATAACACTCTTCTTAGTCCCTAACAGTTAGAAGTAAATCAAACAAATGAAGTTCTTACCCTTAAATAATTTCATTGTATGTTTTTTCTTGGGAGATCAGAACATACCTAATGAGTTTTAACCTTCATCTCCACATTAAAATCCTTTTATTTCTCTCAGAAACTTCTTTCTTATCTCATAAATAGACACTTGCAGGTTTACATCTATGACTATCACATTTTCTTGCTATTCAGGAGGGTTCCAAAGATTCAAATGAATGTGATACTTTAAAACAAAGACCTCACCAAACCTTCTTAAGGATTTCAAGGTTTATCTCACTCTCTAACCCTTTCAAACTACTCTTTTCCTTTAAACCCTAATGATGGTTTCTCATAGACCCGAGAAGTGAATTTTTGCCATAAAATGGAAAGACCTTGATTTTGAACCTTGATAGTTCTACTCATAGAATTTTTTAAACCTCCTTCACATTTATACTTTACCATTAAGCTTCATTATTTCTCCAAAATTCAAACAAAGTTATAAATATCACTATTTTTCCCTTAGAAATAGCGGAAACTCAACCTATATCAGGTTGTAAAAGTGACAACTTTCAACCTTACCTTATAATATCTCTACTAAGATGAATTTGGTAGGTGGAACTTATTTATTTCTCTCTTGATAATTTTTTTCAACATTCTATATAGAATCTAGCTTCAATATCTACAACTTGATCTTAAAGATCTCTTCACTATCTGCTAAAACTTAAGCAATAAATTCAGGATTGTATCCATACACCAAATCACAAAACCTTACAAACAACAATGCAAACAAAAATTATAAAGCATCTTACCATTTTTAATCCTTCATATACTTTTCATGCACATATTTCTTTGATCATCACAAAGGATCAAAACCATTTGAAAATTTTACAAATTGTGTATACACAACATTCCTCCTATAACTCTCTTGGATCTCTTGTTTCTATTCATGACCATTCGAATGATGTCTTGAAATGGTTACAATAAGGCTTAAATATGCTTCATAATCCTTATAACCAAATATTGGCCCCTTAAAACCCTTCATTTTACAAATTTTTGGCTTTTATTATAACATTAAAAGACTCATCTAGTCTAGAACCTTAGGACCTAAGAACTAGGTCATAACCATGACCTTCCTAAGACTCTTAGACGTCAATAAGACTTCTTCCAGGATGGTTATATGCTTTGATGCTCCAATATTACATAAATACACCTAAATACAAGACAAACTTTCTTCAAGATTCAAATTGGTAGTTTTGGAGGAAAACTATCAAATTCAAATTTGTGAAGGTCTTCTACAAAACCAACATTCCTAGATGACCTTAGATGACCTATAAACACACTGAGAAAGTGAAAATTGATGTTATCAACCCTATCGATAAGATAGGAGTGATTCTCCTGCATCACATAGTTGACCCTAATGCCTCAGAGTAAGATTCAAGTTTCTTAAAATGATTGATAAATTGCAGCCCTAACCTAATATAAAATTCAGGACCACTCAGTTGGGAGAGTAAATATTGTGAAAAATCTATATTTTATTGGTGGCACAAGATTTCTCATGAACCTAGATGCTCCTCCGTCACAATGTTACAATCAATTAGTATAGCATGTGGTGAGGTGATGATGTTTATTGTGTGAATTACCACCTAGGAGGGAATTGTGATTGAGGTTTAATAGTTGTTTGAGATATAAATTGACTATTACTTTCACTTCATTATTTCAAAATTATAGACTAATTTATATTATAGACTTGTTATTTTGAAACTAAGTATTATATGTAGATGGTCCATTAGCCACATATTTGAGCTTATGAAATGTTAATAGCTAGATTTCTCTTTATTTAAGTGTATGACATAGGTCATCCAAAGAATAAAATTTATCAAATGTAATGGATTGTTACAAAGGTGTTATTAGGCTCTAGCTAAATAAATATTGAACCTTATTATTTGAAAAGAAATTATTTATCTTGGGAAACATAGTATTGTATCACAAAACATGGGCATTGATTGGCTAGTAAGATCCGTAATGGATTTTAGGAATTGTGGCACAATAGAAATTTTCACTATTATTTATTGAAAAACATGCTAGGAGTTTTTGGCTAATGAATTGAAATCCATCAAATTTTTGAAAGGAAAAGCATAAAATAATTTTATTGCATAATAATTGAGACTCGTTTAAATAACTTAGTAAGAATTTTATCATTATAAGAATAGTCTAGACAAGTTATGTGCAAGGTTGAAATACAATGTTTTGGACTCCCTTTACTTTCATAACTCAAAATATTAAGAGCAACAAAAACCCATATTTAATAGATAAGATTATTTCTTGGGTGTTAATGGATTACAAAATAAGAGATGTGAACCTATGACACAATAAGTTCTTAACACACCTGCTTCAACTACAACAACTTGTGTATAGATCAAGAATTATTGGATCTAGGGAATGTGTAGGAGATAATGTATATAAGCACCCATTCATAAACCAAAAATTTATATTTGTAACATGTGTTAGAATAATATTGCAAACTTGTTTGAGATGTTAGGTACCACCATAGTATATGTAGATGTAGTAACATTGGATGTAGTCATCTTCTTTTTTCATCTCTAGCTATAAATATTAATGCATTAATTTGGTTTACATTAAGGGTATGGTGTTTTTCAAAATCTAGCCTGTCACTAGGATTAAAAAATTATAAGGTAATGGAGATTATAATATCATCTTGGATAACTTCCAATTGAAAAGGTTCAGGGAGGATATCGTGATAAAAATATTTCAATAGGGTGGTTGGTAATAGGGAATATATCTACTTGAGAAATGATTGTAGATTACTTAGATGTTAGAGTCATGATAGAGAACTTACTCATGTTAATATATAAGACTAACAACAAAGAGGACAATTATGAAAAAAATTAAATTCAAAATCCTAGGATGAAAGAGTGTTGAAGGTTGTGTTTATCAATAGTGGGTTCACCAAATGATTTACCATAAAATTTAGATAAAGGGGATAACACCAAAATAGTCAAATTAATAGGAATGTAAATGGAAAATTTGTATGTTAAAATTATTAAATTAATATGTAACATACATATTTTTACATATAATAAATGATTGAACAATTAAATTAAATAGGGTATATGCTAAATATAGAAATTCACAAGAAAATGGTGCATTTTTTTTGGTGTGAACTAAAGTGGAATAGAAACAAATTCATTATATATATTTCATATTTTAAATTAGAGATAAATATAAAAAACCTTGGATTAAATAAAATAGGAAAACAAAGTCAAGTTGCACAACCTATATGGAGTTGCATAGGATTGTTTTGGTTAAAAAAATTATCTATGTCTAAGAAACCACTTTGAATGACAAATGTTCTTCTTTTTTGCTATCTAGATTCCGAAAGAAGCGTGCGCATTGCCAAAATCAGTTTTCATCTCTTGAAACCATAGTTTACTTGAACATCCTATAAAAAGGGGTCAACAATTTGGGTTAGGGCACCCTTGTACCTCCTATGTAGCACTTTACTTAAGAGGCATCAAATGCATGTAGATCTATCCCTATTGGAAGTGGAATTATGATAATGCAACTATATGTATGCAAGTAGAACATGATATTTGAACGCATTATAATGCTTGCTCCAACTTTCCTTTTAATGCTTTTCGCTTGGATTTTCTAGCTCTTAACCTATTTTACAATGCTTCGCACTTGTATTGAGGTTGTGTCTAGTTTATTCTCTTGACATACAAAAGAATGTTTATTATTTTTTGAGAAGCTCTTAATAAGTGTTAGGTGAGTAAACGAATAAGTTTGATTTGTGTTTATATGACTCAAAAGATTAAATATTACAATAAGGATGACTTAGAGGAAAAATAAATCATAAGAAGATGCCCATTTGAAATTATGACAGTTAGAAGACCCAGATCAAGATCAACTAAGAAGGATAGAATCAACCAATCAATCCTCTACCAAGTAGATGGTTCTGTCTACTTGAGCAAAAAGTTCGTCTCATGGTATGGATAATTTAGCACAAGCACTTTTGCATGTGCATGGATGTTAGACATTGAGCATTCAATATCAATGCATGAGGAGTTATGTTGAGTGGTGAAATGTTAGTTCACATCAGGGCTGCTTTTATATATTTGTCTTTTGAATTGTTTGTTACGACTCAAAGAATCACTGTGAAAAAATGTCCAGTTCAAACTTGATGTTATCCATAATATGTGGACCAAAATTCATCATGTTTCAACATTTATTGAATTTAGATGTTTAATTTAATATATTAAAAACATTATAGAAAATAAATATAAAAAGTACAATGCTTTATTTAAAGGGAAATAATATCCTACCTTGCCTTTCAGAGACTGAATACGCTCTAGTGAGATTTTATCCTGCAAAATTTTCATAACATACCATCCATAAAATGTTCCATTAATAATAATAAACGTAGGAGAAAAAGAGCTATACTCATTCATAACCTTTGCCAAGAGTTCTGGGGCATTTGATGAAAGAATATGTAGAGAAAAGAAATCGTATTTGTTAAATGCTTATAAATACCAAAAAAATGTTTAAAATATTATGAATTACCTTTTTAGAGCGTATTTTTCTGGAACCCAAATTCATTTTCTTCTCAAGATGTTGTAGCTTCTTAAAACTTACAAATCCAAGTCTTCACCAATCATGCATCTGTTTCATCAAAAGTATTTTTCAAAAAAACATTTGATAAAAATGTATAATTAGAACATATTAAAATGAAAATTTTATTATAATTATAAATTTTTACTTGTATGTTTTCTCTAAATCTTCCATTTGTTTTCGTAACTTCTCCACTTCAGCAAGCATAATGTCTACAGGCATACATAGAATATAAGTCAATAACATATTAATAAAAAATTATGTAAATTATAAAATAAACTATTTTCTTTGTGTAATTCTTCATAGAATTTGGATTTGTATACAAATTTGAAGATTCTATAGCATAAAACCGTGACATATTTCTATTTAAAATAGATAGCAAACATTTCAAATTATTAAAAATACCCATTTGTTGCAAAATACCATTCTAAAGCATAATTTATATAAAAAAATTTCTCGTAACTCTATGCTTAAACCATGCCATGTGAAAAACAATGACATGAATGGTTAAAAAAAAGTAATAATTTTGTAATTTTTGTGAGTTGAAGTATCCTTCCAATATATATTTTTAAAGAAAACATGGTTTGGATAGAAAATAATTAAGGTTTAGAATAGACATCTAGTTCCCTTAGAACTAAATCAATATTAATGTTTCTTAATTGTGAGATATTAAAAACACTAATTTTATAAGACAATATATTTTGAATTACTTTTAACATTAAATTCGTTAAACTTTGTACAACTACATTATAAATTTTAAATATTAAATATGTATAATATAGCTACTAGATTTTTTTTTCAATTATCTTTCTTATTTTTAGAATAGATTAGCTTTCACAATTAATATCCATATATTTGAATTAAAAAGTTATTGGAGTGGTTTCTTAACTTATAAGCATGCATTACACAATAACGACATTCATATATTTATTTTATATTACTACATACTATTAGTTGTTGAAGTATAATGACTTGAAACTAACATATATCTTCATGCCACATACACCATTTTATGCATATAGTGTTGTATTGTCATTTACTATATTTTGTTGTTTGTAATTGAGGATGCATGTTTTTAGTTAGGAAAGTTCATCTTCTAGAATGAAACAATTTTTTCATCTAGTCTCTAAGTATAATAATTCTTCTCAAGATTTACCTAGCAAACTGGGTCTTTGACAAGGCTGAAAATTATTTTCAGACTAACTCCAAATATATTATTTTGTTAGGAGAATTCATAAGAATATGTACACCTTGATGAATTCACACATTATGTGAAATTTCATTATTTTCATCATAGATAATGCTTAAATGAAACATAACACATACTTCTTAAGAAAATTGATTTGAAATCAATGTCATCATTATTAGAGTTTCTAGATCTCTGATGAAAAAAGTATGCACGAGTAATTGCAGAAAATTGAAATAACTAACAATAAGATACAATATGATCAAAAATCACAAGGAAAGAATGGCTCCAAATCAACTCAATGCTCCATGTGCTCCATATGATAGACTGATGTAAGTCATGTACATATAGGAGGTGAATGTGTAACCACTTCCTAGATCAGTGGGGAATATCTCTCACTAATTGATACTAGAAGTAGACTTGACTCCACACAACTAGTAAGCTAACCCAATAGAATTGGTAGGCTAACTCAATAGAACTAGTAAGCTAACTCAACACAACTACAACAACTAAGTAATCATATCCCATGAGTGTAGGAAAGCTCTAAGTAAAAAAAAATACAAAGAAAATAAATATCCTACACTAACACCCCCATAAGCATAACTTAGGTGGGCAGTGAAAAAGGAAAGTGAGTCCCAACAACAACGCCTGATGAGGTACTCAAGTACAAATGAAAATCTCTCATAAAGTGGAGAAAAGGAGAAAATCGAGGGGAAAAACCCCTCCCCCAAAAGAGACATGAAACTCACTCAAGAGAACTGAGAAGAAGAAGTAGTGGGTCTTGGTAACTCGAACCATGAGGTACTCACATACAATAATCATCGTCCAAAGTAGAGAGAGAAAAAATTGAGGACAAGAAGGTCCCCTAAGAAGAGTGTCGATGATGTGGTCCTCTCGTAAAGACTGAAGAGAATTTTCCTACACCGAACAATGTTCCTACCCTTGGGAAGGAAAAAAAGGAGTACTAAAATTCATCCCACTCCACAAAGGAAGAAGAAGCCTACAATAATTTGATCTCTGCATCTATTTTGCAACTGAAAGGTGGCATAGGTCTGGCAAACATGTGCACAAAAAATAATGGTAATGTCACTACAGTATACATGTCAGAGAGAGAAGATGGTGGGGGCCAATAACCCTCACAAAGGGATCCACAAGAAGAGGTGGATCATGAAACATCTATGAAATAGTGGAAGTGAATAAGGTCCCAAGGTGGGAACTCCCAATGAGAGAGATGAATGGGTCCTCCAAAATGTGTGATGGATAAATCAAAGCATATTCTTATAATGCAACATAAGTGGAATCTACAAATAGACAACTCAAGTCGGGAAGATACTCATCCCAATGGGGTTTCTCAATGAGAGAAATGTCTTACAAGAATGTATTAACATCACAACATGAAGTAGGAGGAGAAGACTATTGTGAAGAACTACTGGAAGTCCAAGATGAAGCAATGCTACACTCAAAGGTAACAACCTATGTATGTGGAGTGTCATCAACTAAGAAATCAAGATGCAATGGAGCATGAGAGGAAATGGTCACATCTGTCTTAGAGGAAGGTTCTCCAATAAAACTTGTTATGGAGAGTGAATGGAAGCATGAACATGGACGATAATGAGCTCTGTGGAGGCAACAATAGGGAGAGTGTGCTCAATAGCAAGATCCTGTGGTGAATGGTCAACATGGGACTCATGAGTAGCAATAGGTGTAAAGGAACACTCAACAATGAAAGGGATGTGAGAAGGGGGAGAATCTATGGAGGCACTAGAGTGGTCTAGGGAAGCGTTGCTCTCAGATGGTGAAACAAGGTTGCCATACAACTATTAGATAATGGTCTAGGAGTGAAAGGGCACTCAGTGTGCTAAAAAAATGTAATGTATCCCTAGAAACAATAAGACCAAGAAGGCCATAGACCTCATCATTATCATTAAACCAAGAAGGCCATATACCTCATCATTGTGATTAAACCACTCATACTTACATAGAAGCTCATCAGGCTCATGAAGAAGATCATGGAGCATATGGAGTGGGAAACAAATCGTGCATAGTGTAGTGACTAATAATGTCTGCCTTCCAAGACAAAAATTTCTCAAAGTCAAGCATAACAACAAAATGATGAAATTGAAACTCCATAATGTAGATAAACCCCAAAATTATCCTAGATGACACTTTATAACTTAGTGCAAAATTACAAGTCCCCAATGAGTTTTGCTAGAACCCCCCCCAAATGCGGCACTTTATAAAGTATTTTTTTATAAAAGTAAATGAGTCCATCATGTAGACGACAAGAAAACATGAACTTTTGAACATAATAGTTTTCAAATCCGAGCTACCGATCAAAAGTTATAGCAAATACAATTTCCTGTAAATAATCACTTGTTTATTTAAAATTTTGCAAACTGATTAAAAAATGATAGAAATGAGAGGAAAGAGGGTTGTGTGTATACTTGTTAGAACCAAACAAAATGAGGAACACAATGGTTTAATTTTTGAGGGGAATTAGTATCCTCATTAACCTGGGCCTCACCCTTCGTCTTCGTTAGTAAAGATACAAGTTTAATTAAACACTTGATTCCTTCTGATGCAATTTTTTCCAAATGAATTTGTTTTTCAAAAAAACAAATAATGTTATGTTTTGAAATAACTTTCATAAAATCTCGATAATTAATATTTTATTTTGACATTTAATTATTCAAATAATTATGAATAATGGGAAAATGAATGTTTATTCGAATAATTAAGTGTTAAATGTGGATGATGGTAATTAGTCATCTAAGTACTTAATTAAAGATTAAGTACTTAGATAACTAAATATTGCTTTTATTAATATAAATGCAATTTAATTATGAGGTGGTACTATGTATTATCATGTAAATATTTTTTTGTTGAGCATCAAGTTGATTAGGATGAGTGTAGTCCTTAATCAATATGGTCATTGCACAATGATGAGGTTGTGTTGATGCCCATATGGACTAAGGGCGATGTCACTCCTAAGGAAACTTGTGCTATGTATTTTAACAAGGCTTGGAATAAGTATGACACGTTGTGGTATTGGTATTATTGTTGCGTGAATTGTTTTGAGTTGGCGTTATATGGTAAAAATAATAAGGCTTAAAAGCCTTGGTAAATTTACATTATAACATTAAATTTTATGGCATTATTTTAAATAATATAATTGATGGGGGCCATATGGCCACACCCATTGAATGGTTGAGCCTAAGGTTTTATTTTGTATTAAGTTCAATTTTAAAATGGTATTGAGGACCATATTGGCTGGATAAGGTTTAATAATTATTAAATCCACTATTGTGGATAGACCACGCAAGGGGGTAATTATTTGTTTGAATATTCATTTTTCAAAGGGAGATCCCCTCCCATGAGACCATTTGGATTCATTTTCCATCCACTTGGCAGACGGTAGGTGGAGGGAGTAAATGTGTGGCATGGTTTTTGGGAAGTCATGGATGAATGGGGGGAAAACTGGAGTGTGGTTTTAGTTGCATGACATTCGATGGTTTTGAGCTCCAGTTATGGGGAAACTCTGCCGAATTTTTCTTTACATGTGTGGAATCAATTTTTATTGAGAAACCCTCTATCTTTAAAGAGGAATGCAATGTAGAGGTGTGGTTGTTTGGAGAGCTCAGATTCTTGGCACTTAGGACACGGTCGATAGGGTATTCAAAGAGCAAGCGGAAGAAAAAAATGCAGAACAAATCATGTACATGCAATGGGTTATTATGTAGCTTACATTTTATTTATTTATAAAGTGATTGTTTCATTTTATGAGGTGTTTTAATGTGAAAAGATTATGGGAAATATCTGGAATTTTTGTGGGTTTGAAACTTAGGTTCTTCAATGAAATCTTATGGATGATCCTTTTGTGTTATCTATAGAGAATGTTTTGTTGAAACATGGGTTTGAATAAAGAGTTGAATAAATTTGTCTGTGAGATTTTGAACTTGTTTGCATTCAATGAAAATGCTTGGTTGTTTTGCATTAGGTTGTTTTGGTTTTAGAAAATAAATAGAGAAATGATGGGTTTAAATTGTGTTCTTGCCATGAAGTCAAATGGTTGTTTTGGTTTTGGAAAATAAACTGAGATTTAGTGGGTTTCAACTCGTATTCTTCAATAAAATCATATGGTTGTTTTGCATTGTATGTGGTTCGTGTTGTGAAAGTGGTTATGGAAAATTTGCTGTGAAGTTTTGTGGGTTTTCATTTTGTGATATGAAAAAAAATGGATGCTATTTATTGACATGAAAAGAAGAAATTGAATCTACAGTTCATGTTTATTTTTATAGACACTTTAACCTTACGCAGGAAAATTGGTAAAGGTTAATAAAATAAAATCAAAAGTAAGCTAATGGTTCAGCTAGGTAAG
Source organism: Taxus wallichiana var. yunnanensis (assembly GCA_018340775.1). NCBI lineage: Eukaryota > Viridiplantae > Streptophyta > Pinopsida > Cupressales > Taxaceae > Taxus > Taxus wallichiana. Next base: position 289,120,588 of record CM031238.1, read on the forward strand.
TTTATTTCTTGTTATTTTTATTTTGACCTAAGATCCTCATGACTCGAGAGGGTTGGATCATTTGATCCATACCTTTTCATTTAATGCATTTACTTCATTATTTGATTTAGATTAATTAAATATGATTTCTAGAAAATTTTAAAAGTGGAAAATACAAGGGGAAACTCTGGAAAAAAATTGTCAGAATTTTGTACTTAGTCATTTTTATGGAATAAAATTATTTGGATGACTATGATGGCATGAGAATTATTCTGTGATAATGCTTTTTGCAAAACAAATTTAATTTTACTTGAATGATAGTCAGCTTAATTTTGTTGATTGGTTTGATTCATGAGTTGTGTGAAGATAGGGGTTCTCGTCATAGATCGGGATCTTGAAACCTCCACAAATCACATGGTTTGCGATTGAAGAAGTGGGAGGTATATATGCAAAGTGTACCTTCGGGAATGCTTCACATATATACCCCCACACCTCTTTCATAGCCAACTATGGTACTGCTTGAAGATTCCAACTTCTTATCTTTTGCAGAAGCATTACCATTGCAATTTTAGTTAAGATAAAGTTGTGATGAATAATCTTCTTTGTTTGTCAAAAACATAGTTAAGTGAATAGATTAACTTCTTGTCAGTTCTTTGAACTGACACCCCTAAACAAAATAGTGTCGCAAGTTTTGTGATGATGTATGGGCATTCTATCACCGACTTGTGAGGAATGACGTTAGACTTGAAGATTTTATCATGGATCATTGATCCTATTGTACTTGTAATTTAAGGATTTAGAAACTTGTCTTGGACAAGATGTCCTTTGTACTAGTCCATTTATGGACAAGACTCGTAATTTATAAATATGTTGGCTAATTTCTATATGTTCAAATACATTGTTGTTATATGGGTATTGGTAACTATATGGTATATTTGATAAAGTTAAGGTTCTCCTAGTTTACAATCTTATTGTTAGAATGTGTATGGATTGTGATAATAAGGTTATACCCCATATCTATTTAACTCTCTAAAACAATATAGAGATTATTATTATGGGTGAAGATAAAGAATAATAAGAGAGATATAATATTGTAATTGGAAGGAGAAAATAATTGCATGATGATAGTCTTAACTTTTAAAGGATTAAAATCTGATCTTGGGTAACATATTGGTTCAATCTATAGTGATATGCAATGAGTAAATAATTGATAATAATCTAGTCAAGAATTCATGAGACTAGTTCAATAATAGGTATGAAGGCATCTAAAAGAAGTATGATATAGACTCATCTTTTAAATCAATTTAATATCTTGTAATATTTAAAGGTTATTAAAATGAACTTATCATCCTATGGTAAGAAAAAAAATGAATCCTAAGTTGAGGTTATCTCTAGCTTTAAACAAGATGTGAGATATAGTCCTAATAAAGCATAGATATGACTTTGATTAATGGATAAAGAATCAAGATAAACTAAGGTATGACATTGTAAGATTAATAAGACCTAGTGGAATCTTGACTAGGGGTCTAACACACCTTTTATATTAGAATGGTTAGTACGTATGGATAGGGCAACAAAGAGATAATCACTTTATGATCTTATCCTTCTATCCATAGTAACTTGATGTGTAAACTATATTTCACTAAGTAATTGGATAAGCAATGAAGGTTATGAACCCTTGCAGGAACTACACATTCAATGTGTGGTACAGGCTACCTATGAGTGGCCCATAGGTTTCTTAACACGGTAACATATTAAGCAGTGGATTGGCATCCCATATGTAACCGATAGCAAAGCATTGGGGTTCCTTGTACTTATGAAGTTGAACCGTTAGGAAATCAATAAGTCTTAATAGGTTCACCTACATAAGTTTAATGAATCTAGATAACTATGATGAGACATTGGTGAGGTGATGGGAAGACAAGTTTAGATGTTATGTGCACTCGTCTATACTAAGCATACATAGTACAACTAAGAAACTTTGGCCAAAGTAATGTGCTTGTTGGGTACATTATCTAATCATCGTGATTCCTCAAATCCCAAAGTGTAGGATACATGATGGAGTTTTATTAAATGAAACTCTAGGTAGACACTAGAGGATCAACCACATGTTCTCACAACCATAGTGTGTTAAAACCAAGCGAGACTAAGTGTGAAAATTCAAATGAATGTTAAGGGTGATCATGGAGATCAGGGATAACTAACCCTTACAGATGCAAAAGTTTTATCACTATGTTATAGATTTGATAACTGTAACAGGATGACAACAATGCGATGGGTCAATGGTGACTAGACTAGGTTGATAATGAATGGTCTAGAGATGAGAAACAAACACAAAAAATCCATAAAAGACATTAAGCTCTAAAAAATTTCCTCCTTTATGGGTGTATTTATAGGGAGAGCTAGGGTTGCTTTGAAGGTAAAATATTAAATAGAGGAAAAGGGGAGGTAAAATTATTAAATGAAGGTGGTTGGGAACCTAGGGATGTATAAAAGGTGGTTGGAGGGTGGAAAATGTTAAAATAAAGGAAAAGAGTAGATAAAATTATTAAATGAAGGCCTAGCGTAGAACCAAAAGAGAATATAGGGAGGATAAAAGGTAGGAAAATATTATATGAGGATCTAGAGATAATAAATGGGATGTGGTTAGGATAGTAAAAATGATTAGGGATTAACCAAATGGGATTAAGGGTGAATTAGGGAAATAAAATTAATAATGGGATAATATATGAAAATGGGAAATTCAAATAAGAAGTGAGATACACATGTGCAAGATGAAGATGAAGGGGAGTGAACACGGGATGAGGGGAGAGAAGTTATTTGTAATGGAAATGAGTGTGAAGAAGATTAAATAGCATGAAGAGGTATAGAGCAATATCTTGGATGGTGAAGGAGGCATATGGGTATGGGAAGGAAGGATGAGAATCTCATGAATAGTGTAAAAAATAATGGGAAGGGGTAGCTCAATTATTACAACATACATCATAACTACAAAGAGGTGTGGTAAAGGAGATAAAGCAAGGAGTACATTAAAGATTTGGTTGTTGGTAGAAATGCAGAAAATGGTGTCAGAAATTTTCCGATCATGGATGGTTATAGGGACTTAATAGCCAGAGAATCCCAATGACCAAGTTGGCATGACACAACAGGGATTTCTAGATGGTTATGAGTTAGATCATAATATTTAAGGATCTCAGGTTCAATTTTAAGTTTCTGCAGAAAGCTCTAGAAGCATTTAGAAGGAACCGACCCACCCAAAAGAGATTTCAAATGAGGATAGATTAGTTGTAAATCACATCTATAAAGGGAGGATGAGTTCACAATTATAGGGTTGTTGGCCTACGACGGCTATGTATTAACGTAATCAAAAGTAAGGGAGAAAGGTTAAGAAAGCTAAATTTGAATTTGTTGAATGTGCATGAAGGCACTGAAAAACCAATCTAGAATAGGTCCACATTAGAACAAAAATAGTCTTTTCATGGATCAAGGATATATTTTGTAATCTCCATAGATAGTATCTAAATTTATATGTCATTACGCCATAAAATTAATAGAAATATGTAATCCATTTGTGTAGTTTGCATGAATCTATAGTAAGGTGGAGTACACTTTTTGCCAATATAATTAATATTAATGCAGGAGCATCTTAGGTTAAAGAAAATAATGTACTAATTTTGGTTTAATATGGGTATGCACGACAATGAAAAGCGCAAGGAGTAAAGGGAGAATTTTTAAAAGAATGAAGTGGTGAATGTGTAGAAGAAGTAGAGGATTTAAATAGTAGAGAGAGGAACAAAATTCTACATTAGTATAAACACATGATAAAGCACAAAAGTTTGGAGGGATGTGGAATAAAATGAGGCTTACAAGAGTTTCAACTAGAGAAGAGAAGAAAAGGAAGACATGGAAACAATGCATAACAATGTGTGGACGTATTTTGGCACATAGAAAGAAAAAGTTTGTGCGCAAGAGTGCGAATGATTTTCATACAAGATGGATATTATTAAGGACACATGAGAAGATAATTAAGGAGATGGTATGAAAATGATGATTTCGTATGGATTTTTGGTGAAGGCATCGTAATTTATAGGAAGTTCACATGAGAACATCAAAGGTGTATCCTTTGATGAGCATCGTTAATAATCATACTTTAATTATATTATATCTATCAATCTAGGGTGGTGTCCATGGTTGTTTTCAACAAAAGGAACAACAATAATTTCTCTCAAATGTACTTAATAATAAAATTAACTAACTAATAAGCGTAATTATAAAATGTAATGCATTGGAAGCAAAGAATATTAAACACAAAATTTAAAGATTTTAAACATAATTTAACACTGGAATGGTAAATGCATCCAAAATTAAAGAAAGGAAATAACAATAAATCTCCCTTCTTGTTGGGTAGGAGTGGCCCTTACCCCTTCCCTTTGATCAAGTTTAATGCTAGAATTCACACAACAGAGTTTTCTCTTGATTATGCAATTTTATTCCATTGAAAGAGTATGCTTTTACAATGAATCAAATAATTGAACTGAATCAATAAATATAAATACATTAGCTCTTTTATACCAGAGAAATCTTATTCCCTCCGAGAGAACTAGTTTATTCTCAATAACTAACATATACTTAACTATGTTGACTAAAACAATGATTATCTATTCTAAGGAATACAATTGTGGAAGGAGTAGTATTTGAAGTGTTTGGATTTGAATTAATCTTGTTAACTACGTAGAGGATGTTCGTGAGTGAATCCTCTAAGATATTGAGTAAACCCAAAGTAATCAATGACATGTTTCCTCTAAGTGTTATAACTACCCTCTGGCTGATCATCTGTAGAATCCAATCATGGTACTAGAGAAACCACCAATGGAGGTCAATGCCGCATGCTAATCCACTTGTCATATAGCTTAAGAATAATTTTGCAGAGGTCCTTGGCCCTTGTAAGTGACCTGTGGAGGTTGGTTGGAGAAATTACCTCCTTTTTCTTTTAATTTTCTGCAATAAGTTCATATCTTACTTGATATGCGAGGAAGTTTACAATGAATGTTGGGAGTACCTACTCCCTAAACTTTTGACACAAGTTTTAAGAATATTTTTTATTTTTCCACTAGACATAAATAGTATACCTGTGACCAAAACATGTTAAAGGACTGAATGGGGGTAGGAAGATCATGCCTAATCAAGAGGTCGATTAAAGATTCTTTTGAACAAAAGTAGCCCTCTAATCCCTCTATTCGCCATGCTTCCTAAGAGTAGAAATAAGTTCTCTTTATTGTACCTCCATCACATAGAAATTTATAGGGATCTCAATTTTCTTAGGGAGAAGAAATTTGTGAACATAAAATTCACAAAGATTTTTTTTTCAAAATCATTTCGTGATATATATGCACCCAAAAACTACTTTTCATCATCAAATTCATTGTCCTACATAACACGAGCTCTACATATTTTCCATTTGAAAAATTGTTCTTTCAAAAATAATGCATAAAAATTGAAGGTCTACATGAAAGAACCTTATCATATAAACAAAAACATTAACCACATTTTCTTTGAGAAATTTATGTTCCTCCTTCATATTCTTATTTTCCTCAGAAACTACCCTGATCTTGTAACATTCTTCCATCCATTTGAAAATTTCCTCCAAAACAAAAATTTGAGGAAAGACAAATTCAGTTTGATTTTTATGTTCTTCCATGACCATAGACTCTGTTTCTTTCCTAGTTTCTTGCAATACTGCAAGAGATGTGTTGAGTTCCTCTATTCTGACCTGAAGGGAGTGGATTTGTTTCTCTTTCTTATAGGGATTTTCTGGAGTTGAAGAGTTGCCTCTTCATGTTGTTCCACACTCTGATGCAACTATTGAATTTGTTATTTTTTAGTAGCCTCCACTTGGGAGAAGTTAGCTTCCTTGTCTTCAAGAAGTAGCTAGAGATGAGTGATTCTTCCATGAGCCAATTGTACCTCAAACAGAAATTGGGACAATGAAAATACTTGTGGAATAACTATATTGGAATCACGGGGAGAAATAGGCTCTCCCTCAAATGTAGGAGCTTTCCCTTTCTCTATGATATGTGACTCTGCAATTTTGGATAGGGAATGCTCAATTTTTTTTTCGTATCAGGAACAAAAGATGACACCGATTTATGAGGAGACATAGGTGGGGTCTTAACCAAGGTTTATATTATTGTCATTTCTTCTTGTTCTTCCTTGGAAGATCTATTTTCCATTGGGGTTTCATGTAGGGCTTGTGTATTCCTAGAAATTGTGAGGCACTTATTATGTCTCGCTGAGGTGGAGGGTGCTTGCTCTAGAACTACTTCAAAAGCTAAGGCACATTGCTTTTGAAAATTCAACCATTTCATATTTCCTGGCTTCTTTCTAACAAAGTGGTGCTTACAAATCAAATGGATTAAACCCTAGAACTTTAAATAGGAGGTACCCCAATGAAAATTTTATGAGGCAGAACAAATAGAATCATAAAAATATTAAGGCAAATTTATTTTATAATGGGGTTTAACTTGACTATGGCGAAGATGTATTAAAGTTCTCAACACAGGTCCCAAAACAATTTCATATTGCCCTTCACAGGTGAAGTATTTGATTACCCATTTGGAAACTTCTTCCTAGGGTTCAAGAAGGGTGATTATTTTTATGCCTTTTTCTTTACCCTTATTATCTATTACCAATTCCAATTTCTCCTTCTTTCCAACTGAAAATCTTTTAATAATTTTAGCATACATTGTCTTGTTACATACTACTAAACCTCCCTCAACTATTCCTGAAAGATGACTATTTACAAATTGATAAAGGGAATTTTCTTACCTTGCAAAATGGAGTATCTTTCTTCCATGTTTCTAGAAAATTCCTCCATCATTTTTATGTTTAATTCCACATAAGCAAGTAGCAAGTAGAGGAATCTTGCTTTCTCAAAATTATCCACCGACCTTAGATCAACCAAAATTTCTACTAAACTAGTTGGTTCATGCCTTAATCCAGGCCCCATTACTGATTTAGAATAGGTAGTGATAGGTAAAGGGTAAAAGACATGAAATGCAAGGTTTACAGGGACATGCATAAGCACAAGAGTGAATGGTGGCGCAGGGGTGAGTGGGTGAAATTTGGAAAGTAACAGTGGAGTAGAAATGGTTTGAAATTGAAATAACCAATTTGGGAAAGGTGTGATGGAATCCCAGAGTTGTGATGAAATTGATTGGTTACGTGTGGAGATTATTATGGATGGGATTTACAGATTTGGTGGGTTTTTTTGAAGCATGGGAAGTTATGGGAAATGGGAGAGAATATCAATTTGCACATTATAATAATTAATGGCTCATAATTTAAAACTTTCAAACATTCAAGAAGGGAATTAGTTGAACATACCTCATTAAATTATCTTCTCACATCATTGGGTGCCATTTTCATGCTTATTTGATACTCCATCCACATGTGGTCCAATATTTCATGTTGTATTCAGGGCTGGTGACCAGCATTTCTTGTTTTCGGTCACATGAGTTTATTTTTTTCAAAAAAAAATTATAAGTAGTGACAACCATCTCTAGTTTTTATCCAATGTTCTATAGGATGATGACCACTATTGCTGGTTTTTAGTCATCTCCTCTTTATTCCTTGAGAGATGATAGCTCAATTCTGAGTTGTGTTGGACAAAGAGACTTTTCCACACACTTTAGAGATGAATCTTTTTGAAGTTCATTATGAAATACTTCTTTTGATGTTGGTTTATGGTACAGCCTCGTTTATTCCCATTGACCAACATTACCTTCTCTCCATCAATTGGAATCAATTGGATGCTACCATTGTCAAATAATCATATCAATCTGTATGGGCCCATCCATCTTAAAATCCTTGTACTTTGAATCAAATAAGATAGCCCAATATCTTGTTTGTAATTTTATTTGTTTTATGTTTTTTTCATCCCATACCTAACTCTAGTGTTGAATTATTTTAGTTTGATTTAGTTTATGAAGTCTTGTTTCATCCAACTCATTTAGTCAAACAATCCTTGCTTGTGGTGCCTCATATAATTCAATTTCCACATCAGCATTTGTTCTCAAAGTCTGAATCTCAAATTCTATAGGGAGAATGGGTTTCTTCCCATAGACCAATTGTTAGGGAGTAAATCTAGTGGTATTTTTCAAAGTGGTGTTGTATGCCCATACCACTTCACACAATTTTTAACCCAATTCTTCCTTGATATATCCATTTTTTTGTTAACATATTTTCCAACTCCCTATTAGTAACCTCTACTCAACTGTTTGACTATGGGTGGTATAGATATGAATTTTGTGTTTCAGTGAGTATGTTACCATAAAATAATTGATTACCCCTAACATGAACTATGGTCCTTGATCTGAAAAAATAGATCTTGTTCCTCCAAACATATAGAAGATATGCTCATACAAAATCTACAACCTTTTCATCTCTTAGCATATTGTAGTTTCGTACTTTATCCCATTTGATGACATAATCGGTAAAACTAGGATGTACTCCTTTCCTTGAGAGGTCTGGTTCAATTGGTCCAAGTAAAATCAATCCCCACTTCTTCTCAAATGGTTCCAAGACATATTTGAGGTTGGAGTGGCATTACATATTTTAATGTTGGTTTCCTATCCTTTTCCATTGATCACGTCTCCATACATACCTTTGACATCCTTAAAGAAGGAAGGCCAATAGTAACCATCTCCTAAAACTTTGTGAATGGTCATTCGAACTAAATAATGCCCGTCGATGGTTCATGATGGCATGCTCTAAATATGTCAAATAATTCATGCTCACTACACACATGTGTAAAACATGGTCAGCTCAACATTTGAAAAGAATTCCATTTAACCATGTATACATCACACTTTGTTTAATTAATTTTTTTCTTTACTTTTGTGTGAAAAAGGTTGGAAACTTCCCTGTAGCCACATAATTAGCCAATCTGCATACTAAGGATAGGTAGTAGAAATTGCAAACAGATGTTCATTTTGAAGGTCATCATTGAGTTGCTCCTCTTCATCTGAAGCACTTAGTATTGAAAGATAATCAACTACCAGGTTGGATTTACCTGGTTTCTCAATTATTTTAATGTTAAATTCTTGCACAAAAAAAAACCACCTTATAATCTTACCATGCACTAAAGGTTTGTTGATTATATATTTGATAACAAAGTGATCAGTGTGAACAATCACTTCATATCATGTAATATAATGGAAAAACTTATTCATTGCATATACAACTACAAGAAATTACTTCTATGTTGTTGTATAATTCCTTTTAGAAGGGGAGATATTTTTATAGATGTAATAATTAACATACATAAACTCTCCCTCTTCTTGTTGTCCAAGGATAACAGCTAATACTTCATTGGAGGCATTTGTTTGTATATAGAAGGAAAATTCCAATTTGGACCTCTCAGTACTGGTGTGCTTATTAAATTACCTTTGATAGCATCAAAAGCTACTTTCATGGTTCTGTCCATTCAAATTTAGAATCTTTAGATAGGAGAGAAAATAATGGGGAAGCTATCTTGCTAAAATATGAGATAAACCTCCTATATTAACTAGCATGACCAAGGAAACTTCTTACCTCTTTCTGGTTGGTGGGAGATGGGAGTGTTACAATGATATTGACCTTGTCTTGGGTCTACCTTGATCCCTTTAGCTAAACATGATAGCCTAAGACAATCCCTTGTTCCATCATGAACAAAAAAATTTAATGGTTAAAGGACAATTGATGTTTTTCACACCAAGAAAGGACTTTTTTTTAATTATCAACCTTCACAAAATGTTACTCTATAAAACTATGAAATCATCCATGCCAACCTAGACATAACATGGGTGAGATAAGAAAATATTACAAACATGGCCCTTTAAAAAGTAGTAGGAGCATTACATAAACCAAAAGGTAACACCTGTAAGAAAACATTCCCCATGGGTAGGTGAAAGTTATTTTTCTTTGTCCTCAAATGCCATTGTTATTTGATTATAACTGTTGAACCCATCAAGAAATGAAAAGTACCTTTTTCAAGATAGATTGTCTAAGATTTGGTAAATAAAAGGTAATGAAAATAATCCCTATTAGTTGCATTATTTAATTACCTATAATCTACACAAACTTTCCATTTCCCATTATTTTTTGAATCTATGACTAATGGAGAAACCCACTGACTGTCGAGATTGGATAATTGAATTTTACCTTCAAAATTTTTTCAATCTCAGTTTTCACAACGTCTCCTAGAGCATGGTTTATCCTTCTTTGTGGTTTCTTGAGTGGTCTAGAATCAATGGTGTAGATGTCATGTGAACAAAATACCAAGATGAATACCCTTCATGTCACTATATTCCCAAGAAAAAGATTGGGGATGAGAGCATAATAGTTCAGATAGGGTATTTTCCTCTTGACTAGTTAGTCAAATATTAACTATCACTGTCTTTCATGGGAGAATAGGTAATTGTTTGGTAGCTAGATGAACAAAATCTACAATAGGATATTCTCTGAATAATGCATTTAATGGACATGTGTGTGGTAGTAGCATGTGAACAATACTAATGTTTTGAAAGTTGGACTCATTCAAATCTATATTTCATGTAAAGGGACGAATGATGGATTGGTTGTTTTTATCCATAAAATCATCTCTCGTTTGTATTAGTTGCAGCACAAGACTTGAAGTATATCTAATGCCAAACTCTAGTGCAGACTTAACATGAATCTAGCACAAAACTTAGGAGTAGGACTTATGTTTTTTCCATCACAAGGTTCATGGTCACCATATGGAATTTGATCTATGTGTTCTTCAATTATGACCATCGCTAGATAAGAGATTATGTCATCTGAATCATCTAAATTATTCTTACACCATTGTTTGTTTTCTATAGAAAAAGGTTTTGCAGCAGGGTATATCGATAACTTTTTTGAATCTTATCCATTTGTAATCACCATGTTTGTTGTTATGCAATAAGGGTGGTAGTTTTGGCCAACCAAGGGTTTCCTAGGATTATAAGGTATCCAATCTCTCTGTTCTACGTTTTTATGATCATGAAGTCTACCGAATAGTCCATGATTCAATAGTGATAGTAACGTATTCTATAATTCCCCTTGGCTTGTTCACAAATTGGTCTACCATTTGTAAAACTATAGAGGTTGAATGTGGTTCATATAGTGCCAGGTTGGTAGAGTATTTGTGGTCATAAAATTAATAGAAGCCCCTAGGTCTAGTAGGACATTAGAAATCTCGACATCTCTTATGCAAACTATAAAAATAGGACTTCTAGGAACTCCGTATTTAGGAGGGATCATATTCCCTTCTAGAATAATATAAAGTTTCCCATCAACATGGATGGTTTTAGTTTGGTTCTTTTTTCTTCTTGGATTCTTAAAATGAATTTGTTTGATTGTCTTGTTTAGTTCAGGAATTTTCTTAAGATATTGCAGAAAGGTAATACCAATACTCAACTTATTTAGTCCCTAAATTAAATATGACTCTAGTTGTTTGAGAACTACAATACTGTGTTTTTCAGAGAGTTCAAATGGAAAAGGAATGTCAACATTTGGTTGAGGAGTTTCCTAAACAACAAGAGTAGGATGCATTCCTTTTGGATTTTCTATATCCTAAGGGATTTATTTTATCACAAGGGATGAAGGTTTTGAGGTAACTTTTCTTGAGTGTGGAAATATATTCTTACAATCCACATAAATTATTGTGGGGTTTTTCTCTGATTCCACAGTGTACGTTGGGTTACCATGCATCACATTTTTGGAATTTTCTACCATTAGTTCAGGTATATGTGGTTGGATAGGTTGATCAAATGGGGCAGCATTTGTAGGTCCAATCAACAAGGCTTGTTGACCTTGGGATCTTATTTGATTATAATATTGTCTCCTAGATCCTTGAGGTACATTCCACTATTGTTGGTACTGAGGATTAAACTGTTGAAACAGTGGAATGTTTGGATGTGGAGCCCGGGGTTGATGATAATAACTTGGTGGTGCATTCCACTATGGGCTACACTCTTGTGGGGCTTGTTAAACTCGAGGTTGGGGGTATGGCCATGGTGCATTCCATTAATTTAGGACACATTGTGATTTTGGTTGGACTCGATATTTCCTCCTTTCCTTTGAGCCATATAATTCAACTCGGACTTGTCTTATGTGTTTTGTTTCAAATGGTTCATTTACAAAGGAAGCATCCCACATTAGTCGGTGGCATGCTTGAGTTTGCAAAGAAGACAAATGCCTATCTTGTCTAAGGGGAATTCCTTAAGTCCATGTTTGTCTCTACATCTTAGGTAGTAGATGAACAAACACTTTGTATTTCTTGCTTTTTCCCTATGCATATTGGTATTGAGTTGAACCAAAAGGTCTATTCTCAAATTATCAATTTCTTCCCTTAGTTTGGATATATTGCCACTAGCCATTTTTCCTTTCTGTCTATGAAATTTAGGGTGAGTTCAAGAGTAGTTCCTACAGAGGTCAATGATTTCCATAAATTCTAGTTTTTTCATGTCTCCCTTCCCCATAAGATCTAAGGCTTCCTATGTCTCCTCATTACACCCCATAAGAAATAGAATTTTATGTAGATTAATATCCAGAATAATACCACACCTCCTTAGAAGGAAGAGGAAATGATCCAAATAATCCTCTACACTTTCATATTCCTTTTTTTGAATTCTAAAAAGTTCTTCTTTCCTATCCCTAACTCTATAGTAATCCTGATACTTTTCCAAGAAAACCATTTCCATAGCTTCCCAATTATGGATCGAATTATGGGTAAACCATCTCATATTTGTATCTCTTAAAGTGGAGGGAAATAATATAATTTTATAGGAGTCAGAAGTGTATTCATAGGTTTGACATAAAACCTAAATTCAAAAAGGAATTGGTCAGGGTCTTCTGAAAATAATCCTCGGAAGCTTGGTAAGATGGAGGGGGATATATTTTTCATATGAGCTTGATCATTAGGATCTAGTTGTATGGGGTAGGTAAACATTCTACCAACTAGAGGGTTTCTATTGTATGCACCATTGGGATTCTGTACTTCATCAGCCATCCTTCCTTGGTCAACAAGTTGATCCATAGGCTAGTTTTGAGGGGGTTTTGAAACTTTATACTAATGAATCTACCTCAATGGTCTCTAAGTATAAACATAAAATCCTATCATACTGAGGATAATTCCCTAGCTATAAGTACTAAACTTGATTGCTTGTGTTCTACATATTCCAAAAATGGAGGATTCTTGGTGTCACTACAAGATCTTATAACTTCATAAAAGAAGAGTTATGGAAATGAAATTTCTAAATGGAAACTTACCAAATAACCAGGTAGTATCTTTAGCTAGCACATTAACATTTGATAACACCTTGAAGTCCTTGGAAATGATTCAAAATGTGATGAGCATCGGTTATATTTGTACTTTAATTATATTATATCTATCAATCTAGGGTGGTGTCCATGGCTCTTTGCAACAAAGGGAAAAATAAGAATTGATATCAACACATACTTAATAACAAAATTAACTAAACAATAACTAACAATTATAAAATGTAACATATTAGAAGAAAAGAATATTAAAGACAGAATCTAACGATTTTTAAGACAATTTAATGCTGAAATGGTAAATGTATCCAAAATGAAAGAAAGGAAATAACAATAAATATCCCTTCTCATTGGGTAAGAGTGTCCCTTGCCCCTTCATTTAGATCATGTTTAATGTTGGAATTCACACAAAAAAGTTTTCTCCTGAATCCAAAATTTTATTCCATTGAACAAGTATGCTTTTACAATGAATCAAGTAACTGAATGAAACTGATAAATCTAAATACATTAGCTATTTTATACAATAAAAATACTGATCCCTATGAGAGAAATAGTTTATTTACAATAACTAACATATACTTAATTGATTGTTCACTAAAACAATGACTATCTATTCTATAGAGTATAGTTGTGGAAGGAATAGTATTTGAAGTGTTTGAATTTCAATTAATCTTACTAACTATAGAGGAGGTCCATGATTGACTCCTTTGAGCGAGTTAGTCATTTCTAGAAGATTCTTCAGATCTTAGATTGATTGTAGAGAATCACGGTGATAATAAATCCTTAGGTGTTGTCCGCATCATGAATCCCAACAACTGAAGTGACTGAACCTCAAAATATGTATGAATGTAAGTTGAGGTAATGGCACATTTTCATAGTCATGCTATTTTGTTTCCAATTGTATCACTAGTAGTACAAACTATCTATCTTCTTGTCTAAATCCCTTATTTCAATGAATTCATAGTTAATGAATTGGAAGATCTTGGCGTGGTACTACGAGTCTTGTACTAATGCTAAGGTGAGTCCTTCTCCATAAGGTGAGACATGCATCGATGCACCAATTGTGTCCTGCGCACTAGTGTAATTTAATCCTGTGATAACTCAACATATGTTTTTCCAAATGGAATTTTAATGCTCATAAATAGATCAATTTAAGCCATTTTTGGGGAAGTTAAAACAAGATAAAAATAACAAGCATATGCACAATGATTTCTTCAAAAACATAATAAAGTACTAATTATAAACAATCAACATTATACATCATGCAATATGATATCAAAATAATACGGGGTTTTACATGAGTTTAAACATAACAAAATGGGGATTCATCATCCTGAAATTCTGAGTGTGCGACAGGATTTTGAAGTGTCTTACAATACGATGAAAGAAGTTCCGGCAAAGTAGGTGGTTTTAGAAAGTGACACGAGTAGTCAAAACTATCTGATCAAGGAAGATGACAATGACTTAGTAGTCAAAGGAGTCCATCAATAGGTTAAAATGGCACAACAAGAATGTTTAGAAGTTATAGAAGTAGCTCGAAGAATTTATGAACTTGAAGGCTAACTCAAACTTTGAGTGGGAAATATGGAAGCATCTAAAAGAATCCAACAAGGAAAGATAAGGGGAAAATTGAAACTATAAAAGAAGGTCAAATTCACCATTTAAAGAAGTCAACACAAAAAGGAAAAAGACTAAAAAGGCCAATATTTGAATTTGTTGAATGTCTTGATGCACAAGGTAACCAGTCTAGTCTATGTATAGGAGTGACACTAACAGAGTCTGTAAGTAATCCATTAGAAAGGTTTGTAAGATATTTTAAATAAATTGCATATTGATGTCATAAAGGACATAAAATAAACCAATTTAAACCTTAGTGTTTCATCCACTATGTGGAATTCTACAAACAACCTGGGGTCATTTGGATCCCATGTCGCCATCATATGGTATCGATTTGGTTTTTTTCCTGTTGCAAGGAGAGAGGAATGCTAAAAAATGTCAAACATGATGCAGTAAGAAAGGATATTATGTTCTCCACTATGAGAAATGTGGGTAGAAAATGCTAGAGGAGATATTAAAGTGTAGTGATGAAAGAGTTGAAGGAGATCCAATGTCTCCTAGAAGAGGTGAAATAGATTCGGTAGTGATGAGAATGTTGGAGGAGATAATGGGAAACTTAAGGGGTGTAAGGATTAGACTAGAAGAGGAATACCATTGAGGATTTCTTGGAACTTGAGATAGTAGCGAAGGAGAAGAGATGGTACATTGTGAAAATTCACTAGAGTTTCATGAAGGACTCAAAAAATATTCAGTGGCACAAGAATATGAGGTGTGCATAGAAAGAACAACATATGTGTCAGAAGAGTGAAGTCTTAGTGGATAATTAATGGTGCAATAAGAATAATTGGGTGGGGATTGTGTAGACATTACATAAGAAAAGAGAGAAGGACGATAGAGAATTATCTTGGAGAAGATAGGTCGGCGTGTAGTATTTAGTGGATGCTTCTATCTCTATGAAAAAATAAAGAATCAAATAGTTGTATGTCCCAAAGCATGACATTGAGATGACATGTGCACTAGAACCCAATCCATCGAGAATGTAGAGGAAGAGAGGGGAATGGAGAAAAGTTATAAAGTGTGTGCAAAATATGGCCAAGGATTGAAAATAACAGTGGAGTCATAGAAGGAGAGGTGGAAAATATTATAGAAAAGGTGCAAGACTATGGACAAGTGCTACCAAGTAGTGGTTAACAACAAAAGCACCAAAAATATCATTGTACAAAATATTGTGCAAAAGTTATGATTGGCATGAAGAAGGAATTCCAATTCATACAAGCTGACCTTTTTTATGGAAGTTTAAGAGGGAATTGTGCACGAGAAATGAAAAATGGAGATGAAGATCAAGATATTTACCGATCGAGTGATGTGTGACATCCTACTAATGGATGCATGTTATGCCCTGTTGGGAAGGCCATGACAATATGACATACAAATTCTCTACAATAGAATTGTAAATACAATAAAGGTACAAAAGGATGGGAAGACATTCCATCTATCTCCATTAAGAGACGAAGGTGAGGAAAACAAAATCCACTTGAAAATTTAAAGAGGAGAAGATCGAGTGTGTGTTAGAAACTAATAGGGTGGTGTGCAAAATAATTTGAAGAATGCTAGATTAGTAGTTGAGCTAAGGGTGAAGGGTGAAGATGGAATCACCAAGGAGTCCACAAGGAAAACATCACAAGAGGAGAAGAAATGCAAGAGAGTACATTTATCTTGATGAATGTGCACACAATATTGTGTAGGAGGATAAAGAAAGATATGAGAAGAAGAAAAGTGACCATTACCACATAGAGGAAATTGACCTAATGTCACACTTTGAGGCCATCGAGAGGGAAAGACGATAATTGTGGGGACTCCTAGCTAAGGGATGGAAGTAGCTCATAAATGAATATTAGAGAACTAAGGAAACTCCAAGCAGTGGAGTGGAAGATCGTACAGATGAAGGCACACGGAAATGGGAACACATTTCAAAGGGAAACAAATAAAAGTGTATAATCCCCCAAAGGAAAGTAAAGAGTAGTTCATCATGAAGACTATGAGAATGGGAAAAGAGCAAGGCACATGATGAGAGATACAAATCTATAGTGACCTCGCAGGAGATAAACATGAAGAAGACAAGACAGATAATGGAGGGCGCAACTTCAATAAAGGATAAATATGATAGGTTAATTACATATATTATTGTTTTAATAATAATACATATAGTTTGGACGTGATTGAGTTTGTTCAACCATTGAGCACTAATATAGGGAAGTTTTATTTGGCTTGACTCCTATTCTGTAGGATGTTCATTGCCTATTTATTGTAATCATGTTTATTTATTACTATAAGGAAACATGATTATTCTTAATTAAATTTGTTGCTATGCTTTCATTTGGCATTAGAGCGAACGATTTTTGTGGCCCATGTGACAGATCCAAGTGAGCATTGTGTTTTTTGTATACCATTTCAAGCAGAGCCATGCATCTATTCAATACATTCATGTAGAATTACGTTTTTTTATTTAAAACAACGCACAACTATTATTACTTGAGATTAGAATCGGTTGTATTCTTTTCATGCATCTGTTATCTATAGTACAACCCACTCGTGGATTCAAGTCATTCTGATGTTTGATCATGAATAACTATTGTAGACCTGTAAGATCCGAATTCATGGATCGACTTGTAGACTTACATACTCCTCTTTAGGAAGTGGCCTAACTTCTATGTACAATCAACGTCATGTTTCAATTAGTCTATCAGTTGTATATCAACGTCCTCACCAACTTCGGGTGTACATCTCCAATAATCATAATTTGTTATTTGCGTGAAAATCAATTGGTCTGATATCTACGTCTATGGGCATTTAACAGAAATCATCAATGGTCGATTATATTAGTGCACTCAAGTTTTTACAAATTATATGCATTTTTTTGTCCAAGATTCCAAAGTGTGTGTTGATCAAAACAAGCTATCTTCCTAAGTGACAGCTGTTTCAAGAATGCAAAGAACCAAACATAGTCTATATTAGCTTGATATCCATCTCAAATTGAAATTGTGTTTGCATTCATTGGGACGGGATCAAGATTTGAATCATGCATTAGAGTTGTTTTTACATTTCGCAGAACTCACATCGGATTAGTCATTTCCTAGGCATCAATCTGGATTGCATTTGAGCTCGTAATTGTGGCTTCAAACTATCACTGCCAACCCGAGCATGTATTGAACTGGACATTATAAATGGAACCTCTCATGTCACTCATTGACGATCAATAGTTGTTGACTCCCTCAACACAAGCCCGTGGCCAAATATTACAAAGGTGTGACTATCATAGTTTTCAAGTTAAGTACCAATTTTTCAAAAATTAATGGTATGCCTATAAGATAGGTTATTAGACATTTGGTCAAAGTTTGAGTTTTATAAAGTCTCTATTAGATTTTAAAAGAGTATATTTGCATTAGAGTTATTACAAGTTTAATCCAAGTTGTAGTTGTCCACAATAGAGTCGATATCGTATAAAAGTTGTAACTATTAAAAAAATTCCACATCGATGTATTATCAAACATGCACTAGAAATCATTAATCCTTATGATAAAATCTAACTAAGATAGCAACATGATATTGGAGGTCGGAGGCAATAGAGGAAGGAGGGTGATAAACACCTCTCGTCGACACACCAACAATAGGGTCACATACAATGTTGGTGGCACTTTTTTATAATATATTTTTCTATGTGTTGTGTGCATAAATAAGACATGGTAATAATTCCTTGCTAGAGTTTGAAATGAGGAGAATGTGCATTGTGGATACTAAGAACAGGTTGTACAGAGGGCAGTGACTTCATTGATCCTCTAACTACTGAGATTCTCTAACTGTTAGACTTCTTCATCGATCGGTCGGTGAAAGATAATTCAATGGAAGAGAAAGTGAGAAATTTTGAGCTCTCGTATGTAGGTGCATTGGTGGAATTGTGATCATCCGTAAGGGATTCTATTTGGTGAAGCGGATGGTCAAGTGCGCAACAAGATCATAATGGTAGTATGCAGACCTAAAAGTATGTGCATAGGCATACGATTCTGTTTCTAGTTCTTGTGATGTACTTTATTCCCATGTAAACGCTAATGGGGGAATGTTAGGAAAATAATATTTACCATATGGTAAATAATTAGTTTCCTATGATAAGTTAATTATATATATTGTTGTTGTAACAATAATATATATATATATATATATATATTGGATGTGATTGAGTTTGTTCAACCATTAAGCACTAATATAGGGAAGTAGTTTTTGGCTTGATTCCTATTTTGTAGTATGTCCATTGCCTATATATTGTAACCATGTTTACTCATTAATATAAGGCATCATAATTATTCTAAATTAAATCTGATGCTACACTTTCAGAGATTCTTAGGTTGCCTCGAAGGAAACTGATGCAGGAGCATCACGATACTTATGAAGAACTTTGAATAATCCTTTGAAAGACATTGAGCATGTATTTGGATATTATAAGTTTCCCTCTAAGTCCTAAGGGTGAATATTTGAATTTGTGATATAAATTCTCCTTGTACAAAATATAAAAGTGTAAATAGGAGTAAAAGGTGAATATGAGTGGTCATATCTCTAAGAATCTACGTGGGAGGAGTACAAGAATAGCTTAGGATATTGTGATTATCAGTATTGAACTATTAAAGGTTATAGTTGAGAATATCACTCAAAAAACTCCTTGAATTATGGTTGAGAATATCTCTCAAAAATAGGAATTCTAGCTCTAGATAAGGACTATCACAATTGAGTCAAACATATTCAAAGGGGAGAAAGGTCAAATTCTATTTGATGAGAATAATAATGTAATGTTTTCAATGAGGTAGAAATAAAGGAAAATTTGATTTTAGGTTTGTGCTTTGGTATATTTCTTACATTCATGAGTGTTCATGTTGTGGAGATTGACATTGGAATGAATTTGAGAGGTAATTTAGATTTCGATAAGGAAATGGAGTTCTTCCATAATGAATTTTGTAAGTAATGTGTATATTTGCTTTTGTTTATCAGAGTTGGTTGATTGATAGAGTTCTTAAAAATCTTTGCAAGGTGGGGTGTACAAGAATTAGGCCCAAGTCATGATAATAATAGGGATTTAGAGCATATAAACTTCATATGAGAGCATTCATAGTGGTTTGGTAAGATGCATGTTTCCTCTTATAATGATATGAGGAATTAATACCCTATTTGGTATGTGACTGATCTCTTAAGTGACATGGATGGTAAATAGATGTTAAGTTTGATGAGACTCTGTCTCTGAGTATTCTTTCTTCTAAGATCAAGATGAAGGGAAGGCATGAATTGGGAAGCAATAGAAATGGTTGGATAATCTTAGAACCCTCACCTTTGAAGAGCATACATAGGTATGGATGAAACATTCTTTGAAAATTATTAAGTCTTGTTTTCAAGAACCGGGTAAGCAAACTACAAGTTGAGTAAATGATGATATGGATGAAAATTACTCTCACTGTTAAGATTTAGGGGTTTTATATAGAGGTATAGACATGCTTGAGGTATAGTGAACTTACATCAACTTTGAAGAAAACCATTGTCTTATTAGAAACACTAATTGCTAGTAGATACCCTTGCATACACATGTATTACATTGAAATGAGGAGGAAAGTTAAATGTTTTGAAAATAAAGACAAATCACTAGTAAGAAAAACTCCTCATGATGTTAATAAAATTAATCTTGCAAGATTCTAAGCATTGAATAGATCATCCACATAAGATATAGCAAATTTCACTTCTTGGGTAAGACTGTGAGTGATAGAGGAAAACCTTGAATGAGTTTTGGAACATCAAATCAAATCATTTTTTTATTTTGAACATTTTAATAATAACAATGAGGAAATAAACTAAGTGTTTCAGGAGGAATTATTACATTCAATTGACAAATTCCTAGCTAATCATGAGAGTTGGCTAGGTGGCTGGAAAATACTATGAAAGAACTAGTTTAGAAGCTTACAATACAAAGGAAGTGCCAAAAATATGAAGAGATTGATAATGAAAATTTCTAATCACATTAAACTCTTCAATAGGTTCCAAGAATGATCAATATTTATTGTTCAAGCCCTATGAAATGCTACAATTTATGACAATTTTCTTTCACAGACCTAGTCAAGGGTTTTAGGCATGAAATACAAACAATGAAGTATAAAGAGTTCTAGATCAAATAAAGACTTGAAATTTTGGGTATATATGTAGACATAGGGAAGGTGCACTAATGATTTTACCATGGTCTTATATGAACCATTTGCAAGCTAGAGTTCATGATCATTGTCTAAACTTCAGGGAGACATAAACCATAAGGATGCATGTTAAGAACATGACCTAATGCAAGAATTCAAATTGAATAAAGGTAAGTGCCAAAGATGACAAATGAATATTTTGTCTCTCAATGATTAATGTAACTCCCCTTCGTACTCGAGTTGTCATGATTGCAGCCTTTGGGGTTACTCAACACTTCCTATATGTACACGTCTTTTGATCTATAAGATAGAGGAGAGTTTTATGGCTTAACCAGAGTTACGCCCATTTGTCGAATCTTTACATGTACATTTGGTTGATGCTCGCTCCTCCCGAGATCTCTTCATGCTTCTGTTCACACGTGCATCCGATGTGCACTTCGTCCCTCATGATCCTCGCATACGGGTTTTGTTATCACAGAATCACAACACCCCTATGTTTATACAAGTGCATATACTTGAACTCACGGTGTGATTGGATAACATGGGTACTATCTCCAAGTTGTGGGACTTGCTACTTGAGATAGACCTCTAGAGAAAGTTGGTTCTTGCTCCTAAACTACCTGCCACATTCTACTCTAATGCAAGGGAAAATAACTATTCTAATTTAAATTTCCAAGGGACCAGGGAGAGAGAATGCATAAAATGAAATCCTACACTAAAGCGGTGATACACTAGAAAAGGAGGGTGTGAGAGTAGTCTTCAAATGCATGAGATACAGAAGAAAAGTGCACACTAGAAGGGGTGATGACAGTTCTCCACAATCTAGCAAAATGCATTCACAAAAATATTTCAAACATACACAATGATAATGGATCCCTGCAAGAGCATAATAATAGACACAATATTCTTGTAATCAAGGTTGAAGGGGCAAGAAGAATGTAGAAAACACAGCAGGGGAAGATGCATCCACAAACTTATATTTTATTGCTTCCTGATATGCACAGTTGAATCGGTTACAGGATAAGGGCACGGATCACGATGCAAGAGTCCACAACAAGGGCATGCAACACATTGGCTTCACAAAGCAATTTTGGCAAAGCTTTGCTACAAAAAATACCTCTTCTTACAATGAGCCCAACACTCTAATTTATAGAAAAAATGAGAAGAGAAAGAGAAGGGAAAATGGAAATCCCGAAATCTGTCCTTCAACCACTTGTAAGAGGAATTAAATGGAGTAAAATGATTATATATTACTTGCAAAAGGCTCCCCATACTATCTCAGGTGCTGCAGTAGAGAAAGAATGATGACCATGCCTCTTAATTGCACTCCCAACCACCAAATAAAATAATGTTATGAACCTAGCCACGTTTTCTAAAAACTCTCAACCGATTTCTCATCAAATCCAGAATTTCTTAATTGATGTGCGTGGGCTCGGAGCCATGATTCAAACAGTACCAATTTTGTGCGATTTCATTGAGAAATGAAAAATTTATGGCCTTCTGAGTGCGGGTAGCTATTTTGGGTCTGACTGGTGTTTTCTATCATTTGACGGGAATGAGCATTAACTGACAGGAGCCGAATATGTTTCTTTTATTTAAATATATCTACCCTCATTAAAAATAAAACATCTAGCTTTTGTGGCATAGAGGATATCGTGCTCGTTCGAGAAAGTCTAATTTTCTGAAAATCGGAGCTCGGAGTCAAAAGTTACTGGCGTTTGAAGTTCACGGGTCAAGCGTTGACTTTTCTTCTTGGTTTGTAGCTATTTCGACAAATCGGTGATTCACATCCCATGCATACTTTTGTCTGGTGTCTTTGGATGAATTCTCACGCATCGGCCGATTCGATCATCCTTGTTCCCTTTTGCATCCTTCTCGCCTTTTCGCGTCCGTGCGTACTTTTGCCCTTTTGCCGTCACGGGACGAAAATCTCCGCTCACTGAAATGGACCGTCTTGTGGAAAATCGGTCGATTCGCGTCCGCATGTACTTTTTTCTCAGCTGTCCCAGATGAATTCTCCCGCATCGGCCGATTTGGGCTTCCTTGTTCCCTTTTGCAGCCTTCTCGCCACCGGCGCGTCCCGCGCGTTTTTTCTTGTCCCAAACCGCGTGAAACAAAAGACTTGACAATTTTTATTGCCTTCGGCCGTTTCAGCTTTTCGCGTACTTCGCGTCCCGACATCCCAACTGTCCCGCGGACCGCCTAGGACAAAAATGTCTGACTTAGCTGATTTTCTTTGTATTTCGGCCCCAAGCTTGGTGAATTGACGAACCTCGATGCGACCCGCCTTTGCACCGAAATACGATCCACACCATTCGGACCCGAAATGCTTTAAAATAGTCCTGACCTTTATTTTGCATTTTTCTATTTTTTCTAACTTGTTGGGATTTTTTTTTTTGGATGGGAGAGTTAGAGGAAAGCGGGGGCCCAAAAACATGATTTTGGGCCTTGAATCAATCTACTTGCTCGGGGTGAAAAACTTGATGCATGTTATCAAACTTACCTTGAGGGTGAATTTTGGATAACAGGTTTTAAACCCTCTTTCATGGTATCAGAGTGGATCTTGTGGATCCGTGCGGTCATCGCCATTTACATGCATGTTTTTACGGTGTGATATTCAGATTTCGTTGCATGTGTCGTAATGGATATTCCGTTCGTGTGTTCAGTGCATTGATTTGGGGCTTCATACCTCGGTTTGGTTTTCGGGTGTTCGTGGGTTCGTTTTTGGGGTTTAACGGTTTTGCATCTTTGCATGCAGTTTTAGAGGTGTTTTTGCATTCCAAGTTGCAGATCTATGTGATTTGTGTTGGTTTTGTGCATGAGTTTGCTTGGTTCGACCTTCGTTTTCCTTGCATTGGGTTTATGCTTCACAGTCTTGGACCATTCGGTTCTCCTCACTACCTTATTGAAGCATGTGCCCAACTTGCTCAACGGATCCTCTGTTCTCATGCTCTGCACCTCCTTGTCTCTACATCGTTGGAGCTTCCTTCGACTCGTGCATGTTTGCTATGCAGGTGGTTCTCCATCTGGTCGCTGCAACTCCGTCTTGCTCCTCCTTCCACCCATTTCATGCACCGTTTAAGAAAAACATTTTTTTGTTGGCTGAGGTGCTTTGAAAAACATTTTGGTTGCATTGAAAAAATGTTTCAAACCTATGTTGGAACTTGGTTCTTTACCTTTTCACTTGCATTGAGCCCTGATACGAAGACTGGCTCAGAGGTTGGTTGTTCTACATCCTTTTCTCATACATTGCTCACCAAATTCATGTAGCTGTTCTCAGCAGTGGGTTCGCTCCTCCTTGGCTCAGGTATTTTTTCATTTGTGTGGATCCTTGCGTGATACACCAGACCTGCTCGTGGCCGTTTCACCCGTGCTCAACCATTTTTTGAGCTTTTTTGGCATTTTTTTGCATTTGGGGTCTTCCTGCAACCTGCAGCACCTCCCTCCTAGCTCAATGCATCTGTGCAACCTCCCTGCGAACACGACACACTCAAACTTGGTCTCCACGTGGCCTCTAGCACCCTGTGTGACCTGCATGCACAACCCAACACGTGGGCTCTCCTCCAGCTACTCCACGTGGGCTCCAAACAACCCAGCACACTCAACTCTCTTCCAACGTGGGCCCCTCCTCTCCATCAGCCCTTTTTTAATGTTTTATGGCTTAAAACAAAACATTCATTCATTCAGCATTGTATTTTTTTAAAAAAATTTGGGTTTTTGGCTGTATTTTGCTTATAATTTGACTTTCCTATGCTTATCAAAGACGGAGGGAAGGTCTTGGTTGGTAGGAGGCTAACCCCCTGCTAAAATTCCATGCCATTTCCAATGAGTAGTCACATGATACCCTTTGCACCCATTTCGTGCACTTTTTTAATCAGTTTGCAGCATTTATTGACTTTTTCCATCGATTATCGGAATCGTATTTATGTCATAACTTTTGACTCACCGCTGGTTTTGAGCACTTCTTTGGTCAAATTTACATGATTTCTCACACTTTACGTGATGACATTGTCATTTTATAAATGCAATACTTTTATAAAGTGCCACTTTACTGGGGGTTGCTTGTACTCTTGGGTTTTCACACGCGAGACACATTATCGGTTGAGTCGACGTCTTGCTTTCGTGCACCTTGCACCTTGCATTTTTTCATCATGGAGTGCTCTTTCTAGACGTGAGTGTCGTAGGATTGCTTTACAGCCTCTGCCACTTCTCACAAGGAGAGATAACTATTCAGTTTATCGCTTCCATGGAATGTTACTTCACCCATGAGGGTCTTTCACCCTTATTACTTGGGCTAGTTCCTACACCCACTGATCATCATCATCTAGAGGACTTCCTTAACACTTGTGACCATGTCTTTGGTGACATGATGATGCATGTCTCTCGATCTCTCTAGTTTCACATGGTGGACTCGAGATCCACCTCGTCATGTCTGGAGCATTCTTCAGTCCATCTATGGAGACCCTTCACATACTACCGCCATTGTTGTTGCTGTTGATTCAGTTGTCTCCTCCATTTCTTTGTGTGATGACAGTTCCACTAACACAGACTCGCTTGGTTTTACTTATGATGATGAGGATTGTGCACCCAGTTATGATGTCGAGAGCATTACAGAGGACTTCTCTCCTCTTTCTCTCACTATTCCAGATAGTATTGTCACATCCCACATCTCATCAGATATCAAGCAGTCTCCTTCGAGTCTCATACAATCATCACACCCGCCTCCTTTCCACTTCTAGTGTGCAGGCCCATTTCACTCGTCCACCTTCATTGGATGACTCATACCTATTTGATCGCTCTTATTTATTGAGTCCCCTCATTGGGACGAGTATCTTCTGACCTTAGTCGTCTTTATATAGAGTCTACTTGTGATGCACTATAGGGTTCTCATCCATCTATAGGTGTTTCAGAGGAGTCCATCTCCGTTGTTGGGAGTGCCACTTCTAGGACTCTTACCACTTCCACTTTTCCAAAGACCTTCATTGATCCACCCTCGAGATGTGGATCCCTCTTCTGTTGTGGAGGATGTTTTGTTCCCTTCACATCACTTGGACATCCTTTCTCTAGGTGTTCCTCTTCACTCTACGACCATTACTGCGCACATGGCATTACCTTCAGTTCCTTCACACTCACTTGCTAGACCTATGTCACACTTACGTGCATTAGACTCAGAGTTCTTCGTGTTGTTGCCTTGATTTACTTTCTAGAATTGGCGGACTTCCCGATGATGTCATCATTTCTATCCTTCCTAAGGGTAGGCACATAGTTCGATGCGGTGGCTCTTCTTGATCCAGAGGTAAAGGATCTCATCATCAAAATTATTTTGGGAGACCTTGTAGAGCTGCGAGTTTCGATCCGTCCATGGCATCTTCTGCATTCATCTCATCTCCCTCTTCTTCTCTCTTCTTCTTCTTTACGAGAGATTGCCTCTTTGTACATGGATACCTTTTCGGGCTTATCTAGAGCTGGGACCCATACTTGGCATCTTTCTTAGATTAGAGAGTGTGTTGTTCTCTTGTGGTGGATGTTTTTCCCACTGTGGTTTTCCTTCACTACTTGGGACATATTTCTTGTACATGGGTACCTCATCGGGCTTTGTGCCCGAACCAATTTCTCGTTTTGACTTGTTGCCTCATCCTAAGTTACGATGAAGGGGCGTGTTGGTGTATGTTATTTTCCACATCATTAGGTGAGTCATCTCACTTAGGTGAGATCGTAGGTCCATGTGTCATTTAGGGTCATTATGAGATTCCCTTACACGTTAGTGCGTCAAAGACGTCTCAATCATGTGCATCATATGCATCATTGGGAGTTACACTTCTATTCTGGGAATGTAACTCCCCCTCTCTACTCGAGTTGTCATGATTGCAGCACTTTGGGGTTACTCAAAGCACCTCCTATATGTATAGGTTTTTTTTTTCTATGAGATAAAGGAGAGTTTTACGGCTTAACCGAGTTACGCCCATTTGTCGAATCTTTGCATGCACATTTAGATGATGCTCACTCCTCCTGAGATCTCTTCACACTGCCATTCACATGTCCATTGATGTGCATGTCATCCCTTGTGATCCTCGCTTGCGGGTTTTAAACAGTCTTTTATTTTGTATCCAAACAAAGTTAAAATTCCATAAGTAAGCCCCTCACAAGACTAGAAATGACATTCTTGCATTCAGAACTAGACAACTAAGGAGCGGGGCATCTGAGTAACACAATAAACGAAATGTTTCCTTGATTATGATGAAGAGACAAATATAAATGCAAATTTGTCAAAAATTTCTAGTTTGGATTTCTAAAATCTACATTTCAAGAACTTCGTTTTCTAAATTAGTGAAGAAAGATATTTACTTTTTGAATTAATGATATTGAAGAATGGAGGATGGTTGAGCTAAGATGGTACACACGAAAGAAATGAAAAGGGAGCATTAGAAGAAGATGGAAAAGAGAAAGTTGTAAAGAGGATGTGCATGATAAAATGATTTTTCCCCAAGGGAAACGAAAGGTGGCTTATAATCACTAAAGGATAAGAATGCAATGAAAATAATCATACCAAAAAGAGGAAAAATTACATGAAGAATGTTGTGCACAAGAGAATGAAGATGGAGAAGAATACATGAAATTGAAGAGATAAGGGGTTTGCGACAAAGAATATCGAGACTGTTAGCGTAGAGGTTGAGTATGGGGAAGGGATACCATAAGGGTACAATGTGAAACAATACGAATATTGTGTGGAACAAATTCACAATGGTTAACATCATAGAATAAATAAGGGTAAATATATAAGGGGAGTGTTAGAGCAACATCACAAAGCACCCCCACAATGTCTCAGTAACTTGGTGGGTTGAAACTTTCGGTGTGATTGCATAACATGGAGCATCTCTCAAAGTGTGGGACTTTTAAATTAAGAGAGCTCTCCCATGAAGGCCAGTTCCTATTCCTCTATTCAGTGCACACATAAAAAAATTTAGCGGATCTATTCTCAAACCTATTCTAACTTGCCAAGAAGACAGTGTTAAGAAGATGCAAGAAATTAGACCTAAACTAACTGGAGGTGATGCACCAAAGGAATGTTGAATGTTACCAACTTTGCTATCAAACATAGACCATTAAAATGTAATACAACCACTACGCATAGATAACCAATATTGTAGAAAGATTAAGTAAAGGAAATGAACACAAGAGATGGTTGAAATCATCAAAAGACATGTATTATTGTTTCCCAAACTAATACGAGAACATTACAATGGCCAATAGGTGAAAAAATTGCATGACAGTCTTAATGGAAGGTTTAGACTCCATGAATTTGTCTGCAGACCAGAGAAGAAGGGAGGGCTTAAAACCAAAATGTCCAACCTTTACAATGAGCCAAGCTCTTACTTTTATAGTTGCAGCGAAGAGAGGAGAAGAAAAGAGGTGGGAAACCTAGTTTGGAGCTTAGCTACCAGCTATATATACCCCTATAAATCCACCTACAATCTATCAAGTCCGCCACTCTATGTCTGTTTGGCGTGTTGAAGAAGGAAGAACGGTGGATCAAATAAAATTTGATCTGGTTGTTGAAGCAATCAAATCGTATATTAATGGCATGAAGATGTTTTTCTATTTTTTACCCACCTAACCTTCTCAAAATTAGGGTTTTAGGCCTCCATGGCATAGAGGAGGTTGAGATCTTTCCAATGGTGCCAAATTTTGTTGAATTTCAAGAATTGGATCAAAAGTTATGTTCATTTGAATATTTAAATTGGATCCGTACAAAAATGGCGGAAAAATAGTTTTGCAAAACGGGTCCGTGGGCCTGAAACTCACTTTACAACTTTTTTCACAAAAATAAAAAAATGTAAAAATGCCCCTTAGCCCTGCAAGCCCACAATTCACTTCTGTGCGCAAAACCATCTTCGGGCCGTTGTCTGCATTTTGTATTTGGGCGAGACAAGCCTCCCCTAGGCCCGCCACCACATTTGGAAAAGAATCCTCCAAGGCCCACCTTCCCGCATGTAATTTAGTCCCGACATGTGGCTTCTCACGGGAGTTAGCGGAGGTGCATCTTATTTTTAAACTTTACACCTTTTCGAAAATAAAAGCAAAAGGTTCAAACTACCTCCAGAGACCCGCCTTCCCACTTTGACTTGAAACATGGCCACGTGTAGAGCTGGCGCGCATTTGGGGACCACTTTTGGATTTTCTTTTGAAGTTGCACCGAAGAGACATGTGGCTCCTTCCGTGGATTTTCTTTGTTTCTCTATGTTTTGGCTAAGTCCTTTTGTTTGGGGGCCATATGTCTGACTTGGGACATGTGGAGGATGGTGCACATTCGGGACTGCTTCCATATTTTACCTTTTGAATTTATGCAGAGATGACACATAGCACCTTCCATGAGTTTGTGATACTTAGCCAATTCGGTGGATGCCTTTCTCGGACCCTAGACACGTGGAATCCTCATGCTCATTTGAGTCTCTGCTTTGAGTCACACCGCTGAATTTGTGCTAATGAGACATGTGGAGACTTCCAGCTGGTTCTTTATACTTAGTCGATTAAATGGTGGCTCTGTCCCCTTTTTTCGAGACTTGGGACATGTGGAGGCTTGGCACTTGTTTGAGTCTCCACCTCTGCTTCGACCCTTGAAGGTGCACCATTGAGACACTTGGCACCTTCCTCCATACACTCTTATACTTAACCAATTTGGGCCCAGCTGCCATTTGAATTCTATTGGACCCTAACCACGTGGAGGGCTGACGCTAGTTTGAGTCTCTACCTTGGGCTCTCACTTTTGAAATTACACCAAGATGACATGTGGTTCTTTCTACTCATTTGGACTTTTCAACGGCCGACTCTGTCCCTTTTTGGGCCTGGGACACATGGAAGCTTCGCGCATGTTTGAGGTCTCCATTTTGAAGCGCCCTTCTTGAATTGTGCCAAGCTGATGCATGCCACCTTCTACGAGTCTGCTATTTGGCCCCAAGTTGACTTGTATGTAGATAAGTCCAAAAATTTGAGCCTTTCCCCATTTTTCTCCTTTTAGCCTCTGGTTTCTTCGTTGTTTTTTCCCCCTTCATCAACCCCCTCTCTCTATTTTCAAGTCCTCCTGCAACCCGACCAAGTTGGATTTAAAACATGGACTTTTACGATGGAACCGACCCTTTGATTTCCTTCTATGTAGGGTTGTGTTTGGTTATTTTTTCGGGGGAAAAATTGAGGTAACAGGAGAAATAGAGAAGTAATGAAATAAGTACACGATGAGACAAACACATAAGAAGAGAATGTGTAGTAGAAGATAACGTAGATAATATAGGTTATAGAAGAAGTGTGATAAGATAATAGAAAAAGGAGAGGTGATTATGAAAGAAAATCCATTGAAGACTATAAGGGCATGATGAAAGAATGTATAATGGAAGGAAAGTTAACAAAGGATGAATGGAGAGATGATAGAAGCATGGAAACGATATTTAGAAAATATAAAGAAAATTCATGAATTTTTGCAAGAGGTGGATGGCTAAGGGAAAGCATAAACTCACAAAGGATGCTCGAGAAAGAGATACACCTTTGGGAAGAGGTGGATGGTTTATGGTTAGTTGACACTATCTAAAGTGTAAAAGATAGTGTGAAAGGGTTACAAAGGGTAATGGAGGATTGGAAGAGGTGCAAGAAGAAACACATATGCACTAAAAAGGCATGATATATATATATAGATGTTGGGACTATCTGTTATAATAGTCGAAGGGTGCTCCTACCACTTGCTAAGTAAACTTGAGGTGCAACTGAAATTTTAATTACCTCTCGGTGTTTGAAGTAGGTGCATCTTAGGTTCAAGAAAATAGTGCACCAATTTTTAATGAGTATGGGGATGCATGAGGATGAAAAGTGTAAGGAATAAAGAGAGAATGTGTAATAGAGGAAAGAAGTGAATACAAAAGAAGAAGAGTATTTGTGAAATAGATGGAGGAGAGAAAAGTTTACAATAGATTTTGTGCACATTAAAACACGAAAGCTTTGTGGGACAATGTGTAGAATGAGGTTCTTGAGAATTTGAAGAAGATAAGGGAAGTAGAGGCGATTGGAAGAAGATATCTTGTTATGAAGATTGGAAGAAGATATGGTCAGCAACAATTTCAATAGCATGTGGTAGGTTTCCTATGCACCAATATCTCGGACAACAATTATTTCTCAAAGAAATTTTTGTACGTTGTGCTTCAAGTTTTTCAAGGGTTGTGCTCTTTGTGATTCCGACTAACATGTGGTGGTATGTTTATGATATATATAATATATATATATATAGTTAAAATATAAAACATAGTTATCTTATGTAAACAAATCTTATTAAAAAAATGGGAATTTATAGGCATGAGAAAGAGGTAAGACGTGGTGTATAAGCCATGCAAACATGAAAATTTTAGGAGCAAAGAAGACAAGGATTGCTTGAAGCAGTTTTATATAGAATAGACTAAAAACATTCGTAACACCAAACATGTTTTTCTCTCATCAGCTCGATGAAAATGTTATGATCAAATATAATTTTGGTTATTTCTTAGGGTGTTTCATATTTATTATAGAAACAAGGAATTTTGTGAGGAACTAAGAATTTGTTTGCTCTCATCAACTCAGCTCAGATTTAACATTGGGTAAAACTTGTTAAGGCACGGAGACCTTTGATAGCATGTGTGCTTCTACAAGATTACACAAACTGTTGACATAGGAAATTTAAATTTGAATGTTTTGAATTTGTGCATAGACATGCCAGTTAAAAATTGATTTCCAAGTAATGACTGAGTGCATTTGTTTACATTTTTGTAAGTCATTCGCATGTGTTCGATGCGTACATATTTTGTATGTGTGAGAAATGTATGCTTTCTATTATTGTTTGCTAGATGTCCATACCTGTTCTAAAGATGTCGCTTTTAGGAGGCATATGGAAAAGGCATTTATTTGAACAATGTCAAGACATGAATAAAATTAATTTATTACTGCAACCAATCCACATGCCTTCTACTTTTGTATAGATTATGTATAGTTAAAATTATAAAACTTAGTAATCTTATATAAACAAATATTATAGAAGGAACAACAAATTTATAAGCATGAGAAGGAGCTAAGTCATCAACAAATTTTTATTTGTGATCCACCGATAATTTGAATTTCTAGGACTTATTTTTTTCTAATGTATAAGGCATGCATAAATGTAAAGTTCAATAAAGAAGACAAGGATTGGTTGGAATTTTTTTTTTGAATACACTAAAAACATGAATAACACCAAACATGTTGTGCTCGCATTAGCTCTAGGAAAATGTAAAGGTCAAATATAAATTTTCTTATTTCGATGATTTTATAAATTTATTTGAAAAATGGGGAATGCCCTAAAAAATTAAGTTTTTGTTTGTTCTTAGCAACTCTCATCGATTCGGCTTTTTAAAAACTTGCAAGGGGTTGGAGACCTCAAATAGCATGTGCACTACTTCAAATACACACACTATTGACATAGATAGTTTAAATTTGAATGTTTTGATTTTCCCGATTAAGACGCCAAGAAATTTATTAGCAAGTAATGACAAAGTGAATTTGTTTACATTTTCTACAAATAGTTCACATGACCTCGATCGCATACATATTTTGTATGTATGAGAAGTATCCACTTTTAAAAGGTATTTATTTGAACAGTGTGAAAAAATGACAAAAAAGTAGGATATGTTGTAGGTGAGTGCAGTGAATAAGTTGTGCATGCTCAAGAGTGGGGAATGCACGCCCAAGACAAGGACTAAGGTGAATGACAGGATGAGAGTGCACGAAAATTACAGAAGACTTCCTCTTGTTTACCTTCCATAATATACTGCCCTTAAGACAATTGTATTGAGGCACAAACATGATTATGATTTGACATAGTTCTACATGGTCAACAAAAACAACTAGCTAAAACCTCTTCGCAAGTGAAACAATTTGGAAAACACCGCATATAAACGAAATAGTCTGCAAAGCCTAAATAAAATGCACTATAAAAAATCAGATGGAGAAGCAGAAAAACAAACGATGGAAGGAAGAAAAATATCATGTAAGGATATACACACAAAATAATTATATGTACGTAACCTAAATGTGTAGCAGTCTATGACCGACTAAAAACATGCAAGTGGGAAGGAGGTTGGTGGCGATGAAACTACGACAAACACCTCAAACAGCTAGGCGTCATCATGAATGTTGATTATAGGGTAAAAACACACCTTCAAAGTAATTAAAAACTACAGTTCTCATGTGATTTCATTAGAAGAAACATTTACTAATGTGAAGTTTTATTCCATAATGTTAATGTTCTTTCCTATTCACAAAATGTGGTCATAAGGACTATAATGATTAAATAGGATACTCATTTCTATAGATTATAATTGCATTTTTAGTTACATTTTCTATTACATCATATATAAATTTATCCATTTTATATTACTTTTATGGATGTGCCTATATAAAATACGAGATTCTTAGTTGTTAAAAAAATCTATTATTTCCCACACTTTGCCAATTGTTTGATAAATTTGGTCGTATGGATTATGATGATGGGATTATCATATTTAAGCGTGTTAATGAAGAGGAAAGGAACATAGCATTAAATTAATAGAATTTCAAGAATCAATTTTATTATTTAATAATTATTTATTTCAGTAAAAAGGTATTACCTCCATAATTGTAAGAATTTACTTTTTTTTTAAAGAAATTATATATATATATATATATATATATATATATATATATATATATATATATATATATATATCACATCATAAATTTAAGATCTTGGCCGACTTACCACACATAAGTAAATTAAACACGATTTTTTTAAGGCAATATTTCATAAATTCACGAATATTACGGATTTCAAATTTTGGTTTTCGTGAATTTTCCAAGTACAAGTTAATTTTAGGGTCAAGTACACACAACATTTACACCAATAGACAAATTTTTTTAATTCAAATCACCACTAGAGATGAAATTGAAATTTGTAAACTTCACCTTCATATATATATATATATATATATATATATATATATATAATTTTCTTTAGAATTATTTTACCCATGCTCGTGGTCCTATGTGTAGTGACGATTGAGAACAAATTCATATCACAACCATACAACATTAAAGGTATTTTAATAGTTAATTTTATTGAAGCTACATATAC
Organism: Taxus wallichiana var. yunnanensis; assembly: GCA_018340775.1. Lineage (NCBI taxonomy): Eukaryota > Viridiplantae > Streptophyta > Pinopsida > Cupressales > Taxaceae > Taxus > Taxus wallichiana. The sequence goes on from CM031238.1 coordinate 289,154,815, forward strand.
TTCGCTACCAGCTGATAGCATTCATTTATGCTACTCGATGATAACATTTGTTTTGCCACCGATCGGCAGCATAAAACATGTTATTGGCCAATAGCAAGAAAAACTACTACCGACTAGTAACATAAAATATGATACAATTTGGTGCCACCAGAAAATGCTACCGACCAGTAGCATAAAATAATGCTACCGCCCGTAGCATAATTTTTTTTTCCGATCCATAGCATGAAGAAAAGAAGCCGAAACTTAGCAAGAAAAACTTCTACCAATAGGTAACATAAAAAACTGCTACCGGTAGGTAACATTAAATTATCAATTCCAAGTTCCTGCTCATTGAATTAATGTGTTTTTCCCAATCTGATAATAAAATTTTATTGAGGAAATTTTATTTGATACGTTGGAAGCCAGTACGCCATTGATATGTGTTGTTCCCCCAGATGGTGGTAACGGTACTCGTGATTACATAGCCAAATTGTTTGATTAGGCTTATTTTAAATGAATGAAACTTTTACAATTTGTTTTTAAGGATTCATTAATTAGCACACAAAGTTAGGCAGAGCACCGGTAATTAATCAGAGTTTTATACAACCATATCCGCATCTATTTTTGCTGAAATGAGTGTGGAAGACATGCAAGTTTGGATACATGTACAAGACGTCGAATCATCTCACAAAGTCGATGTTTTCATCATAATAGTTGGCTTAGGAAAACAACCATGCCCATTTTTATCCACTACAATTGAACTTAATGCTTATGAATAACACCTTAAAGATGTATCTTCACATTTATTAATTGTCATATTCTTACACTCAAGTCGGTGCAAGTGCGGGTCACACAGTTTTCAAAAAGAAAATATCAATGAAAATCACTTAGTGCAACCAGGTGTGAGGTGTCCATCATTTTTTAATGTATTGTCTCTTATTTTTTAAAATTTCTCTTATATTCTTCAATTTTTTTACAAAGTGAGCTCGAAAAAAAAAACCTATAGTTTAATTTGGCTTCACTTTTAAATAATAGGGAACAATGACAATATAGTTCAACCATATTTATCACTTTTGACTCGTTGATATGTGAATCTCTTAATTCTTTAGTAAGGGAATTTCAATGTTTAAATATCACTTCTGTTGGTGGAGACAACCATAGGATGGAAATAGCATGAATATATGTAAGAACAATACATACCATATTTTTTAACTACGAATTATATATGAAAATAGTTACAGTTGTAACCACTTTTTAGTGTCATAGTTATATACATGTAACATTTAATCAATCTATTATTCCTTCTAATATATATAAGAGTTTTGGCACATCACAAGTAATTTTTTTCATAGTTAAAGTACATTTATAGTCTATAAAATTATTTTTATAATAAAATTTAATAATCAATTAAGTATTAACGATATATCATAAAAATTTATAGTAATGAGGGATTTTAGATTTGAGATGGGAACACTTTGGGTAAACAAATATATTCATCCCCATAACCAATGAAACATTATCTTAGTAAGAGGTCCACATCCATTGAGGCATCATTTTGGCATCACCAATATAGACATAAGGATTGTGATATATTAGAGTTTATATGTTATCGCAAACAAAACCAACCAAGAAATGTTTGATACACTTCATATGTGTCACATTATTATTTAAATGTTGAAGGAGCAACATTTAATATGTTTCTTAAGTGCATCTTAGAATTGTTTCTACGACTCTAAAATACTCATTCATCTAAATATATAATGTACACAACAACAATTTCAACTCTAATTTGCATGCCCATAAATTAATTTCCATAGACCTTATGATTAACAAAATCTCAAATGACAAAAGTGAAATCTAAATAAATTCAATTCAATTTTTAACCAATAAACCATATCTTACCAACTATAATTAATCAAATATATTTAAACACTACAATAGTGTATCAAATTTTTTTAAAATCGGAAACTATTTCTCCATATTATATAAATAAAGATTTATTAATGAGAAAATCTTTCCAAATTTTTAAAAGGTTTATTTAATGAATTGAGACTTATTGTGGTGCCATTTGTAAGAACGTATTGTAATGGTTTACACATCACATAACCAATCAACCACTCTCTGAAATCCCATGCATGTTTTTCTACGGGCATGATTCCTTCTATGAAATTAGATATTTGAGTATTTTTTAGAGTGCACCTTGCATAAGCTTCATAGAGACCATTCAAAGCCATATGGATATTTAGATTCAAACAATAGCATCTACAAATCAAAGTATAGTTCATTTCCTTGTAACATGTCCACTACAAAGCATTAGAGTACGTTCAAGATTGTAGGCATGTTTGGATAAGTGACAGATGATCGAGGATTAGATTCTTCCATACTAAATTTACAGATATATTTGTTGTCCATTGAAGGAATATGATCACTGAAAATTTGTGCATTGTCGCTAGAGTTTCCATTATAATAATATAAAATACGGAAATGTGTCCATCAAATTGTATGGGATAGAGAAATATGTGAGCATATTTTATGTTGCATGTCACATAATTGGAATTCCAAGTGTTAAAAGCCCACATAATGACACACTAACATCTATGAACATGTATAAAGTAATTACATAGGGGAAAATCATTGTATGAAATTGAAATTCATTCCACTATATAGGTAATGTCTAATTATTAAATTTACGATAAACCTCTAGTTGACAGAAACAAACATCCATGAGGTAAGTATGGCTTTGACTAGAAGGAAACATGCCTAAGATACAACCATGACATATTATAAAGTTCGTTACTATAGAGCTAATGAATAAGTAATCTAGTCAGGTGTATAGTTATTTGGAATGGTCAAATGACTTATCTAATAAATTTTCAAGAGGTACATGAATAACAACCACTTTGGGTATAGTCTAGTTTTGATGATTCATAACTATCTGATCCCTTCCTCATTTCCTATGAGATCACAATATGTAAGACCTATAGCCCAAATATGCATAGTAATATTCCTATAAGTATTATAATTTTAGGGAATGTTTTGAGTTGCCTATGTGGAATGGCCAAGGAAAACCTATCGATTGTCAACTAATAACTAAAGTTATTCTCTCCAACTCATTTTATAAAACAACCAAAGGAGTTGAGAAAAAAAAATTAAGTTAATCTTTAGGAATGTAATTGGACCATAGGTACAATGTAGGATACTACTACATGGAATCATTATTTTATATGGGTAGTCTATTTTTCTACATGTTCACAGTAAATGTGCAGATACATTGTTCAATGGGTAGAGAGTTATATCATGTCAATATAGATTTCATTTACACATTCAATCTCACTTAGATTATGTGACTCTAGTTGAATATATGGGAAAAAAATTTATCTCATGATATATCTAGTATTTTTATTCCATTAAAACTATATACGACTACAACAACACTAAATGTTATGACCAAGTGATGTAAATTATCATGTTTTAAATTGTTTAATTGAAACAAGAATGCATGTGAATCAATGTTAAGTTTTGTATTTTGAGAATAGTATACATGGTTCAATATATTGAGTAAACCAATGTTTTCTATGTTCAATTAAATCTGTATATATTTATTAGATTATTAAAATCAATAATTCATGTGTTTGATTCATGTTTTTGTGTTCTAATAATATTGTGTGTATGAGTGATTGATTTGTAAAGAATTATTTTCCCATGTTATTTTCCACGTATGAAAAATATCACAACAGTATAAAAGGGGAGCAATCCCTCCTCAATGATGGGTGAGATTTCATTTATTGAAATTAAAAAAAGGTATGTACAACTATACATTCAAAATTGTATTTTCCCTTATTGGGTTTTGGGGAGAAAGGAAGTGGATAATAAAACGAGAAGAAAACTAAAGTGAGAGGAAATAAATGAATAAGTAAGAAAGGGGTGTATGCAAGATTCAAAAAACCCGGATTATAAAATTAAATACGATTTGGAGACTAACATAGTGAATGAAAATTGAATCAAAGATGAATAATCCATATAGAGGAAGATCTTTTTATTAAGGATAAAGGTTTTCTTACTTAGATCCTACCCATGTACAAAAGTCCTGAAGCCAAGATGAAAAATAAATCCCAAGAGAAACATAATACAAACAAGTTTTCGTAATCTGTTATATCTCAAAGTACACCTGAGAGAGATGGTTGTAGGTTTTCTAATCTTGCAAAATTTTATCTCTCTTTTCATAGATATAATGGAAACACCTCAGGTCTATGGATATAGCTATTTTGAGGCGAGTCTTTTGTATCAAGGCCGGTTCCTTGTTGATGTATCAAAATGATTTTCTGAGGTTAAGGGTAAAAGATGGTTGTAAAATACTATAACTGAGGTGATACACCAAATTAATATGAGGGCATTGAATGAGTATATTCACAATTGATATGGGAAGGATTTTGATGCACGAACCGACAATTTTCTTCAAAATAATCAAGGAAAACACTTGTTGTACTTAGGAAAATATCACAACAACACCGATCGCTTAAATTATGCGAAAAATACTAAATTTGGAGTAGGGTAAGATGATTTTTCATGGAATTTGAATTCACAAGACTAATAAAACATACACAAGATTGCAAATAATTGGAAAGGCTGAAAATATTGGCAAAAATTGGCAAAAATTGCTTCACTAATCATGTATCCAAAAGTCCTCCTCTTGTGCTTTGCCAAAGCACACAATATATAGAAAAATATATTTCACCCCCTTCCTAAAAATAGTCTAAGGCTTGTACTCGCCCATGCATCGTATTTTTATCCTCTATTTAAATATAGATAAAGGAATAAAATAGAACATGCAATTACAAATAGGCATTAATAGCCTTTGATGACATTATAGTCAAATTGAAGTTGATCGTCCTATTTTTAAGAAAACAAAGGTGAATAATTTGCTAATAATAAGATTGTTTGTTGGGCAAGTCTCTTTTCTTGTGTATGTGAATTTGTCTTTTGTCTATTCTGTCCTCTTCTTACAAGCATGCAAAACATTAAATCTCTATTTGTGAGTAAAATAATTGCAAAATTTGAAAAAAAACATCAATACACCCATTTGGTGGGAACTACCTCCATGCTCAAATTCGATGTTGACATTCCTTTGTCTAAGTGGTCACATGGGTGACATTCTCAGTAGATCATCTTCAACCTCCTTGAGGTGGGGACCACCTCCATTCTACTTGGTTTGGCCACCTTGGTGGAATTAGCAATATATAAGGTCGACCATTTTTTACAATGCACATGCCATAATATAATACTTACCACCCTTTGATTAATGCATGCATGGTATATTGGTCGATTTTGCATATAGTTTAAAAATTCACCTTTTTGTGATCATTGTTTGCATGATTTTGTTAGATTATTGATCATGAGGACATAGTCTATGGTTTATACTCTTCATATTCGATGCAATGATAATTTTCTTTAATCGTGTTGCTGGCCCCTCCACTCAGGATGACTCACACCTTCACATTTAACACTAGTACTTTGTCTTAAATATATTGGCCACTATGATTGGCTATGACTGTTGATTCTGGCACTTGGATTTTTGTGAATTGTCGATCTTAATCTTTGTTTAGGGTTTCACTTGGATTTTAATTTCGTTGTTGTTGGCATGTGACCATGATGGTTTGCATTGAACATGGAGATCGATTCTCATCCTTTGATCTCTGTATTGAACATCTTTAGGCTATCAATTTTTGACCGAGGTTGAGTTTGAACCTAACCCAACTCTTGAGCTCCGTGGTAAAGCTCATTTGACCTCAATGATCACTTCATTTGTTTATTTCTATCCTATGGGTGAATACCGGAAAAATTTTGTTTCGACACCATTGGTGTAGCTTTGAGGGCGAAGCCCTAACAAATTCTATCTAGGATTTTCATTCAATTTTGGGGCTCTAGGTGTATTTGTTTCCTCAAGATACCATGGCTGCCATATTTTCTTGCCTTTTGTGAGCTCGGCTTTGGAATACTCATATCAACGACCACCATTTCAATTATTTTGAGTTTTGGGTCCGCCTATACCACAAGACTTGATCAAATTTTTGGTTGCATTGCTCGAGTTTAATCTTTTCTTCAAGATCTATCACGTCTGGATCTTTTCAAGGTTCAATGGCCTCCATTTTTATTGTCGTGAGCTTTATCTCGCTACGTAAAATGACCATCTCATTACTTTCTTGCACCTATAACACCATTATATTGAGCAAGGTAATCACGGATTTTTGTTTTCTATACTCTCCTGACTTTATATTGCTCATTTGGATCAATATTTAGCTCTCCTTTTACTTTTGAATCATATCTCCAGATCTGGCATTTTTGCATCATGGGTAATTGTGCTTTTATTTGAAATTTTAGCTTATTGTGAGATAGACCCAGATCTGTTGTGGGTATTTGCATATTTTTTCTCTGACTGGATGATCTTTGGCTCACATAAAAAGAAAGGCCACCATTGTTGAGGTTCTGAAGCTCTGATTTTTCTAACTTTTCAAGCTTTAAGATATGGATGTGTGCATCTGTTGTTTAATGTTCACTCTGACCTAAGCATTCTACACTTTCTGGACTATATTTTCAATGTGCCTTTGATAGATTTCTTGTCCATTATGATATTTTGGTAAATGTCCCTTGAAGCTAAGAGTACATAGTGGTATAAATTTTACAGTTGATTGCTCATCATTGCCTAAAGCTTGTTTGATAAATCAAATGTCACTGGACATAATGATTCCTTCTTTCTTGGGAAATTACTCCCCCTTCCAATTGTTATGTTTCTTTTCAACATAGATGAAGGTCGCTTGATTCTTTATTAGGAACTCTACTTCTGAAAGTTGTATCTTTTATATGAAGTTTTGAATACAAATCTACAAACTGGTTGTATACTTGAATGAAACCTTGATATGGAAAATAAACCTCTTCAATTCTTTGGAAACCTGAGCAGTTGTGTAACATCATCTCATCTGACCTGTTTCATGCATTGTACTTCAATATGCATTGAAAACCTACTATGAGGCTTGCTGTACTGTAATGGAAATATTTTCCTTACTCTTTCAAATCTGCATCATCTACTGCAAAAATACTTGTTCATTTCTTTCATTTGATTATTTTCTAAATAGACATTCTGCTTATGAATTCCTTTTGGCCTAGATTTAACTATACAATGAGATGCTTCCTTTGATTTTATGTTGTAAAATCCTGCCTTATCCATTGGTTGTACTTGAATCACTTGTAACTCGGACTCATGATTATGAACTGCTTGATTCCTTTGTCATGACCATTTGATCCTGGGAACGTAAATTATTAGTGCTTGATTGTTCTTAACTTACTATGATGAACTTGAGGTTAATTTTCTCTTGATCTATTTCCTTGCACAAATAGTTGTACTTCTTTTATATGGCAACATCTCTATGATTCATATAAGGGATGTACTTGTAAGATTACTTCAAATTTCATGTTATTCAATTGTTAAGCTATAATGAATGCTCCAAGTACTTCAATCTAATGACTGAAAGTGTAGTCCATTTCTTTTCTGTATTATATACTGTATTTCCTTTTATTACAGCTCTGATATGCATGCTTTGGAAAATTTGTAAATGTTCATTTTACATGGCAAAGCATTGTCAAAAATTTCCCTGAATTATTTGACTATCTGTTTCAGCTATAATAAATCCTTTCAGTTAGCTTCAGCTTGTTGAAATCTGATTTCTTCTTTGGTTGCAACTTGTACCTACACACTTAAAAAAATGTTTAGAAAATATCTAGGCTTTTTGGCCTCTCTTATGTCCATGGTTTTTTTTTTCCTTCTTTCTGAGTGAGTAAAGCATGTATGCAGTTGATCTTCAAGTAAACTATATATTCTACTATTAAGAGATTCATATGCATGAATTAGGACAATAAAGAAATATGGATTGATCCCTAAGCTCGTAACTGACAGTTCTCTCATTTTCTTCTTTTCAGGTACAGTGACTTTTACAACGAAGACGAAAAAGGAACAAAAGCTGCAAATAGAGATGCTTCAAACAAGGAAGAAAACCCCCAAGGCAATGATGGCTTCACTCATACTCCTTTAATTTCTTTTTCGGCATGTGTACCTCTTATTTCAATAGCTATACATTCCTTTTTAGTTACATCCCATAGCTTGTGTGGGAACATTTGAAATTCCTTATGAATAAAACATTGAATTATAAAAATGAGTTGTATATTTATTTCTACATTTTAGATTTCTATATGGATTGTATGATGAACTAAACAACTCAGTAATATAATTGAATGTCTTGATCATGAAGGAAATTGACATTAAAGAATGCCTATAACATCCAGTAATGAATTCTGATCTCTATAATTTGCAATTATGTTTGTTGTTCCAAAACTTAGCATTTCACCTATTCTGTAATTGAATGTCTTCATCAAGACAACACAACTTGTCTTTCAGGACCTTGTGTTCTTTTGCTGAAGATAGTCATGAAATTGTAGACTATGTGATCTGTTACATTTTATAACAACACACATAGCTGCAAATTTCATTTAATCATTAACTAATTCAGAAGTAACAATAATATCAAAACTCCCTTAGCTTAGGTATGCTTCACCAATGCGTTTCATTGTAGAAGTTTCAATTTTCCCATTTTTGCATATGTAATGCCCCATTTGCTATTCCCAGGTCCCGACTTTTGTCGACCCCCGTTTTTAAGCCCGGGAGACTGGTGTGTGTGTGAGCTTTCATTGACCGATGTTGACCATGTCCAGTCATAGTGAAGATTTTTTTCACCTTCCCTCTCCTTCTTGCCCTTCGGTCGTTGTCGACCCCCAAGTGTGGTCCACGTAGCGTCGCGACGGGCGGTTATACGGTTAAAAGAAAATTTGGTTCTCGGCTCTTCGAGTTCATCGGGTCATCGACATTAATAGGATTAATAATTATTATCATTATTTTAAGTCGTAAAATCATAATAATAATGTTTGTAATAATATTATAATTTATATTGTCGATCTGTGCTTATTAATTGTATTACTCCTCGTTGTCGAGCGATCATTAGTAATACGGTTAATAAAATGGTGTTATTATTATTATTATTACTATTAATAAATTCGTGTTATTATTATTAATAATATGGCGACCATTACTGTGTGTTTATTATCTTTTTTCTTTTCGTTTTAGGCTTGTCTGTGTTTTTATCTAGCTAAAACAAACAAGCAAAAATAAAATAAAATAATAGTAAAAACTAAGAAAACCCATGATTCTCTGTGGGGGTGGATTAGGAAAAAAACCCTTCCCACGTTTTGAAAAATCACAGTTAGGGTTTTATTTTTAATTCTAGCTTTTGGAAATGTGTAGTTTTGGGTGTTGGGCGGTTGGTTTAGGGCCGCAGGGACCAACACAAAGGGAGTTTGTTAAAGAGGCCTTGGAATCTTTCAAACAAATGTGTTTTTAATGCTTGTAAAGCCAGAATCCACAACTATTTTCACATCCTCCTGTGCCACGCCACACTGCGTGGGAAGATCAAGCAAAAAGGTGTATTGTTGTGTGTTTGGTCTGTCACATGCCCAAGCACCCTTCCAGCCTACGCCCAGGCCTGCGTGGGCTCCCATCAAGGCCAAAAACGCAAAGAAATTTTGTCAGATGTGGCAGTCATGCGTGCCCTAGTAGAGGCATATGTAAACACGTGGAAAACTATGTTCTATTCGTCTAAATGTGTGGAGGAAATGCGGTTCCATGGACCATAATGATTTCGTTATGCACAAAATGGTTTTGTTGAAAATGTATTGGAACCTTTCCAAGAAAATACGGTTGGTTGGTTTGAAGCCATGCCCCAACCTTTGCTATTATCTTCCCAAAATCGGCAAAATGGGAGCTTTAGAACTGCGCATGGACATCCATCAAAGCATCACGGGGAGATAATATCCCTTAATGTCTTGTCAGGTACCTAGATCTACTTGGTATGTAAAATTTGAAGGCATACATAATGCATGTGAATTGTTTGAAAAAATACTTGAAAGATATGCGGTCTCCTGGACTACAATGATAGCAGGATAAACAAAAAATGGGTCTGTTAAGAAGGCATTGAACTGTTTGATAGAATGCCTCAAAGAAATGTTGTCTCATGGAATGCCATGATGGCAGCATATGCACAAAATGGATGTGTAGAAAAGGACTGAGATGTGTTTGGCAGAATGCCTCGAAAGATGTGGTCTTATGGAACATACCCTGACCATGTAAGCTTCATTTTTGTTTACTTAGCATTTAGCCAGGTAGGTTCAGTGCATGGGGGTTGTAAATACTTTGATGGCATGAGTGCCTCTTGTAGAATCATGCCTAGAATTAATCATTATGTTTTCTGGTTTTTTATGAGCACATGAGAATGTGAAAAATGTGGATGCATGCTTAAGGCATGTGAAGTGTTTGACTAAATGCCTTCAAAAAATAAATGAATAATAAAAGTTTAAAAAGAAAATTTAAAAAAATCATGGTCTAATGGTTGCAAGATTTGAGGCTACGCATAAAAGGAGGAAGATCTTATCCTATCCAAATGACAACAATAAGAAAACCATTTGATCATGCTAAACAAGTGGTGGAGCCGAGGATGCTCATGGACTGTGTGAAGTGCCCAAGCAGAGATCGAACCCAATCCAAATGGCTTCGACCGACTTCGTTCTCTAGGCATGGTTCTTCTTCCCTTACCTCTCATAATTCTCATGTTTTAGTTCTCTTTTGCAACTAAATAGAATTTTAAATTATTAGGATTTTTAAATACAGTTAAATGTCTCTTCAACTCATTTCAAAACAATAAAGTGTCATGTCGCAACTCTCGAAGCCATTATAACTCGTCTACTTTAAACCATGAACTATCACCCTCGCTTCGAGATGATCTAGAAAACTCTTACCCTTCTTGATCGCTCCAATATCGTTTTATCGACCAGATGAATTTGACTTCCCATTGATAAAGTTGACATTCTCCTTGTTTTAAATAGTTAAATTTTACAATTTTCAGAGACTCACTGGGTACGCTTCGTAACTCTAGAAATGAGATGTGAAGTTTCATTCGTGTACCATGGTATACGAGGAGTCACCTTGACCTTTGGTTTGACCTGAAATGAACACATGACATCCTTTTGACACTCTTTTAGGAGCCCTGTTACACTAGTTTACAGCAGTAGAAAGCTGTTAAATCTAAAAAGTTGGCTTTCGTTTTGAATCACCATTTGAAACCTGGATGGAGAAATTACTTCTCGTCTTCGCAAACCTCTAGCATTTATACTAGAAAAATGCATGGAACATTAAGTATAGGAAAGAGAACCTTTTGGGATAGTTTGGCGAAGCCATTTTATAGGCTTCCGGTCACAGTTTGACGAGGTCAAAGCGCCCAATTCGTCTTGTCACTCCCGAAAACTTGTTGCCGTATAAAAATGGCTCTCTAGTTCTCAGTCCCGTTGACTCTCATGAATTCTCTTTATATAGGGGAACTAGTAGGAGATGTCTTGATTTGTGCTCTTCCATCGAACATCGTTTTGGACACGGTTTTCTGGGCCACTTGAGCTAACTTTTGTCTTTTTACAATTGGGTGAACTATGACCAGTGGCCCCGAAAAACTAGCCGCCAAACGCAAACCATGCACTCTTTTTCAATTCAGTCAATTTGCTATGAACTCTTGGTATATCTGGGAACACGTAGAAATTTGATCGTGGAGGGCGTTCTCATTGGAAGGTAACTTTTGGAAGTGGTTTCTTAGCCTCCGAGCACGTTTTGTACATTTTTGTAGTTAGTAAGAAAATATAAAAATAGAAAACTGCGGACCCTCGTAGGGTTTCCAAATCACCCTGAAAACTTTTAACACATGCAAATAACTGTTTAAAACCCTTTAGTGTATCTGTTGTGTGAAATAGAACTTTTGACAAAATGGTGTTTTCTCTCTCTTCCCTTCTCTTTCTCTCTCCTAGGTTACAAAATGAAGAAAAATGAAATGCAATGAATACATGTTCTAGACTCTTTATTTCAATTTCAAATTGTAATGATTGTCAGATGTAAATGGGAAACTAAAGAATGAAAATTATGATTGATTAGGGTGGATGCCATGCCAGCGAATTTTCACTGATATCTTGCTCACGTGGGTTTTGCAGGATGGAAGAATGACGTCGAAAAGGTGATGTGTAATTTAATTATTACTACTGTAATTTCTATAGGTCATTGTAAAATGAATAACTATCTAATGTAGTCTCTTGTTACAGAAAAACTATAATTGAAATTTGTTAATATGCATGAGATGCTAGTTTTAGGGATACTAAAAAAATGTGCATCTAATCACCAGCTCAATTTGTTTCTTGGTTGTGTATGGAAAAAGGGTTTGATTTATGCATAGTAAATTGAAATTGACGTTAATATCTTGTAGTACTTTCTCAATAATCAATAAATGACTAAATTAATTACTGGGTTATCTTCTTTCCTTACAAAGATAATAAAGAGTTTTAATGGGAACACTCAACTCTAATAAAATACTCGTGTATAGCTTTCCCGCATGTGTGATCCTTTTTACCATACAGAAATTTAAGACCGAAGAACGAACTTAAGCTTTGCAATCGATGGAACACTTTAGGTTAGGTAAATAAAACCCTAGTTGGAGTTTACCATCATAGTCAATATGGTTAGCGACATGGTCGTGAACCCATATTTTAGGAATGTCATGGTCCAACCTACCCGCAGTATGCGGTTTCCTTCTAGTTTTGGTAATTACGAGAAGAAAGTCCTCTCTTGTGTCCGACACTGAGGTTGAGTGATGAAGACCACCTTAGAAGTCACCTTATGAGTCATTGTTCAAGGAACGATTCAGCGGTGCTACTTTGGTTTCTATCAAAATAACATCTTGGCATTCTCTTGAATGTGGTTTAGTATAAATATGTCCACTTTCCTTAAAATCACATGTAGTAGGGCGTAGATCATTAGGTGCATATTGGAATTAAACTAAACCCTAGTGGTTTTTGTCTGTTAACTTGTCGGTAAAAACTATATTTTAACTCCTTGTTTGCGAAATTGAGTTGAGAGATGTTGATTCCAAAGAACCTTAGAAATTGTAATCTTGTCCCTTAAACCCTTGTTATGTCTTTTATGGCATTAAGGAATAAAGAATATTCCTTATGCGGAATCATGAAGAGTAGAGACATGGGATCTTCATGTACATAGATCACTTGTGTTCACGTGTAGTTCATTATGCTCCTAGCCTTGTACTTCTTTAAGATGTCAGACAAGTTCTTTCGTATCTCTTTTGTTTCGAAACAACGCTAAGAACGAGATCTTAGTGTGATGTAAGAGCATATTATATAAATGTTGCACTCGAGATTGGAGATTAGGATTATGGTCAATCTTGGAGTCCTTATAACTTAATTAAACTTTATCATGCGTTGCAAAGAATATAAGTTACCTTGGTGTGACCAAACTTTGAGAAAACAAAGGATGTGTATATATATATATATATATATATATATATCTTATAGGAATTCAATAAGTTTTCAAATTATAATAACAATGGTAGGGAAATAAATATAGTGTGAATCGAGAAATATTTTTTTGGTGAAAATATGCCCTGTATCTAAATCTCCATCAAATCCTTTGATTGCATTTTGGACATCAAGTCTCTTTCGCTTGAGTTGTAAGGGTAAAACTATAGACATCAAATAAACGTTGGAGAAGAATATTTTTACATAATAGAAGATGATTAAGTATTTTGTATGCAATTTGATTTATGCCAAATATGTATGTCAGTTATGGAAATTTATATAAAGTATAAGAAGCCAACTTGAGAAGGTCGAATTGTATTTTCAATCTGCGGAATAAGCTTAAGAAAATGTAGGTGGACAAACGAGAAAATTTATCCTTTCTTGTAATGTCCTTGGAATGTTAACTTTAACCAAAAATACATTTAAAGAACTGATGTGTTGTGGGTTCGCCAATCCACAAGCCATGTTCTTGTGGTTGTTTCTTTACTAGTAACCTTCCATTGGGAAAAGAGTAGAGTCAGCATGCCTACATCGTTTTCCTGTGTCTATGTGAGTCGATGATTTTTGTGATAGTCGTATGCGAGTCGATTTCTTTACTTGAAGCCCATGTTGTGTTGTGTGTAGTGAGCAATGTAAGTCAAAATAAAAATAAAAAGTATCTTGGTATTTTATTGTTGTATTTATGTGTGTAAAGTGTGGGCACTACAGCATATGTGCAAAAATTGTCAACATTTCTCGCAATCATGTGGAGAAAGTTTCCTGCTAGCTTATAGACCATTGTCTTGCTCTTGTCCATTGGGCATGGATTCCAAACATGTAACCAAAATTTGTCTTCCCAGAAGTTCCAACCCTTCTGAAACAAACTAAAATTGGGAAAGGATCTGAACCACATCATGTGCATGAATGCACTTATTGAAGGGAAAAATAATGCAATGTGCATAACTGCACTTAATGAAGGGAAATCCTACTCTAAACAAACACTTTATCATCATTTTCAATAATGTGTTTGAGAAACATACCATTCACATGAAAATGGAGTTCCTCTCCACTCAGCTTTGAAAGCTGAAATCATGTAAGGGCCACTCCATATTGTATCAAACTTTGTGTGTCTTCCTGGCTTTGTACGATGAGCATCCCACTTTAACACAATATCTCCTTCATTGAATATTCTGAATTTGTCTTTATTATCAAAAGTCTTCTTCATTTTTTTCTGATTCTTTTCCATATTAAAATGGGCTTGATCTCTTAGCTCTTGTAATTCCATTAACTATGCATAACGAACCTACAATTATTCATTCTCAAGCAGCTCCATTTGATGTAGCAAATCCAATGCAGGTAACTCAACTAAAATAGGCATTCTTACTTCTTTTCTATACACAAGTTTGTATGGTGAATTGCCCGATCTTTTAGGAGTCACTCTATCAACCCAAAGTGTTGAATTCAACATCGATGCGATGCTCTTTAATTATCTTTGAGTGTCCTTCTAATGATCCTTAAAAGATTCTTGTTAGTACTTTCCGCTAAGCCATTACCTTATGGGTAATAATTAGATGAAGAACTCAAGTAAATTCCATGGCTGATAGCCTAATCATTATCTTCGCACCAAGAAGTGCTAAAGCATTATCTGATATGATAGTTGCTGGAACACCAAAATTTTAAACTATTCCTTCATAAAAGGATAGTATTGAAGCTTCATTAGCATCTTTCAAGGCTATTGCTTCAGTCCATTGTGTAAAGTAATCTATAGCGCTAAGATCCATTTGAGTCCTTGTGATGAAGGCAGGTTTGTCATGCTAATAAATTCAAGACCCCACTTGTATAAAAAAGTTGATCAACTGAAATAGGTTGTAAAGGAAGCGAAGCTAAACGTTCTTTTCCAAGAAAGAAAGCACATTTTTTACACTTTCTAATCCATTCAAAATAGTCCTTGAATATGCTAGGCCAATAGCAACCAACTTTCATAATTTTTAAGGTCAGTGGTACGTGTTGAAAAATGAACTCCTACAGGTCCTTCATGGAATTTTGATAGTAATTTCTAAATTTTTCATAATCAACACATCGCAACAAGATTCCATTTATATCTCTTTTGAACAACACACTATCAAGTAAAGATATAGGGGATAACCTATAATTTGAACTATCTTCATTTATTTTTGTCCATACCTTCCAGATAGGTGTCATGTTGTAGATAGTTAACTAAATTAGTCATCCATCTTGATTCCTACACTTCTTGAGCTAGTTCAGTTCTTGATTTTCTTGTTGAACCATGATTTCTAATTGTTTGACACTCAATTTTAGCATGCTTTGTTTTGAATCATCTGGTTTTGTAGTTTGTTGTTTTTCCATATCAGCAATTAGATGTTCACACAAGCCTTTCCCTCGAACTATCTTCGCAACCCGATATCAACATCATATTTCATAACTTTCGTTATCTATCCTACTCTTTTCTCATTCAATTCTTTTTTAGCAAGAAATATTTCACACTTGGATGAGAAACAAGAACATGTATTTTATTGTTTGAAAGCATGTACTAGAAATTCTTTAGTCCTCGACTACCGAAAGTACTTTTTTTTTCAAGGAGCATATACCTCGCTTCCTAATCATGAAATCTCTATCCAAACAAAGAAATAGGCAGCTCAATATTTTCATCATTAACTTGAGTTAATATAGGCTGAGATTGTTTCAGCTCCTACAAGTGCATACATTGTAAAATCGTTATAAAAATTTGGATTTGCAAGAATAGGAGCTTGAGAGATAGTTGCATTGATTGATTCACATAATTATCTCCCTTCACGGTCCAAGAGAAAGTATACACTTTCTTTAACATAACTATCAACGGTTTAACCAATGCTACAAAATCGGAACAAATCTTCTAACAAAGTTCATTTTTTAAGAAAAAAATTGTAATGTCTTCTTATGATGAGGCAACACTAACGTGATATGGCTTCGATTTTGAAAGGATCAATTGCTAAACCTTTCTTATAAACAATATGGCCAAGTAATTTACCTTGATGTACTAAACAGATGGACTTCTTGCGATTCAAAGATATTCCAAAATTCCTACAAAAACTCGAAGAGTCTCGCCTTAGATGCATCAAATGTTCATCATTTTTTTGAAAATACAAGAACATCATCTAAATAAATAAGGATGCATTTATTTATCAAGTTGTGAAAATCCATGTCCATTGCACATTGAATCATTGCACCGACATTTGAAAGACCAAAAGGCATTCTTTTGTAAGCATAAGTACCTCACTTAGTGGTGAAAGTTGTTTTGTACCTATCTTCTTCTCGGAAAAATTCTAATTGTATCCACTATAACCATCTAAAATAGATAGTCTATCTAAATCAGAAGTTGTTCTCAAAATTTCATCCATATTTGATAGTGGGTAATGATCTTTTAATGAAGCTTTATTAAGATCTCTGAAATCCACACATAATCTGATTTCTCCATTCTTCTTCCTTACAGGAACAAGATTTTCTACCCAACTTGAATGCTTAACTGGAAAGATAATACCTAATTCAATTAACTTGGATAACTCTTTCCTCAATAGAGGCTCTATTTTGGGGTTTACAAGCCTCTATTTTTGCCTAACTGGTTTAGAATTTGGCTAAAATTTCATAGTATGTTATGCTAAACTAGGATAAAACCCTTTTAGGTCTTGGTATTTCCAAGTGAAAACATCTTTAAACTCCTTACAAAGATTAATAAATGACTTTTTTCAGCTAAGGAACATACCTTTCCAAGAAACAAATTTTTCCCTTCATCAATTGAAATTTCTTCATAGTTATCAGCATGTGTTGACATCTTGGTTTTTTCTTTTCTTAACTGATCATCAGTGTTGAAGATGTCTTCTAATGTGACTAGACCTTGAGGAAACTTATTTTTCTTTAATTGAACAATCTGGTTACCGTATAAATATTCTAATTTATCTTGATTTACTGCTAAAAATTCATCTTCTCGATACAAAAACCTACATATTTGATCATCATTTTAAAAAACCTACCAATTAAAGTCATTATTAGGTACAAAAGGCCTAATAATTAACTTAATATGAGGCTTAATTTTGTTTTCCTCTATATGTTCCAAAGACTTTAAAACTAGCGCAATTGTTGCAAGTCTATCTCGCATGTTTGTCTTCAATTCTAGGAATGGACTGAATATTAATAGCATCAAAATATTCCATTAAGTCTGAAACTCTATGTCTGTAAGACTTCATTAATGGATTCTTACAAACATTAAAATTCTTTACTTGATTGATAACCGACTCAGAATCACCAAAAATTTTTAATGTGTTGATACCTTTATTTCTGGCCCAAAGCAAGCCATGAATTAATGTTTCATACTACTACATTACAAGTGCATGAAAATTGGAGACTCAAAGCTAAGAAATACCTTTCATTTTTTGGGAAAGTGAGGATCAAACCTTCTCCCTGTCCTTTTTGGTTCTTAGCTCCATCAAAATGATGCTTCCAAATCCATTCTGATGAATTTTCTATTTTAGACAATGAAGGAAGTGGTGTATTTTCTTCATGCATGCAATACACACCAAACATATGTTCTTCAACTTCCTTAAAAGGATCGTGGGCATGTTATTCAATTGTCTTTTCATCCATGAACATCTTAGAAACACCATCTAATGTTGAAACCTAAGCTACATCATCAAAATTAGACTAATCTAAGGTCAATAATTAGCCACCGCATTAGAAGAGTGAGGCTCGATGTGGAATCTAGCCAATGGCTCTGAATTGATAGTAACTTTGGTGTCGTAATGAGTAGTGAAAAATAAGAAGGACCAATCTGAAGAGAGATAACCTCCTATCTTTGCTATGAAATCTCTAGATAAGCATAAAGAAAAATTATGGAGGTAAATCTACAACAATAACATCTTGCAAAATAGAAACATTTGGGAAAGCATGCAATGTTACCTCTAAATTTCTGATTATACCAACTGTATTAGTTGTAGTTCCATCAATTTGTAAGCCACTCTTTCTCGTAGGCTTATACTACTGCACCCAATTTTTTTGCAATTACTTTTAGCATAATTGTGTTACTTACACCATTGTCCACCATGCAATTATGAACAAGATGTTCCCCAATAATCATGATAAATAAAATGGCGGTGGCTTCTTGATGTCATGAGCTTTCAAAACTTTCTATACAATCCACTTAACTTCTTTAATGCGGTTTTGTTCAAATATTCCAAAGACCATTTCTACCTTCCTCGAACTTCCTTTTCTACTATTTTAGAAAAAAATTGCAGCTTAGCTAGTTCATGAGAAAGTAAATAGTGTAGTCCTAGAATACTTAGAGCATCCCACATTGAGATGTTCACATTATGATTTTTCATTACATCAACAATGTTAAAAGAAGTAAAAGTTTTAGAGACAGATTCAATTGTTTTAGCATAGGCCTTAGCAAAAATTGATTGCTTTAGCTGCTTTTGATATTTGAGGTATAAGCAATCTTCTTGGGTCAGGCTGTAGCTGTTTTTGTTGTCCTTTATCCGCTGAAATACTTAGTATTTTTTTAGGAACACCGAGACTGTTAGCTTGTTTTGGGATTGTAGAATTTTTTGTTTTTGACTTTCAGCAGATTTTCCTTGAGCCCTAGTGGTAACTACAATGAAATCCTACTCATTGAACCGACTAAATTTTGTTCGGTGCTTTCGAACATGAGTTTCTTGCTTCCCACTCTCCATTTGAGGCATTTACAATGCTTCAGATTGAGGTTATACAACAAGATTCAGATTCAGAAAATCATTTGGACAATTTGCAGCTGAATGAGGTTGATTACAAGGTTGGCACAACTCTTCTTTAGTCATGTTAACTAGAACAAAAGCATTAGATTAACTAGGAGCTTTTTGGTCAAATTGCCTTTGTTGGTAAGGCTACCTATTTTGCTGATTTAGCTTATTTTGCTGATAAGGTCTACTAGGTAATATAAGCCTATTCTCAATCAAAGTCAACTTATTCCCCATAATCTGTAAAGCTTTAAATAAGTCATCCGATGGGGCTACAACAAAGCATGTTCTACGATTGTAATAGGTTGTGGGATAGGGGCTAAATCTACTAAAAACAACATTAAAGGTCTCGATACTAATATTTTTAGCTTAAATAAGACTATTTTTAGCTCGGATGGCAATATCATAGTCATTGGGAGCATCTCACCTCTCATAGAATGAATCATAGTTGAAATATCATTGTTTAATGCCCTAAGATAATAAAGAAAAATGTGATCAGCTTGAGGCTTGAGGCTTGACACTTGTTAGAATTATTTCCCAAGTTCTAGTAAAACGGATGTTGAAACTTGACATAAATTTGTTGGGAGCTCTTTTAATGGTAGATAGTTGTTCTATAAGAGATAAATGATCTGAATTGTCTTCAAATTGTTTCAGCAATTTATCACCTAAGTCATCCCAAGTTCTTATGCATCCAATTTTTATATTTCTATATCATTACAAGGCTTATCCTTTAAGAGATGCAGCTAAAAGTCTTAAGGCTACATCCTCATGAGTAATATTATGAACTGCACATAAGGCTACAACATCTTTAATGTGCTCTGTAGGTGTCACCTGATTTTCACCGAAGAATGATGGTAAACTTTTCATGGCAGCATTACGGATGTCATGGTAAATTGATATTACTAATGGGCTGAAATTTATAAATGTCACAAAATTTCTAGGTGGTTTGATTGCCATCGGAAAACTGGATGTTAATAGATAATTTGATTTGTGGCGAAGCAATGTTAGGAGGAGGGTTATCAAAAAAAGGTATATTATAAGGTAAAGTATTAACAAATCTTCTCCTTCTAGCAAAATTCAAAGGAAAAGAACAAACTCAGGGAGGAATTCCTCTTACCGATGATTTTATAGTCACTGTAGGCATGGAACATGCTGTAATACTCGTATGAAATCAGCTTTATGGAGTTGCCAAAACATCATAAAATCTTTAGAATAAATTGCTGCAACTTGCTCCTAAAAGTAACTTTTGATTTGTTGTAAATCTGTTGTAGATTTGATTAAAGGTCCCACCAGCATGCCAAAACTGTTATCTCTCAAAAGTGCACCCTATAGAGAGATGGTTGCAGGTTTTCTAAGCTTACAAAATTTTATCTCTCTTTCGTAGATACAATGGAAACACCTTAGGTCTATGGGTATACCTATTTTGAGGTGAGTCTCCGGTATCAAGGTCGGTTCCTTGTTGATGTATCAAAATGATTTTCTAGGGTTAAGGGTAAAAGATGGCTGTAAAATACTAAAACTGAGGTGATACACCAAATTTATATGAGGGCTTTGACTGAGTATATGCACAATTGATATGGGAAGGATTCTTGATGCACAAACCAACAGCTTTTCTGAGAATAATCAAGGCAAACACTTGTTGTGCGAGGAAAATATATCAACACCGATAAGTTAATCATGAACATTAAAATTATGTAGAAAATACTGAAATTGCTGCAGGGTAAGATGATTGTTCAAGGAATTTGCATTCACACGACTAATAGAAATATACACAAGACTCGTAAATAATTGGAAAGGCTGAAAATACTTCACACTTAGAAGGAAATACTGCAAATATTGCTTCAATTCTCTTCTATCCAAAAGAGTTCTCTTGTGCTTTGCCAAAGAACACAATATATAGAAAAATAAATTTCACCCCCTTCCTAAAAATAATCTAAGGCTTGTACTCACCCATGCATCCTATTTGTATCCTTTATTTAATAAAATATAAAGGAATAAAATATAACATGCAATTACAAATAGGCATTAATAGTCTTTGATCACATTATAGTCAAATAGAAGTTGACTATCCTATTTTTAAGAAAACAAACGTGAATAATTTGTTAATAATAAGCTTGCTTGCTGGGCAAGTCTCTTTCCTTGTGCATGTGAATTCATCTTTTGTATGTTCTGTGCTCTTGTGAAGCATGCAAAAAATCAACTCTCTGTTTGTGAGTAAAATAATTGTAATACTTGTAATATTTGAAAAAATAAACATCAATACACCAATTTGGTGGGCACCACCTCCATGCTCAAATTCTGATGTTGACATTCCTTGTCTAAGCGGTCATATGGGTGACATTCTTCAAATCATCTTCAACAACCTTGAGGTGGGGACCACCTCCATTCTACTTGGTTTGGCTACCTTGGAGGACTTACTAATATATAAGGTCAACAATTTTTGACAATGCACATGCCATACTATAATACTTACCACCTTTTGATTAATACATGCATGGTACATTAGTCAATTTTTACATATAGTTTAAAAATTCACCTTTTTGGTGAACATTGTTGGCATGATTTGGTCAGCACTTTGATCATGAGGACATAGTCTATGGTTTATACTCTTGAGATTCAATGCAATGATAATTTTCTTTAATCGTGGGGCTGGTAATCTGCTCTCCATGTTAACTCAACCCTTCACATTTTATGCTAGCACTTTGTCTTAAATATATTTGCCACTATGATTGGTTATGACCATGATTCTTGCACTTGGATTTTTGTGAACCGTCAATCTTGATCTTCATTTAGGGTTTCACTTGGATTTTAATGCGGTTGTTGGCAGGTGACCATGATGGTTTGCATTGAATGTGGAGATTGATTCTCATCCTTTGATCTCTCAGTCTTGGACATCTTCAGGGCCGTCGAGCTTGAGTTTGAACCTAACCCAACTCTTGAGCTCCGTGGCAAAGCTCATTTGACCTCAATGATCACTCCATTTGTTTTTTTCTATCCTATGAGTGAAGCCCTAGCAAAAGTTTGTTTCAAACCATTGGTTTAGCTTTGAGTGTGAAGCCCTAGTGAATTCTAACCAAGATTTTCATTCGATTTTGGGGCTCTAGGTTTATTTTTTTCTCGATGTACAATCCTAGCTGCCATATTTTCTTGCCTTGTGTGAGCTCAGCTTTGGAATTCTCTGTTATCAACGGCCACCATTTTAATTATTTTGAGTTCTGGGTCTACCCTATACCACAAGACTTGATCAAATTTTTGGTTGCATTTCTCGAGTTTGAGATTTTCTTCAAAATATTTACGTCTGCAGGAGCTCTGCGAAGGTTCAATGGCCTCCATTTTCGAGGGTTGTGAGCTTTATCTCATTTTGTAAAATGACCATCTGTTACTTTCTTGCACTTGCAATACAATGATTTTGAGAAAGGTAATCATATATTTGTATTTTCTATACTTTCCTGACTTTATATTGCTCATTTCGATCAATATTTAGATCACCTTTTACTTTTGAATCATATCTCCAGATCTGGCATTTTTACATTGTGGGTAATCGTGCTTTTCTTTGAAATTTTATCTTATTGCTAGATAGACCCAAATCAGTTGTGGGTATTTTCATATTTTTCTCGACTAGATTATCTTTAGCTCACATAAACAAAGGCCACCATTGTTGAAGTTGTGAAGCTCGATTTTTATGACTTTTCAAGCTTTGAGATATGGATGTGTTCATTTGTTGTTCTAATGTTCACTCTTGTGAGCATTCTACACTTTCTCTGACTATATTTTCAATGTTCCTTTGCTAGATTTCTTTTCCATTATGATATTTTGGGAAAATTCCCTTGAAGTTTGAGAGTACAAAGTTGTAGAAATTTTACACTTGATTGCTCATCATTGATTAAATCTTGTTTGATAATTCAAATGTCACTTTGGACATAATGATTCTTTCCTTCTTGGGAAATTACTCCCCCTTTCAGCTATTATGTTACTTTTTAAGATAGCCGAAGGGTCCTTGATTCTTGATTAGGACCTCTACTTCTGAAATTTGCATCTTTTGTATGAAGTTTTGAATACAAATCTGCAAACTAGCTATATACTTGAATGAAACCTTCATATGGAAAATAAACCTCTTCAATTCCCGAGCTTCATCCTTTAGTTTAAGAACAAGGGTTTCATTAGAGGGTTTCAGGGATTTCTTTTTTAGTTCTCTACTTGCAGTAGTAGTAACAACAACAAAGGAAGGATTTACTTCACTGTTTCCACCCCTAGATGCAACCGTAGCCCCTTCCCGAGGATAATCTTGTGCTCCCATTTTCATTCTAAACAGAACATTGCTTGTGTGATCTCCACCACTCAAGACTCCTCCACCAAGTCTAACCCCACTACACTCAAGAGAGGCACCTATAGGTTCTTTACTTTCTTTTTTAAGACTCCCTTGTCTCGAGATCTTGATTTTAACGATCACACCATTCTAAAGCGGAGGTCAAACCTTGTCATTATTGACACTGCCCTAAGTGAGCTCCATCATCTGTATATCCAAGTTCACCGCCGCCACCACCATTACTCCTACCACTTCCACTCGACCCACCGACTTAACTATTATATTTTCCCAAGTGTTTATCCTCTACTCCTTCAATTTTACCTCCACATGGCCAAAGTGATTACAATAACTAATGTCTCCATTTTTCATGCCTCCCGCAAACTTGCTAGGGTTAGGGCACAAACTCAACATTTTTAAGCATCATAGAGGAATATCTTTCACATTCATTAAACATAAGAGTAAAAATGTTAAGGAAAGAAACAATTATAGAAAAATGTTCTTCATAAATGCTACTTTATTTCTATTCACGTAAGAACACAGCTTACTAGCTCTTTACAAACAACATTTTATTCTCTCCAAAATTTCTTTTTAAATGAATTCTAACTTACTTTTATAATTAAAAAAATGTGTTACAAAGTAGTTATATATTTTTATAACATCAGATTATGACTTAATTAAGACACTTTAATTAATTAAATTTATTTTATTAAAGTAAAGTCGCTATATTAAAATAAATTTATGATTCAAATGACTTAAATAAAGTATAAAAAATATTTCAAATAAGTGGATACATGTGGACGCCAGTAGAAAGTGACATGGAAAACACATATATTAAACATTAACATATAGATACCAAGATGACACCTATGATTAGTGCCTTATCTTTTGGGCCAAATGTACACCTATCCCGATCGTATGAGAAATGAAATCATTGATCACCAATGATAACCTCGTCAAAACATTGAGACATCATTCTGACAATATCAAATCCAATATTCTCACCATTTTGAAATTCTCAAATGATTCCATCATTCTCGACTCATCATGGAAGAAGTGAGGTGAAAGGCAAGTCTCTCAAATGACTTGCATTTCTAAAATATTACTAGGAATCGTATGAAATCCCACCATTTTATCTTCCATATTAAACATATTTTTAGATTGATGAGTTTGTCAAGAGCATCAGGATTTAATTTTTCTAAGGAATAATATTGATTTCATTACTAGATCAATCAATTACACTTCAAGAAATTGTACCTAGCTCCTTTGAGTGTTCTTATCAATTAAATTACAAGTGGTCTCGTCATTGAATCCTTGGGTTACACACATGAATGATTACCCTTTGTCCTTTACATCATCAAATCTCTTACATCATTGAGCACCATATTGATGACTTTTTAAAAATTCATCCACTCAATTTGAAGCCCATAATGATTGAAATCTAGGATTTGTTTGCTAAGAAGAGGAGAGAATCCCATTTGTGTAATTTCTCGGATATCGGAGAAATTTTTTCAATAGTGATTATTTTAATCTTAGGAGACTCTCTAAAATGCTAGATTGAATCTCGAGAACTATGAATCTTATCACATATTATCATGTCTTTATTAATGATCCACAAATGTTGTATCAAAACATTATCAATCAATGCTTGGGTTGTGTAACCCATATTATTTATATATTTTGATAGAACGGTAGTCTCTTGATATCATACCACCGTTGTTGTAGTAGGAATTTTAACAATAGAAGAAATTGAGTTAATGAGGTGTTATACATATGCATAAAGATGCCAATTTTCTTTCGTAAGATGGACGGTTTGAGATTTTTACTTCTTAATCCACCACAAAATTATATCAATGGATTCTCAAACATGAGAAACATCATTTTCCATGGTTGATTTTTTTTAGAATGACTAGACTTCATAATCAGAAATAGTCATTTCCTACTTGTTCTTATCAACACTTGGTGCTGCTATGTTAGCATACTGAAGTCAATGCTTGTTTACTATAAATTTAAAGATGACCTTGGGATTTTTGGGGTTAAAATTATATTTCATTGATTCATTAGCCTCAAGATCAATCATGGTTGGTTTGATGTGCCTTTTCACTTCTTATTTCTCTCGAGTATCCACGAGGATACCTCTTCTTCATCATTTCACCACATATAATTCTAGCATTGGATGGGATTTGCTCCTATATTTGTGGCGGATAATAAAATTTAGGTGATTCTTGAATGGAGTCTTCATTTTTATAATGAGGAGTGGCCATAACATATTCATGATATATGAGAGAAGGTTGTGAAGTATTTATGGGATGCGAAGGCTTAGGTGAATTGGATATTTGAATCACTGAAACTTGTACCTAATCCGATACCATATATAGAGTGGTGTTATTAATCAACCATTGAGAAGTTCAATTTTTATTAGTTAAGAAATATTGGATTGATTGTGAGATCCCAAAAACATGATATTTTCCCTCATAGGCTTCTTTCCTCTTTTTTAGTTCACTAATCACCAAGGAAAATCGTGAGTGGATTTTGGTTTCCATTGCAACATATTTATATTCTCTTCTCACTTTGGTTTATTGGCCTCAAATCCTCATGTGTGTTTCTTTCATTTGTAGTACATTTGGCCAAATATCTCTCATACCAAACAAGACTC
This sequence comes from Taxus wallichiana var. yunnanensis, assembly GCA_018340775.1. Taxonomy (NCBI): domain Eukaryota; kingdom Viridiplantae; phylum Streptophyta; class Pinopsida; order Cupressales; family Taxaceae; genus Taxus; species Taxus wallichiana. Next base: position 289,180,994 of record CM031238.1, read on the forward strand.
ATCTTGATTACTTGTTGAATTTTTTCCTTGAGTGATGTGTCATCTCTTCTAGACCAATTGACCTTGGGAAGGGGTGATGCTTCAATCAAATATAATGCAAGATCAATCATGTTGAGGATAATGTCAATAAATCCTTGTGGGACATCTTTCAGTCTAAATGTGAATATTTGATTCAGATTCATTCAAGAGTAGCGTGAAATTGGACCTCAAACTCATCTACACAATTGGTCCAATAGTCTTCAACTTCTAGATGGTGTCTATATTTTGGACCAAGAATCCTCAAATATAAAAATCCCACCTTCTCAAAAATGGTTGTAGTATCACAACGGTCAAATTACCACCTTATTATATGTTTCAATTAATGTGGTGCATGTCATTACACTTCTCAATTATGTAGAATGTTATCTTTGTTATGAAATATTCTAATAGATTTGTATAATTTTCCATAATCGTGAATAGGTGTTGCTCCTTTGATGACAATTGAACAAAACTGCCAAAAACTTAATAGAAGTGGGCATCAAAAGCTTGAAATTTTTTCACATAGGTTCAAAGATAAATATAATTTTGTGCAACACCATTGAAGCTATAAGAAACATGGTGTCCCTTATGGCATTATAAAAGACTAAAATTTAAGTATTTATCTTTTTCTCTCTTGCACAAATCCTTTTTTGTGAGACTTTTATAACATTGAAAGTAAAAAACTCCACCACCACTTATTATCTATACTCCTAATTATTTAATTGTTGTGTGGGACTACTTATTGACCAAGATGCTCTTTCATCATATACCATTTGTATGTGAAATAATCCATGACATACTAATCATGAACATATTGTGATCTACTCAATGATATTACAATTATTAACAACACAGGGTATCCTCATTTATGTTACATCTTTAGCAACTTGATCCATCCACTTGAGTAAATATTATATATAATATTTCACTCTTGTTTGCTTAAGCATACATAAGTCTATTATACTGTCATTTTCATCCCTTTTCATCTCAGCAAAAATTTGTCTCCAATCCACCTACGATAATCCATCATTGTATTCTTACAAGTGGTTTAACCCTAATAGTATGGTCAAAAAAGGCTACATTGAAGATGGGAGAAAATATAATTTGTTCCTATAGATCTATCTTATTTAGAGACTTTCATGGTCTGTTCTTCCATATTAACTTATGATACATGAGTAGAATTACTTGTCTCCTTGCATATAATAAAATGTACCATATCAAAAAATGTTAGGAAATTTTTGTTTAGTGTTTACTTTAATATGGGTGATAGAATAATATAGGTTTGTTATTGTGAGTTACAACAACTCACGTATATAAGAGTTAGATGATAAATTTGTGGAGGTGGTTTTCATTAGATACAAGAGCCACCTCTCCTATATAATTGTAACTCTTCTATGCATAATCAATGAAGTATTTTTGAATATTTTCTTGTGCATTTTGAACAAAATTCGATATTTGGTATCAGAGAAGCGAATCCTAAAGTTGACAGTTTTTGGTTTGTACTAATATGATTTGGTAAATACTGGAGGGGCAATGATTATTCTTTATTTGCCCTTTGATATGAAAAAGCTTTGCAAATATTTAAGATAATAAGTGTTTTGTTTTGAGAGAGATACAGTTCAACGCCTATTTTGTCAGGAAGAGCATGATCTTTATTGTGCAGTTTTCTGCAGTTACGAGTTTTATTATTGGGCACTTATACACAAGCATGAATCTTCACATTTAAAAATCCATGATTTCCAGTATTATCTTTGACATCGGTTTAGTACTGTCTTATTTTCCAATGCTTGCAGTTCAATCTGATCTCAATTTTTGAATGAGTCCTCTCTGTCACATTGTCATCAACTGCCACGACATAGACACCTCCGTCGTGGACTATGACATCTCTACAGTCGCTTCTCCAAGCTCCACCTTCCACTACGACCTCAACCAACCTGACTGCACTTCAACTCCACAGAACATGACTGATCTCCAAACTACCCAGCCCGTGTTTTTAGGTACTATGTATATATTTGTGTTTAGTAAATTTTCAAGTCAATTTTATAAGTTTAATTTATTCTTAGCCAAAGTTTAAGTCTTTTTGTAATACAATTGTTTAATGGTTATTTTTATTTTTGAACTAGAGATTCGTTAAGAGTATCAATTAGATGTCTTTATGATTTTGTTAAAAATTAAAGTCTTTTGTCATCGTTGTTGTCAAGTGTCATTAAAAGTATCACGAGTCATATTTAAAGTTAGTATTTTCATTTTTAATTTTCTTCCATGTGTCTACTTGGAGTCAAAATACATATGTAGTATGTAATTTCTTATGTTTCAAAGTCACAAAATTTGTTAAAAAGTCTTCATTGTCAAATTGTCAAAATTCAGTTTTTTTTTTTCATGGAAAAGTTAAGTCATATTCAAAATTTGATGAAAATGACTTCCACACATGGCAAGTACGAACACAACTATTTCTTATTAATACATACATGTGGGATGTCGTTGTGAGAAAAGTGACGAAATCGGTAGATACCGACGAAGCAATGAAATGGAAGAGTAAATACCAAAAAGCCACATCAATCATTGGAATGGGACCATTTGATGCTTATTTGCATCATATGGACTTGTCAAAATACTCTCATACAATTTGTAATACATTAAACAAATTGTTTGGTTCACAAGTTGGAAGCACAACGATAACATTGAAGCAAAGATTATTTGGTCTTAAAATGGAAGAAGGTGACAGCATGGTAGAGCACATTAGTAAGTTTTGATCCATCTCAAATCAGTTAGTTGGAATTAAAATAGATGTACCTGATGATGATGCAAAGGTTGTTTTATTGAATAACATGCCAATATGTTATTCTAATATGGTTTTTACATTGAGTAAAATTAATCCTAGTTTAGAAGATCTCATTTCTTCTTTACTTGAAGAAGAAAACAGAATTATGACTATTGAACCAGAAGATACTACAATGTACTTGGTAGAAACAAGAAAGAATTTTTTTTTAGAAATAAAAATACGGTTCAACTTTGAAAGGTACAAAGAAACAACTTATCTACTACTATTATAAACAAATTAGTCATAAATCTATAAATTGCGGTAAAAGAGCACACAATTTAATTGATGGGAAACTACAAGACAATGCCATGACTATTGATGAAGGAGAGAATGAATAGGAAGGAAATACTAATCATGTAGAAAATCAAAGTGATGAAGATTTTCTATACAAGATTATTTTCTACTGGAGGTCGAGGAAACGAAGATTGGAGATCGAGATAGTGACCTTTCATCAATCATCAACGACGGGCCGCACTTTTGGTATGATGACATTTGTTTTTTTAGTGTGGCATGAAAAATAAGAAAAGATGATGTAAATTCCTGTTCACTTGTGTGTATTTCTTATTTACCCTCCTCTTAGAGATGCACATCCCTCGTGCCATTATAAGAACAAGTAAATTAGAATTTTTTTGCATATTGGAAGATTGGAAGGAGAATAATGGATGATGTGTTTAGTCCATATATGACCTTGCAGTGATATGATGCATCCATATATCAAGGACATTATTTTTCGACATGTGATATGAAGTGGCAGATATAGGGATAAATTATGATGACAAACACAAGTTTTAGACCATATAATATTTATGAGGGCACAAGAAATCATACATATAATGTATTAATAAAATAGTAAATTATAAAATTATAAAAATGTCCATGATGCCTTGAAAATAGAATTCAAAAGAAGTGCATGGAAAAAATATTTCCAGACCTCAAGGAAATCAAGAAATAATATATTGTGAGTCGATATTGGAATACGACCTTAAAGTATCGAGTGTAATGATCACAACAATATATATATATAATTGTAATGATACAAGGAATGCCACATGATTTATGGAAGTATTACAAAGTAAGATTTGGTTTTCCATTATGCGAGCAAAGTTCACTGTACAATCCCAAACTATTAAGGCCATGATATAAGTATAAAATATCTAAAATTGTGGAGAGAGTTCATTAACCAATTGTAAAACTAAACCTAAATTGGTACTATCACGAGGAGCATCTAGGAATTATAGGAAGGAAATAAAACCCATCTTAGTATTTTGTGAAAATATTATAGAGAATAAAGGAGTCATGGGCATCAACACCATAAGATGTTTGGGAACAAACCCTTTATTTCAATGGATAGCATAGTAAAATAATGCATCTTTGTTCAAGTACAAGGTTATCGTATGGTAAAATGTAAATTAGTATAGCAATCTTTTTACCATCCTAAGAGTGTATTTTGTAAAATTTGTCAGTTCATTATCCTCCAATGAAAATATTTTAGGCCATTGATAGATTTTTGAGATCAATTGACTTGTGGTGTATTTACATTTAAAAGTCAATTACAGAAATCTGTACAACATCTTTAGGGGAAGGGATCGTCACTCTACTCGAACCTTCGAACTCAAGCTCATCCTTCTTTGAAGAACATAAAGGTTTAGGTTCCTCCACCCTAACATATAATATAATGGGATCCACCACCTCCCCAATAGCCATACAAAGGTTAACTTAATAACTCAAGGAGACGAGCTACTTCATAGAGGGAAGGTGGATATAATGCGAAGGAGAATATCAAGGTGGTTATCAATAATGGAGAAGATGATATCAATCCTAGAGACAACCAATAGTTTTTAAATTTGAAGAGAGCCTAATAGTAACCACATTACACACAATGACTTACAATGGGAAATATATCGAATATATTTCAAAGTTGTTGTAAAGCATCATATAGAGGAACGTTTCACATTAGAGTTGTAAAATTGGTAATATATTGAATATATTGGAAAGTTGTAAAATTATTGCACATTGTCAAATTTATAAATGTAGTTCCTAGAAAAAGCATAAATATTCACAAAATAATAATATTTTAGAAGAAAGATAAAACACTAGATCCCTTGAAAATAAATGAAAAACTTAAAAGAACAAATAGAAGAGTACCTTCATCCAAGGAAAAGAAAGAAATTATTGGAAGAAGGCTACCTAATTGTTAAATTAAATTTGAAAGAAATGATGCATGGACTTCAAATTGTATGGAAGTGGAAGTGTAAGTATATTTCCAAGATGTTCACAAACTAAATCAAAAGGGATTTTTTCCACTCTCATAAACTTTCTCTAAATTTTAAATGTACTACACAATGAAGGTATTTTGCATAATATAGCTAGTGTTTTTTAAGACCCTACTATAATGTACAACATACACTATTGATATTCCCAAGTCAGTTTGATATGTTAACATGAGGAAGCCCTTCAATGTACGTAAATTTTTGGACATCATTCTAGCAGGTTGTGAAATAAATGATGTAGTCTTTAATTTTTAAAGCACATAGAACAGGATAATGTGGTCCACTTAGAAGCCATGGGTAAGCTACTCTAAAATATACTCTTGTAATTATGAAAAAAAAAATTATTGTTCGGTGGACCCTATGTTTTTTTTTTGCAATATATTAAAATTAGAGTAGGAATCATACCATGTGAGGAGATTTGGAATTCATTGATATGAATACAAATGAGACTAAATATCTAGTTGTAATTAGCAAGAGATGGGCATATGATGGAAAGATGATCATTAATTCAATCACCAATCAGATGTAAGATCATTTGGATCATTTTGTCATTGTCATCTCCATGATTAAGACCAAAAAATTCCCTTATAATATCCCAAAGGACCCCACATAATCATATACACATTAACTAAATAGTTTGTTTAAGTTAGATCAACTTAGGTGACACCAAAAAGGGAAAATGGTCACTTAAGCAAAAGTGGAAGATAGAAGGGATGTAGAACCTTTTGTAATCCTATGGAGATTCCCCCTATTGTGAAAACATGGAATGCTTTCATGGATGAGGATCGAGCATATCATACATGATCACCAAAATAAGCATGAGATATGGAGAATCTATTAATTTCTAGAAACGCACCAACATAACATAAAGTGGAAAGGAGGAAGATATATTCCATGGGTATCGAATTCTCAAATTAGTAGAGAACCAAATTTTTCTATGAAGAATTGGGTGTGAAGGGAACATGAATTACATTGTATGTCAATGGTACATGCCTCTCAAAGATATATTCCACATTATTTTTCTAATCAACTTTTAGTAATATGTGCCTTAGGTGGAAATGAGAGTAAGTGGATTGAATTGTGCCTTAGAGGTGATTACATAAATGTGTTTGGATACTCATAGAACAATGAATCAAGACTAGGAAAAAGAAACAAAAATGTAGTGTGCAAGATCTGCATATTTTCCCAAGTTTACTATAGAGAAATACCCTTAAATTAATATACATGCTTGTATACACACTTTAAAATAACATATTGCACCTAGATGGTAGGTTCACATATTTAAGGAAACTATAATTTGGACAAAAATGGATGAGCGAGAGAAGGATCCTAGGAAACAAGATGTTTTTCAAAATCTGGTAGGTCGGGATTGTGAACAAGAAGTGGCTATGACTGAAAATCCTCTCTTGTGGGCTGAACAGATTTTCCATAAATGGAAGACATCATTCCAGTGTCGGCCACATGGGTGGGCATTGCTCTTACATTGCAGATCCTTGAGGAGGTTGTGAACCGATCTCCGAGAAGATACAAAATTTCCCAAAGGGTAACTTCTCTAGCTTAAGACCCAAAATTGATTATGTTAGACCCCGATCCAGGAGAAAATGGAAGCAATTTGGGCATCCGACAATGTGGCCATTTCAAACAGCTCCTTCTTGTTTATTTTTTTACTTCAAGAAGATATATTGAATGTGCTTCAAAGAGGTCCTTGGTTTTATGGAAAAACTATCTTGTCTATATGTAGCTAGTTTCTAGGATCCTCTATTAGGGCTCCCTTATCTTTCCAAAGTGTGGGTTAGACTATCAGCCCTTCCCTTGGAGTTCGGGAATAGATGTATTTATAGGCGTTACCTAGGCTTTGGGTAGCTTTATTGTAGTGGATTCAATGAATATGGCCCGCACTGATCTCATATTTGCTAGAATTTGTGTTAATGTGCCACAAGGAAAGAATTTGCCTCCCACTATCCTTCTTTCTTCAATGTTCGGGTCATGGGATTAGCGCTTGGTTTACAAATCCTCCCCTATTTTTTGCTGTAAGTGCCAAACTATGGGTCATGGAGATTTTAGTTGTAAAGAGAAGTCTCAAATCTAGTGTAGGAAATGCGTGACAACTTTGGGTATTCATTCTTTGGCCAAGTTTTTTCCTTGTCCGGTTTTTTCCCCTAAGGCTCCTTTGGATGGGTTGGTCGGCTCTAGTGTTGTGGCAGATGAGGAGATGGTGTGCATGGCAGGCCGGGTGGAAGCGTAGTGTGTCTTTGGGAGGTCATTTTGTTGCAAGACAACTTGAGGTTTGGTCATGGGCTACCCGTGATGAAAATAGAGCTTCCTTACCACTTTTTTGGCTTCTAATTTGTCATTTAGCATACAGGGAGGAGTCTTTTGAGGAAAACAGATGGAAAATTGTTTCGAGAGATCCTTTTCCTCGGAGGTCATATTTTGCATTGTGAAGATATGGGGGATGATGGACTGAGAGTTTAAATAATGAGGAGGAAGTTGAAATGCACAACAAAAGCTTGGATGAAGTAGAAGATAAAGGAAGTTTGAAAATAAAGAGCATATGGAGGAACACATTGAAATCCCAGCTCTGCTAAGATCAAAATTGTTCTAAACATTAAAAGACCAAATCTTGATTTAGATGCGTTGGTGGAGAATTTTTGGGACAATGCTTCTAGGGACCTTGTTAAATTCAAATTTTTGGATTTCTAGTAAGGTACTCACTACAATAGTTACATTTTTAGTACCATTGACTTTAGAAATCATGTTTATTTCATTGCTCATTCTTGGTAGGAAGAGGATGGAACCAAGTTCATTCAAGAATATCGAAACAATATTCTCTTCCTTGGGGCTAGCTGCCCCCTTCCTGTTAGGGGCATGTTTGGAGGTTTCTTTTTGGCTTTAGTTTGTGGTTAATCTTTTTACCCTTTTGTCTACCATGTTCCTCTTTTTGTTTTTGATTGGTTCTTCTCATGTTGTATCTGTCATTTTACAGCACTGGGAGCCACAATCCCTAGTTATTACCCTATCTAATAAAAAACATATTTAAGGAAATTCTCATACCATTGCCTAAATCCTAGTACATACATTAGGAAATAAGAAGGTAAATGTATAAGTGGGATCACCTTAAACAAGATTTCGTATAAATGTTCGCATTTGAAGATCAGAATCCAATGTTGCATACAACTCAAAATATTAAAACATTTCTATACTATTGAGGAATAGATTCTTAAAGTTGAATAGAATTGAAAGATCCAACAAAAGCATAAGGGGATGGGTGTGCAAAAATATGTAAATATACTGAAAAGCATGATTTAGTTACCAACTCCTCCTACTGAAACCCCCAACAAGTATGATATAATAAGGGGGTTGAAGGAGACCAGAAAGTGAAGATGATATGGAACTATACAGAATGTTTGAGCCAAAATACATTCCAATCCCCTCCTAGATGGGGAACTCAAACAAAATAAAGAAGAAAATAACCTATATACTCCTTAAAAAATAGAAAAAGAAGATTAAGGGATGCTTTAAGAAGCTAAGGAAAAAGGTAGGGAATAACATATGGTCAACTAGTGAAAAAGAGCTTGCCGGATACAGGTAATTAGAGGGTTCTTATGTTAGTGACCATATGAGACTAGAGGGCTCAATTATAGGATTTAAAAAAATATTCAACTCTTGAGGTATTGTGAGGATGTGTTCCATGTGAAATTCAATCAAATCACGAGGGTGGGATCTCATGGACATGCACATTAAGATGAAATAAGGTTTCTAGCTAGTGAAGACTAATACCTAACATGAAAATCAAAACATGAAATAATGGTTGAAGATGGAATGGTCTCTAAGATAGAGAATTCAGATTTTGAAGGCCTACTAATAATTCATCCTATGAATACAAGGGAGATTTACATTCACGGAGTTTATAAGACATTGAATGATGTATGTGTAAATGATCCCTTTCAAACCCCTTTCACATAGGAAATTATTGAAGTAGTTGTTGGCCATGAGGTTATTATTCCATAGATGGGTCTAATGGATATCATAATATCCCAATTTCTTCTTAATACCAAGATGAGAAAACTTCCATAATTGAATGGGGATCATTGTATAGAGTGATGTCATTTCGACATAAAAATCACATTTACGCTTTTAAGAGTCGTAAGAACTCAATTTAAGGATTTTATGGATAATTTATTAGAAGTAGATATTTATAGCATTGATCGATATACTCTATTTTCAATTGAAAATTTATCAAATTTGTGCTTGATGTTGGAATGATGTTGATATTTGTGCATTACGTTGAACTTAAAATATTCTTATTTTTCACTATATTTGGTGTATTATTTGGGACATACGGTATGAAAATATGAAATTTTGGTAGTTAAGGGAAAAATGGAGTAATCATAGGCCCAAAACGTCACTCAATTCAATCATAAATATTTTCCTTCTTGGGTCATATAGGATACTACTAGAAGTTCATTGAAGGATATATCAATATTGTAGTACCTATGAAAAAGCTTTTGCATGACAACTGTAATGATTGAATGAAGTCCAGATTTCCAAAAGTTATTCAATTAACTAAAATGAAAGATTTCTATGAAACCAATATTAGTATTTTTGCATTGAAGTAAAGTGTTTAATCTCCATGTTGATGCATTAGGGTCCATAATATGAGTAGTACTTATGACACCATGATAAGGGGGATTAGATCATTCCATTTATTTTGTGATCAAGAAGCTATCTAGTACACAAAATAATTATACTAAAACTAAAAGAAAATCCTTGTATATGGTATTCCCACTCCAAAAGTTTAATTATTATTTTCTTGCAACCCCATTTGAAATATTCACTTCTCAGGGTATTGAAGTTTTTAGTGAATAAACCTTTGTTGTGATGTAAGATCTCTACATGGCTAGTGATGCTCCAAGAACACATGTTCAAAATAAATATCAAATAGTAGAATATGTTGGAATAGATCATTTCATAAGGATAAATACAAAAGGAGGACCTAGAAGAACTAAATGAACATTCTCTAGATGCACACTTATTTCAAGAACAATACAATCCTAGAATAGTTGGAAAAGAGAGCTATTTTCCTACATAGAAGCTAATTTAATGGTGTTACCTTTAACCATCTTGGATGGATTCCCTTACAAAGTAGGGGAATATGAGGTATTGTTCATAATGGTTTTGGAGTATGAACGCACAATGATACTAAGAGAATCACATAGAGATGCTATAGAACAATTATAGGGGATTCAACTACAAGAAAGACATTGCAAGATGGCATATGGGGACTTACAGTATTCTCAAATGCAGACTGGTTTTACAACATTGTGATGTCTCTTAATTAATTGGGAAACCAAATAGAAGTGTAATATTTCATTGAATTTAGTTTCAGGTCTGCCACTACTTGAGAAATGGGGTAACTCATTTTTTGAGGTATGTCAACTCACAATCCAAGTACTCCCATTAAAGCTACATCAAAATGAAATGGATGTTTTAAGAAAATGGGAAGAAACAATAGCCACACCTAATTATGCAATAAAAGATGCAGCTAAGTTACTCTATGAAAATATCATGACAGGTTTTAGGTGTTTGTAAGAACTCATAATTGGAGGGACTCATTTTATAAATAATAAAATCAAGATTATCACTGAAGAATTAAAAATTGTACACCAGAAAACTACACCGTACCACCCAAAAGCGAATTAGAAATCATCTAGCCAAGATTTACAATATATAAAGGTATGATTGAGAAGATAGAATTCCTATGGTACTCTTGGCATGTGGTATAAATTTCAAGTGTATCATAACAAATACACCATGTCAGTTGGTGTATGGAATGGAAGAAGTAATGCCAATGGAATACATTTTTGTAAGCTTCTGAATCATAGTGGCCACATGGTTCAGTGATAAATAATAAATTTAAAATGGGTAGTTGGACTGGGCTAATATGGAAGAAACCCAAATGGTCATAAAATTGAGTAATGAATCTCACAAGTGCAGCCAAAAGAATGGCACAATAGGAATATGTGTACGAATGAATTTGAATAGCAACAATTGGTACTGGTCTACGAAATCGAGTTCAAACAACAGACAAGATATTTGCGCATAAAGTGCAGAGTGTCATATATCATCCACCATATAACATTGCAAGGAACAATCATGTTGTCATATTTACATGGCAATGTTCAACCAGGGACAATAATCGGGAGTATTCTAAAAGCATTCCATTATTAATTACATTAGACATAACCAGAAATAACTTCCAAAAGGCACAAATTTCGGGTGGAATTTTGAGATCAGTGTATGGTGTGAGTAAATAGAGGATTGATAGAAGGAATTTATCAATTGCGTGTTTTATAGTTGCATGTTTGAGATCTGCAATAGAAGTAGAAGAAGTGAAGAACCAGTCAAAAATTTCTCGGTCCCATATCAAAAGTGAAAGGTGGATCATATTTATGAGAGACGTTAGATAAGGCTTGTAAAATCAATTCAGTCCCAGAATACAGAATAATAGAAGAAGATCAAATACACGCAAAAATGTAAATAAACAAGAAAATACCCAAAAAAGGTGAATTGGAACAATGCTCTATAATGGAAGCTCCAAAAAGATAAAACGATTAAATTCGATTATTCCATTCTCTATAATGAAAATAAACAATAAAATACCCAGAAAAAACGTGACATGGAACGACTAGCCCACATTCCAATATTTAGGATCACCCTAAGATAATGCAGACTCTTATCAATCAGTATTATTAGCGTGTCACTGTGTTCATTGTGCAAGAAGTTCAAATCACTTCTACAATCATATCCAAAGCCAGCAGACTACCAATAGAGGGATGTCTATGATTTCTTTAAAATATACAAATCCTTCATTTTATGGATACACAAAAGTTGTGTACACTGCAGAACACAAAGGTAGAGGAATCCCACTCAGAGTTATTAGAGAAAGGTCTGTGTGGATTTTGGGAAAACTAGTTTATGAACATTATTGGAAATTTTCTCGGATAAACAAACAAGCATCACTAAGGGTATTGGAGATGCTTTTGTGAATGTGGAACAGGTGCGATGAATCCCATTAGTTGAAATTTCACGCACACAAGATAAACGGCAATACACATAAGATAGTTCATATTGTGGGGAAGCCATTTAAATATGGATGGCTCACATTATTCCTACGATTCACACAATAGAGAAGTCCTTAACGAATAATTAAGGTTTATGATGGCTATTACCCCCTGACTAGTTTGATAAGTACATACAATCAAATACATAAATAACTTTTGAGGATCAACAGAAGTTAGGGCCATGGATGCGAAAAATATGGGAGAAAAGAAGCATAAGTACAAGGATCACAAGAGATTTGTAGATGCAAGTTGAACCTTGGGGTAAAATCAAACTAGTCCACAATGTGTTACTTTTGTAATCTGAAGGGATTAACGTGTAACACGTATTGATGTTTTCTTTCTTTGTTATCACAGTGTTACTGCACACCAAACTAAGCATACATCGTGGGATGATCCCAACTAGTGTTCTTCCTTGAAAGTGGAAGCTCTAACCCAATTAGTAATTTAACACCCAAAAGCTTCTAGAGTACAAGAAGAATATGTATTGGGAGAAACTACTTAGCCACACTATAAGTCCCTAAAAAAATAAGAAGACAAAGAAAAAGTAGAAGCACATTGTACATGCAACATAGAGAGAGGAACAAGAACTAGAAGAAACCTGACTTTCTAATTGGTTCAAAGAGTTTAACTTTGTAGAGATGAAAATTGTGGGTTTAGAGATGCAAAAATATAAGGTTAAAAACAAAGAAGAGATGCAGATATTAAACTTTTCTCGTTAAGATTTTGTCAAATCTTCGTTGCTCAATTTCTCCATTGCAAAATGCATACAAATGCCTCAAATATATAGGGGTATTTCAAAAAGATAGATTTATGAGCAAGCTAAGCAAAGAAATGTTGTTGGGTGGGAGAGAAGAATTTACAATTGATTTGAAATATTCTTCAGATTTTCCTTGCTGAAAAAATCTGTCAGACTTAAATGAAGTAGTTGAAATTACACACAAATCCCAACACTCCCCCTAATCTTAACTACCATGATACTACACCAAGACATTCCCTAAGATACACAAAGGTATCCTTTGGTAAAGGCTTCGTGAGAATGTCGGCAAACTGGTCTTCAAACCTGCAAAATTCCAGATATATCTCGCCATTGTTGACGAGCTCCTTGATGAAGTGATATCTGGTGTCGATGTGCTTGCTCCGCTTGTGGAACACATGATTCTTTGACAATGCAATTGCTGAATTGTTGTCACAGAAGATCTTAGTTGTTTCTTCTTGATAGTGTTCCAAATCTGCTAGAACTCTCCTCATCCATACTTGCCTCACAGGCTACTACATATTCTGCTTCTGCGACAAGAGAGTGACAATGGGCTACTTCTTGGATGCCCATGAGACTGCACCTGAACAAAAATGAAATACATATCCGAACGTGATTTTCCTGTCATCAATGCTACCTGCACAATTATTTTTGTGTATCTAATTAATCTAAAATCATCAGATGGTGCATACCAAATTCCATAATTTGTAGTTCCAGAAACATATCTTAGTATCCTCTTTCCTACAAGCTAGTGTGATTCTTTAGGAGTCTCCATGAACCTTGAGATGAGACTGACTCCATACATTATATCTAGCCTTGTTTCTATCAAGTACATCAAACTTCCAACAAGTCTTTTGTACAATGTTGGATCAACTGGTGTTTTTGCTAGATTGCATTTCAGCATATTTAAACTCTTCAACACATCATGTGTAAACTTGGTCTGACATATGAATATGCCTTCTTTAGATTGAGTCACTTCTATGCCCAAAAAGTATTTCATCAACCCTAAATTTGTCATTTTGAATTCCTTCTTCATGGCTGACTTAAACAAGTCAATAGACAGATTTCCAGTGAATATGAGATCATCAACATATGAACAAACTATTAGAATCTAACCTCTACTATTCATCTTGATGTATAGGGTTGGCTCATTGTTGCTTCTATTGAATCCATTCCATAGAAAATATGAATCTATTATGTTGTACCAAGCTCTCAGAGCTTGCTTTAGACCACACAAGGCCTTTTTCAGTCTACAGACTTTATGCTCTTGTCTATGTACTTCATATCCAAGTGGTTGTTGAACATAAACTTCTTCTTCCAAAAAACCATTTAAGAATGTTAACTTGACATCCATTTGATATACTTTCTAGTTATTCTGAGTTGTTATGGCTAAGATAGTTCTAACTGTGTCAAGTCTAGCCACCAGTGCAAAAGTTTCATTATAATCAATTTTGGGTTATTGTGAGAACTCATTACTACCAACATTGCCTTGTGTTTTTCCACATATCCATCTACATTGGATTTGGTCCAATAGACCCACTTAACACCAACAACATCTTTACCTTCTCGGCAGATTGACTAAGTGCCAAGTTTGATTCTTTTTAATAGAATTCATTTCTTCATCCATAGCTTTATCAATCTTCATTTTGTATAACATCTTCAAGATAAATAGGATCACCTTGTGAAAATAATGCAAAATCAGAATATAGCTCTTCATTTTTATCATTTTGATCATATATCTCCCTCAAACTTCATGTCTTCTTGGAGGCGTTTCTAAAACGAGATTTGAGTTCTGCTAATGATTGATTAGATGAATCACTATTTTATGGACTAGTAGTTCCTGCATTCCTCCAAGGTTCACCAGGCTGAAAATTTGTTCAAGGTCTCCGTACTTTCTGTGGAATAGGTGTCCTGAAATTAACTCTTGAATGAGTTCCTTGAGGATTGTTAGTTGTTGGTGGGTTCTGAGGAGTTACAACTTAACTCTATTGACCAGGTTGGGCGCCATTATAGTGAGCCCTTTTAGAGCTGGTTGATTGTATTATGCACCATTTCCTTCCACTTCATATTCTTATGCGACACCTCTATAGAGATACTTGTCTCTAAATCAATACTTCCATCCTATGCTTCATTTTCTATAAAATCAACATCTCTACTGATAATAGCCTTCTTGGTGATGGGATTATACAACTTATAGGCCTTTAACTGCTCATTGTAACCAACAAAAATGCATTTCTCACCTCTATCATCCAATTTCTTTCTCAATTTTGTAGGTACTAGTGCATACGCCACACATCCAAATACTCTTAAGTGTGTGATGATGTTTTTCTTCAGCTCCATGCTTCCTGAGGAACCTTGTCTCAGTGACACTCTTTGTTGGCAACATGTTCGATAGGTAGGCTGCACATGTAACCACTTCTGCCCAATGCTCATTTAGCAAGTTTTTTTCCTTCACTAGACTCTTGGCCATATCCATGAGAGTCCTATTCTTTATTTCTGCTACACCATTTTGCTGAGGTGTATACTTAGTTGTCAAATGCTTGTGTATCCCATTTACCTTGAGAAAATTTAAAAATTCATTTGAAATATATTCGCCACCTTTGTCTAATCTGAGTACCTTGATAAAATGGCCACTCTACTTCTCTACAAGGGCCCTGAATTCCTTAAAAAATTTAAGGTATATTATTTGTGGTTCAAGAAGTATACCCATGTCTTCCTACTAAAGTCATCGATGAAGGTCAGAAAGTGCGTGCTTCTGCCTATCAAGGGTTTCTACGTAGGTCCACATATGTCTATATGAACGATTTCAAGTGGCTCCTGAGCCCTATATGCCTTTCCAAATGAATTTTTTTCTTTTTCTACTTTGCTAGAATGCAACTTTGGCATGGCATTTCAAGTGGCTCAATTAATGGTATTCCATTCACCATATTCTTCTTGTAGAGAAAATTTATGCCATTAAAATGTAAATGTCCAAGCCTTAAATGCCAAATCCAAGCCTGATTTTCTTGATTGACTTGGAGTGCAAATGGAGATGTCATACTTGGAAATCCTCTTTCAGTGAGGTCTTGACATTCCATAGGTGATTTAGAGTTAGCACTTGCTAGGCTTAAAAAACCTTCTCGAAATTTTTATTTTCATTTTCATTTCAAAAATGCCTAGCGCCCACTAGGCTTGAAAAATTCATTGACAAAATATTTGAATTTCTTGGCTTGAAGGAAGCCTAGTACGCTGCTAGGCTTAAGACACCTCCTTGAAAATTTAATTCTTCTTCTTTTCTTGGAAGAACCCTAGCACCCGCTAGGGTTGAGGAACCTATTTTAATATTTTTTTATTCTCTTCATTTGGAACATGCCTAGCTCCTGCTAGACTTGAGGAACCTCCTTAACAAATTTTTCTTCTATCCATATTTTTTTGAGAGCTAGCGACTACTAGCCTCATGTCACTTTGTACTTTCAATTGAAACATTCTATTTTTGTCATTTCAACCTTAGCTATCAACTTGTTGCTTAGATTTCGATCCCAAATAACACATTATGCTTTCTCAAAATACACTTTTTAGCCTTTCTGTATTAACTAGCCTGTGATCATGAGGTTGTGTTTCAACCTATGGACATAATAGACATCAAGAATGGAATTTTTTTCTCATTGTTTTGTCTTAATACTTATGTTCCCTTTTCAGTTACTTCGAAACTTTGTTGTCATTACTCAATTTTACCTCTAACTAGATAGATTTTTCCTTTCTAGAAAACAATTCTTTTGAACCCGTCATGTGGTTACTATAACAACATTCAAAGAACCATACATCTTTTGTGCTCTTTTGAGGAACATGACAAGTTAAAAACATAGTACTTCCAGAATTACATTCTTTTGAAAAATTTGTACTTTATTTTCTTGAATCATACTATCTTTTTGACATTCGGTAGCATAATGCCCATATTTTTTACAATAATTCCATTGAATATTAGATTTGACATACCTTTCTTCATGTGAATGGTTATGATAGTGACTGTGAGGAGATTTTTCCTCTACCTCTACTTGAAAACTCGATTGAAGTGGTTTCATTACTTGGATGTGGAGATATGCCTCCTTTTGCATTAAGTCTTCCTCTTCTTCTGTTGTTCACACATTTTCCTTTGTCTCTACTAACTGAAACTTGTCTCTTAAACGCATGCTTCAAAGAGGAATTTCTAGATCTGTTAAGTCTTTGTTAATGGGATAATAGATATCCTATTATCTCATCTACAGAGAGCTGAGTCAAATCCTTGGACTCATTAATGGAAACAACAATGGAGTCAAACTTGGCTAGTAGACTCCTAAGGATTTTTTCTATAATCCTCTGGTCTTCTAAGGTCTCTCCATGCGACCTGATCTGATTTATAACACCCATCACATGGGTAAAAAATGAATCAACACTATCGACTCTTTCATTCGAATATTTGTAAAATATCTCCTTGAAATTTTAAGTTTAACAAGTTTTACTTTGCTGGTGCCTTGATAGGCAGTTTCTAAAATATCCCATGCTTGCTTAGACCTAGCGGTTGCAGCCACTCTAGAAAATATAGACATGTCCAGGCCTTGCTAGATAAAAACTAAATTTTTTGCATCCCTTTTTCTCTTTTCTTTAAGTAGATCCGTGTCTTCCTATGACAAAGGATTATAGGAAACTTGATCTGCTGGTTCAAGGAAGCCATTTCTGACAAGTTCCCAAGCATCTCAACTATAAAAAGGGTTTTCATTCTAATAGCCCAATAATCATAGTTTTTTCAATTAAAAATTGGGATTTGGGGATGTACAAGACTCCAGCTATTCCCATCCATGGAAAAAAATGAAATGTATTGATTTAAAGCAAGAAAATCGTGTAGATTTTAAAAAGACAAAAATTTGACTTGCGGGAAAATGTGAGCAACACCTTCGTTGGCATGAAATCACATACCCAGATTTAATATTTTCTCCCTATGATGATTTTTAATTCTGCTCTGATACCAGATGTGGGAATAGGGATGCAAAACTATAAGGTTAAAAAGAGAGAAGAGATGTAGAAATTAAACTTTTGTATTAAGATTTTTCCAGAGCTTCGCTGCTCAATTTCTGCACTATAAAATGTGTACAGATGCCT
This sequence comes from Taxus wallichiana var. yunnanensis, assembly GCA_018340775.1. Classification (NCBI taxonomy): domain Eukaryota; kingdom Viridiplantae; phylum Streptophyta; class Pinopsida; order Cupressales; family Taxaceae; genus Taxus; species Taxus wallichiana. Next base: position 289,199,096 of record CM031238.1, read on the forward strand.
CAAATATGTAGAGGTATTTCAACAATATAGCTTCATCAGCAAGATAAGCATTAAATTTTGTTAGGTGGGAGAGAATATTTTACAATTAATTCAAAACATTTTCCATATTTTCCTTGCTAACAAAATATGTCCGACGTAAATGAAGTAGTTGAGATTACACACAAATTGCAACAAAAATAAAATAATACAAGGTGATACAAATAATTTTAGATGAAATATGATGGGACACATAAAATCTAGAGGATGGAGAGTACTTCATATGTAAAGAAATCAGCATGGTGCAAGTGCAAGCCAAGGTTCACTCGAGAAGGTTAATTAAATTTCCTTTACTCCCTCATTGTTTGATGATCAATGTAGAAGTAGATAATGTACTAAAAGAAGATATTTTCTATGATTAAACAAATATGTATAGAAGGTTTGGGTACACCCACAACTAAAGTTATCAATGTAGAAGAGGAATCCCATAAACTTCATAGTTTATCCTCTACAAAGAAAAAAAAGGTAAGAGTGAGCTTGTATAAACCAATGTGAGCCCATTAAAATTAGTGTGCATCCATATGAAACTAGAGGTGTAACTACTTACAATACCAGAATGAGGGGTGTAAAAATGAGGCAAAATGTTATAGATAGAATCATGAAATGAGATTCATTGGATACAAAAAGAGGCAAGAACATTAGGAGGCTATAGAGAGGAAATCTCCCATAAAGAACATGGAAAATAACAAGACACACGTGGTTAAAATATTGTGTGTCTCATGAGACCATACATAATTTGTATTGGGTTTGGGTGGTCAATATGGCCTCGAGACTAAACGTTGGTATCCCTTATTTGACCATTTGAAAGAATCTTTTGACACGATGCCTATCTGGGTAAGACTCCTAAGCCTTCCCCTGCATCTATGGGATGAATATTTCCTTGAAGCCAATGGGAATAAGTTAGAGGCTTTTGAAAAACTTGTTAATGTAACCACCCAAAAGCTGCATACTAGCTACACAAGGATTTTAGTGGATCTTAACATATCCATGGACCTCCTTAAGAAAATTAATCAACAAATTAGAGATAGAATCTGGACCCAAAAATTGAACTATAAAATATTGGTTTTCTATTGCCATAAGTTCTTTAAGACTCGCCATGTTATTTATGAGTGTGGGCACTCTTAAAAAAGGGGGCCAATCCTTCCTAGTGGAAGGATTCTCTCCCTTCACATTTTACAATTGATGCTTCATCCGATCTTATTCCTACTCCCTTTTTGATTTTATCCCCTCTCAAATGGTCTCTTCCCCATTGTAAACCCCTTTCAAATATTCCTTCTATTCTAATGACTCATATTTCTCAAGCCCCTCTTGAGATGGTCAAGGAGAGGGTAAACCCCCTCATCTCCTACTAGGTATATTTATTGACCTATTTCCTCTTTCGATAGTATTCTCCCATGCAATCCAAATGCTAGTCCCAAGCTTAATAAGGAAGATTGGATTTTTCTCTAGAATAATAAGAAAGTATCTTCCAAACTATTGGCACTACCACACATGTGAATCTCATATCTCATTTTTGGCCTTGGGTTGATTGTAGTTCTTTGTTTTTTTGACTACTCGGTTTTGGTTATTTCTTAAAAGCTTATTTCTATCCGATTTCTTTTGGTATTCATTGTTGTATCCTGACTTTCGGTCTTCTTGTACCTAGGTAGGGCCCAAGTCAAAAACCTTTTATTCTTAATAATAAAATATTCAGTGTTCAAAAGAAGAAGTCTTGAAGGATGCATCATCCCCATCGCTTGCACTTTAACCTACTATATAATTAACTTCTCTGGAAGTAAGACCAACTCAACCATAACTAGGATTGAAAACAAAAGTTGATTGGTCACCTCTAGAATAGTCATACATATCCATAGTAATATTTTCATGTAATATGGGATTCCTCTCTTTATATTAAAAAAATTTACAGTCAATATTATATTATAACAGAAAGCATAATAACAAGCCAAGATTTAAAAGAAAGAGGGAAAAAGGAGAAACTCAAGATCAAAGATGAAAGAAAGAGGATGAGGTAGATGAGGAGAACAAGAAAAATCAAGAGGTATATGAGTAAAGAAGAATCCTAAAATGAGCCCTAAATGTGTTCCTTTGAACCCTAAACCTATGGCAACTTCTTTCGAGCAAAGACTCCCCCTTTACGTGCCCTAACTCCCTATTCGATGATCAAAATGGTGGTGGAGTTGTGGTACATGAAGGAGACTTAGGAGGATTTGGCATATTACGGCCATGTCAAGACTCTAGTGGTACGAATGCGACTGGTGTTAGAGCTTCTTCTGGGACCAATTTGACATAGATGTGTTTCCACTTGCCCTCTATCTAGTCGCAGGTGGCTCCTCCTTGGAGTAGCATATCTCTGATTTGAGCTACTACCGAAGATTTACATCCTGAAATATCAACAATCGTGACCTGTCCTAATGTGATTTAGGGTGGCACTACCTCCTCTAGTAACAACTGCATTTTTTCCCCTATTCTCGGGAAGTATCTCCTCAAGACAAGCTAAAGGTTTTGAATCATCTAATGTTAGGGATCATAATAATGGATACACTTATTTCAAATGCATTATACAAGCAAGGAATTCTATTACCCTTGTCTGCCATCACCCCGCCTCACTTTTAGAGAGGAAGACATTTTATTTGAGCACTACCACTAAGAGCATGCATTGATATGTAGATTTAATGGTTTATGGCCTAGCATCGCAGATATGCATGTCTTGAATCTCCAAACACTGGAATCTTCTACTATCGTGAAGATTTGATCAAATCCCTATGCTAAAGGAATATTTATTGTGGATTTTTCTTCAACATATAACGATATCATAGTGGGTAAAATTTGGGTGTGTAAATCACATCACCTTTTCATAAAACCATCATTCCCTCTTTTAACCCTCTCATAATATCATTCATTTGCAAACCTTTTTGGATAACGTTACCCCATTTACGTTTGTAATTTTAGATCTGGGAATGTCCGACACACATTTGAAATTTATTCAACAACATGCTCTACATTAACGCCCAAACCACTTATTATACCCATACAACATTTTCCAGATCCATGTTGAACTAGATACTTCTACAAACCTTCCTACAAACATTGATCTAAAATCACAAAATAGAACATGGTCTCGATCCACTGACTATGAAATCTTACCTTTCAAGTGTAGAATATGCTTCTCTTTAGGACATATTGTTGTTGACTATGAGCTAGAAAAGCGTACAAATGAGAAAAAAAATTAGTGGAAAAGTACCTCGTTGAACACTTGGTTTTCGATGTCAAGAAATATTTGGATTCAAATGTAGATTTGGATGGTGTGGATGAATAAATTCCACAAACAACCCTTAAAAAAATTCCGATTAGAGGAAATTAGAAGAATAAAAAAGATGAATCACTTACATGCATAGGGGATAAGGAAAATATCCCTCCTCATTCTCGTGAGATAAAAAGCACATATCTACCGATTGAAACTATTGAGGTTATCCTTCCTATTAAGGAGTTTTTAGATGGTTGAAAACAATGTATAAAAAGAAAAATCCACTCTTAAGCATATCATTTTTAAAACCTAGTTATCGTTGTCGAGTAGTTGTTCTTAAACGTTTGTTCAACCGATGTGTTGTTTTATTTTGGATGTGCTTTGGCTCCATGTTGATAGGTTTCCCCATCTTTGTTTTTATTGTTCTATCTAGTTGTTTTGGCTCTTAGTGGTTTCTAGGTTGCGGTCCCCATTTGTTAAAAACCTACTTTTGTATTCTTGTTTTATTTGGATTTTGAGCCATTTTGTACCATGGGGTATGATCCCTTCAAAACCATTTACCAATAATAAAAATAATAAAAAGAATCCAAGGAATATAAATGCATGTTGGAGCAATAAAAACATGCACAACAAGCTTAGAAAAAGTTAATCAATAAAGAGGAGGAAAAAAATGGACAATGACAAAGTTGAGAGGAAACAAAATAGTTCCTTGAGCAAGAAAAGGCAGAAATTGAAGCCAAAGAAGAGAAAATATTTTAGGAATAGAAGAAAAATTAATAAAATAATAAACTTAAGGAGTAGGAAGATGTTGAGAATGAATGGAAGATCTACAAGATAAGGAACAAAAGGAACAAGCATTGGTTACAAGCAAACAATAGGATATAAAGTAATAAGTGGAGCTATAAATAATGGAGTCAAAGAGTGGGAAAGTAGAGAAAATCCACAATTGCTGGGCATTTCAGTTGATAAGGGCCACAATTGCAAGAAGAGGATAAATCTTAAGATACTTTGCAAGGAGTTAGAAGATCTTTTTGGATCCATCCACATAACACACCTATGATGACATAGAAGGAGAAGATAAACAGACCTATTGGTGCTGTTAAAATAGTTTTGAAAACATGGAAGCACAAACTTGTTATCCCTTCTTTGCAAATACAGTTAGTCCAATGCCACATATTACACAACCATTAAAAGGCCAGGTCACAGCAAAACTAGCCACGTGTATTATAGATTTTGATGTGGTGCATCTTTTTCAAGACATAGATAAAAGGTGCAAGCATCATATAGTACAACATAAGTGTACGTGTGATACAACTTACAAACCAAAATTCCAATATAAAAGAGAAATGAGAAATGAGATAAAGTAGAAGCTCCCATAGGTTCTTGAATCCATATAAAAATAGGTAACGAGTCATTAAATGAAGCTATCCATAGTGATTAAAAATATCATTGAATGCAAGCACTATACCTAAGTCTTGATAAAAAAATCAACGATCAAGTGGTCGAGTAGAAGAAAGAGGAAAAGGAATACATAATGGTGTTGAGTAACTTAGTAAATAAATCTGAGTTTTGTAGGATGGCATAGAGAATACAAAGATGATCAAATTTCGGCTACTGGATAGGAACATGTAGCTCAAATATTTAATGCAACACAAATAGTAGGACACACAAAATGTGCAAACCAAAAAAACACTCATTATAACCACCGATTATGATAAGGAAGTAGAAACAACAATGGATACATCATTGAAGTTTAGGGAAAATGTGATGGATGAAATTGGATAGTGGGGGAAATGGCATATAGCACATTCACATGAACACAAACACAAATCATATTATTCCATGGTAAAATCATTGAAATTAAAAACAAGGATACACTCTTTGAAGTAATGCAATCTTTGTACAAACTCTAAGATTTATTTGCATGGATTGATGAATTAAGTCCGCTAATTAGAATATATATGAGTAATACTTTGGATTGTTTTACCAATGACTAAATAGATAAAAGGGAAAACCCAAATACATCACTATAACAATTATTTTGTGTGGATATGAGGGAAGGCCATCAAAAAACCCACTGAAGCACCATAATACTAGCATAAAGGAAAATAGAATTAATTTCATCGCTCTAAAATATTGGGATGTATTATGTGCATCGTAGACACATAAATCTATAAAAAGATGACGTAGGTTGAAAACATATAAGGAAACCTACTAGGGATTAATGTATGTTTATAACCTGAAAGGTAAGTATTTTACGATTTCTATTTAATTTAAAATCCACAAGAGAGGTTAGTTAGTACAGAAGGGATGAAAACAAAAAAATAATAATCTCTACAACAACGAAAAATAGAAATTACAATGCACAAGTAGGAGTGACCAATAATGAACTAGGGAGGGAAATATACCACCTTCCAAACTTCAAAAATGTATTTTATCTTTGGATGATACAACTATTTAATTCCAAGAAATATTTTGATGGCTATTAAGGCCTAAATTTGTGTTATATTTTCTAATTGATAAAACATATGTTCAAGACATGGAAGATTATGCATTTGGTAGAGAAGACAAAAAGACAATATGTAAATCTCCTAGAACATAAGTAGATTAAAATTATTTAATTATAATGCCAAAAGGCATCTAAAATTGTATAAAATATATACGAAATTGTGCATAAAGGTTTTATTTTGTGGTGTAAGAGGTTCTTGTAGGTAACAAATGATATTTTCTAAAAACTCTTTCTCGATCTTGACGGTTTATTTTTGTGAAGTAATTATGTTTGGTAGCTTAGTGTGTATTGTTAATATGTGCAGTAATCACATATTTGCTCTCTTTGTACAGAGATATAATGAAAAAGATTGACTTTTATTTTAATAATAATAGAGTACAACCTTAGCATATCATGATAAGGAATGATAGGGACCAATTCTAACACCTTCTTTGGAAAAAAATAAAGTTCACTATGTTACAACAATGTATTATCTTTGCCAAAGAGACTTGTAAGTGTACACCGTAATGATTATCCTTGATACATTTCTCTCTCATATATCATCTTGGTATACACAACTATTTTGCTAGGAATAAAAATCCTCATAGAAAGTAGTCTAACCATGTTGTTTCATCCATATTCATAATATTATATCACTATCTATGCATCTTTTAAATTTTAATCCTCATATAATTCATTCATGGAAATAAATCCCAATACCTCCACATGCATCTCATTCAGAAGAGAAACCTTTTGTACAATTACAATCTTATTGGACTTACCACTTTTGATCTTAAATAAAAATATATATCTTGTTTATATTAACTTGACTATTGATGAAACTCGAGTGCTTGATTATCTATGTATGACATAATATATTTATAATAAATGCCTCCTCTTCCCAAGAGTTTTCAATATGGCATAAATCACTAGATTATAAATTAAATATCAATTTTCTTTACATCTTCAAGTTATATATAAATTAAATTATCTAGTTACCCTCTTGACTCAACAAAACCCCTAAAACATGATCAGTAGAATTTCAATCAACTTGAAGGAATTTTTTTGTGGGTGTTTAATAACCTTATTCAAAACTTGAAGTTATGTCTACTTTTGTTGTCCAAATGAACTCTTTTATACTTATATCATTTTGTTCATTATTTTGTGTATCATATTGAATTTTTATGCTCTCGCTTATGAAAACTTGTTATTCTACAAATCATTGTCTCAGGGATTAATATACTAATTGAGGGGCATCCTAGACTCAAGAGATCCTGCATAAAATGGAGGAAGCGTGCAAGAATTAGAAACATGAAAGATAAGAGTGTACGAAATATGTGTGCGCAACATAAGTCTAGGAGAGACCAAGAGAAGAAATACGAGGAAGGT